>JAOTOM010004513.1:0-321107 GCA_034440615.1 Ashinkailepas kermadecensis | reverse complement strand
CGGTTTATGAACACGTCCTCCTCAGCCACCGCACACGTATTCGGATGTGGGTGCCATCCACACAGCCTGAGGAAAACATATGAATGGATGATCTGATTCTACGGTGATGAAAGAGTCCTTGACCACAACACGAACCATGGTGTTTCCGGGGGCATGAACTGCAATGCTGCGGTGGCCTTTCCTGCTCTGTTTGTCAACACATGTCGAGAGCTCCCCCACCCCCACCACCACCACCATGTTGTCCCTCCGCCACCGCCACCGCCACCCCCCTTCTTTATGGCCTGCACTGTCCGATCCCGCCCCTCCATTAGGAAGACATTACTTGAGACAATACGCCACGGGACGCTTCGAGTGAATGGCACCTCGATCAACGTTAGACGTTGGCACTGGTGTCCGTGAAGTTAACCATTTAAGTGTACTTTTACTCCAATATACCTATAACCTGAGCTTGCCTCTGCAGCGCATGCGCAAATACGCAGGAGGGGCGGGATCAAAATCGGCCACATGTTGTTTACATGTGGCGCCGCCATCTTTTTGGCGATGGTCGGTGAGTGTGGGTTCCCGCGTACGCTTTTTGCGCTTTGCTTCTAAAATTGCCTACCTACAACATCTGGAACGCCGGCAATGGCGTGGAATTGTCGTTGTAGATGTAGACGTTCCAGCTGCGTTTGCGGCCAGCGGATAGCACCGCGCAACGTGTTTACGAGTAGCATGCACACCGTGTGCCCGCCCTGCACACGGTGGCCTTGCTGGGGCCGTGGGCGTCTCCGACCACCTGATAGAATGCCCCAGTGGCCAGGAACCTGGAATAGACAAGCGAGCCATCATTATTGTGGAAATAATTTTTTTTTCTTAACAGTTGGTGAATGGCAAGTGGATTTTGAATAAAAAAACTTGAAAAATCAATTGTGACTGACCTCAAGAAGAGAAGAACCTTCTCGTGCACATGTAGTGCATGGCTGCGGGCAGTAGTTGGCCTCAGTTCCGGCCCCAACAGCTCGATGATGCGCTCAGCCGTTTGGGGCAGAACCCTAAAGCGCATCCTGGGTATGTACGAGTGATGTGAGAATACACCTTTTTTTTTTAAATTAAGCATTGCATACATATAGGTAGTTAGGCACCTACTGATGACATGTTTAAAGATCCACACTTGTTTGTACATTGTTTAGTGTGAACTTTATTCAAATTGAGATGCACAAAGTTAAACACATGCAAGGTAAATTCTTCTTCAGTTGTAATTGAATTTGGCAAGTTTGTAACACATTTGTTAGTTGGATAGAAAGCATATTGTGTAGGTATGTGAAGACTTAATTATGTAGTAAAGCTGCAAATAATCAGTCTTACCTGAACCCTGCAGCACCAAAATGAAAATTGGTCCTGCGCCGAAAGACCCTCCTTCTGTTTTGCCTATCTGGGGCCACTCCTTCACCCCAAATCCCCAACTCCAACATGTCCATGACAACAACACTAACAGTACTTGAATACTTGAACAATAACACTACACTAAGACTAAGCTAACACTAACCCAACAATAAACACTAAACCTGGATGAACAACAATAAACAACAATTAGCAAACCTCAATAACCACGGATTAATCTATTGTCTCCTATGCAGCCTATCTCTTCACACGTCTGTTGCCAGAATTGAAATGAAATCACGATGTTACGCTTGTCGTGTTGAGCATCATTTGCATGCCGTTATTTGTTGAAAGTCTCCCACCACTATGTGTTGATGAAACTGGCCATGCGTTGATTCGTAGTTTTTGAGTCGTTGAATCGTAAAATTGTGTGCGTGTTTTCGAAAGCGTGCTTTTTTTTTAAAATCGTAGAATTTATTTTGATGAAACTGGAAATCACGATTCACGTACAAAAAACTGCTGAATCGTGAAATCGTGAAATCGTAACATTGATGAAACTGGGCCCAGGAGCGTAATGCTGGCTGTCTGTGCGGCAGGTGGACGCCTTTCCATCAGGAAGTGTTCTCAGACTCGCTTTGTTCTCACTGATGATTATCGACATTGGAGATGGCCTGCCACGTCCCGGTCACGAGTCCTTTTTTGATCATATGGCAGTTATGTGCTCCGATTCTTGCTCATCTCGATGTAATGATAACTTCCGACGTCTGACGTGAAGAGATCAAGTAACACGGGTGGCTTTCGCTTCTCTACTCATAAGGCAGTCGGGGTGTACTTTGGTTACCGCCGTAGTCGCCCGGATCTGACAATTCACGTGCGCGCGTGGGTCCCCAGTTATATTGGAATGCGAGTGTAGGGAGTGTTTGTCCGTGGCATGGCTGTGGTGCTGCTGATTGATGTTGCCGCTTTGCTTGTATGATATTCGCTCTGCATGTCTGGTGGTCGCCAGCCTTGGCATCTGCATGTCGCATGTACTGCATGTCCAGTGTTAGAATAATGTTTTTTTTTCTCGTTAGGTGTGAGATGTCGACGAGAGTGCAGTAGGATGTCGAAATCCGCCATGGAAGCCATGTCCCTTAACATAACTTATCAGTTCGTCAAATAGAATTTTGATCCAACAGCGTACGCATGCGTCCACCCCTTTTTTTTCCTTCTTTTTTCCATAAATATTTAGCGGAGGCAAAGTGCCATCTGCTAGAGATTGCTACGTTAAAGAAGGAATTACGTTAATCCGGCTTATGTGACATCCGGTTATATCAATTAGTCAAGAAAGGAGAGACGCCGTCAAACAAGAAACATGGCGTAGAGGGACGATACACGCATGGCATACACGTACATGTTCAGACATACATACAGACACTCATGGCAATGGAAAGACATTTGGAGGGTGGACAGCTTCACAGCCTACGGAGAGGCTCCACTGCCCACCTGCAACCTGGATGGCGAAGCGGAGGCCTGTCACCCAGAGCGAGTCGTGGGATTCAGGCCCGACCTTGTATGTGTAGGTGTATGATTCAAGTTAAAGCTTGGAAACCCCTAAAAAGGGGAAAACCAAGCTGCATGGAGAACCCGTAGGTAAAATCCAAGCGCAATTTAAAAGGAAATCCGTCCGTATTAGCCAAATTGGGTCGGATCCTGTCTACCTAGTGTGAGACCACCTATATGTATGTGTTTTGCGACGACGGAGAGGAAGAGATGTGGAGCGGAGTCATACAGCCAGTACGGAGTGTGGCGCGTGTCTTGTAACTTTTATCAGGCTAGCTTGGAACAGGAAAATGCGACGGAGGCTTTATATCAGTTCGGATAGTTTGGTGTCCTGTAGGAAGCGGAAGAGTAACTCGAGGAGTGCCCGAGCACTTCTCGAGGAGTGCCCGGTCATTCCCGAGGAGAGCCCGAAGCCAAAGTTGTGAGTGGATCTTGGCGAAATACTGCATGATATAGAGACGGTGAGGAGCATATGCTGGACAGTCAAGTAAGATATGGGTGACAGTAAGACGTACGTGACAGGTGCTTCAAAGTGGAAGGCGGTGAGGTCTATTAAAAATATAATTGTGTGTCAATTTGGTGTGTCCCAGGCGAAGTCTGGCGAGTACCACCTCGTTCAGACGAGTGTGCTGGTTGGAGGAGGGCCAGCTGGAGAGTGTGGGCTTGATGGTGTGTAGGTGTGTGGTGTTGTGTGACCAGCAGGCCTGAATATACTTTTTAAACAGATTATTTGTGAGGGATAAAAGATCTCCGGGGGGCACCGGGGCTCCATTCTTGTCGGGGAGGTCAATCGCCGCGCGGGCGAGACCGTCAACCCTTTCATTTCCCGGGATACCCCTATGTCCAGGGATCCAGAGCAGGGTGAGTGGAAGGTATGCGTGGTTGGCATTGTAGAGGTGTCGGATGGCGTGGAGCGTGGGATGTGTGGTGTTGTGTATTGCGGCGAGGGCGTCCACGGAGGATCGTGAGTCAGTGCATATTATAGGGTAGTTTTTTTCCTGGCAGTGGGAAATCTAGGGGATAGACCAATCGCTCCCGCTTTTTATACCCCAGAACAGTAGGTGGACAGCTCACTCGTTAAAACTCCGTGATGAGTGAGCTCCCGGGCTGGAAGCTTCCTCGGCCCACCAACTACTTTGAGTCGCGACAGGCGAACGCCAGTCCGCTCCGAAATCGCAAAGACGTGATGGTTCTACCTCGGTTTCCTGGGGTGTCTCTCTCTCCGATTCCCTTTTATTTTCATTAGTACTCACATATATACACACGAGTCGGCCCACGTAAATACATCGACGGCGTACAATCCGCATTGTCATTGGCCGGTTCTACATGACGCGCCAACCCGCAAGTGAACCGGGCCGCGATTGGCCGGTCACGCCAGCGGCCATTGCCCTCGCTGGATGTTGCTGACTGCTGATTCGTCACAGGTCAAGGGTTCAGTCCTAATGCACTCCTCGCACGCTGATATTGCAGTTTTGTACGGCAGCGTGTCTGTTCGGTCGCGTAGCAACCAGCGATGATTCGTGGACGTACCCGACTGGCGGCGCCAATAGCCTTGTGGTATGCGAACCCTCCGACACGAGCTCGGTTTCTTATCAGTTATAACCTCGTAAGGTGATCTCATCGCGGCGGCTAATAATCGAACAATGCGAGCAGCACTTGGCCTTATCTGTGGTAGATCGGGTGGGCCGCATGCCTGACGTTCTTGTTGTGATAAGTAATACTCGTGTTTGGGTGCCTCATGCGGCCCAATTGCGGTGACACATACAGTACATTCCAGAGGCTGGCTCGTTCGTATTAACTTTAACTTCGTTGCAACTACAACGCAAGTTCTAGCCTCGCGAATACGGATTGTTCAATTCGATTCTGCGATCCATTAGATTATTACGGCCATGATACGTCGTGAAATTGCGTGGTGATACATACACCTTTTATTTTATACGATTACACTTGTTTTCGACATGGGTTAGATACACATTGGGATTTGATGGGTTCCCATCATCCCTGATCCATGTTAGTTGCCATGTTACACAACAATCCCTAAATAAACGGGGCACAAAATCCCCTAAATAAACACATTACATGCAATATACAAGGTTATTTACGACGCGACACTCACTACGTTATCCCAACTACAGTTCTGTCCGTAGACGACGAGCGACCACTGCTCGTTGTCTGTCACCTCTGCACTGTTCCACTCCTTTCTCACTCCGATTCAGTTGGGCTAGGTGCCCTGCCTTCCACGTGCTGATGAAACAGCATGACACTCCGTCGTATCTTCTCCATTAAGTCGGCGGTGCTATCCGGCTCGTCGGGCTCGGTCAGCTGGGCGAGCTTCGGTAATGGTAACGGTCCGTTAGCATCTGCACTCGCTGTAGCGTGCACCTGCGCTACTCCGGTTGCAACTTGTGATGCACTGGTTGCATCCTGCAGCGTGCCTGCCAGGTGTGATTCATCAGTCACACCAATGTCCGTGTAGTCAGCAAGGTTGCTGGCCCTGCACACGGCGTCGGCGGGCACGGTGTTGCCTGCTGTGTCAGCCGAAACGGTAACGTCCTCAGAGCTGCTTACGTCGGCTGTGGGCTCGGCGGAGGCGTCAGCGGTTACATCACCGGCGTTCTCGGGGATGTTGGGCAGCATCGGTTCACGAGCTGACGGGTTACTGCAGGCCAAGAATGCACACGTCGTGATTCATTCCGAGGGGGCGCTCAGTTTCGGCGCCACGTACTGCGCCGCTGCAGGCCTCAGAGTTTTGCTGTCGTAAGCAGAACTGTTGAACTCGCGGTCAGGTCTGACGCTGGCATGAGCTGAAGACGGCTCATCTTCACCGGGAGGGTAACTGAATGGATTGAAGGTTTGCCGCTGCTTCCAGGTACAGAGATGCGGTACTCGGTTCAGAGGTACGGAAGCAAGGATAGGCATTATTTTTGACCACCGTACACGTTTTTATACAGTATAGCAGCGTATCACACAGTACCTCGTTTGGGGTGACGTTACAGCGTCCCATTAACATCCATACGCGTCGTAGCGTTCCATTAATGTCCACATGCCGGGATATGGCAATCCATTAAGGATGACGTCACCGCGCCATCGAAGGTGGCTTCACTGAGCCTGGTATCAACACGTCATATTAATTTGCAGTGACACCCTGGTACACATAACACATCAGCATTGACTAATCCAACATCGACTTAAACGTTTCCATCTGCGATTTCATCTGTGCCATCAACATTGCGTTCTGTTCCTTTACAAAGGTGGCAAATTCCCTCCTTCTATCTGGTTTGACCGCTATTTGTTCTACGTCAGCATCATACTCGTTGGATGACGTATCATCATGTATCTGCAGCTTGTCGGGTGGGTAATCATCGTCTGACGTTAGTTCTAGTGGCCGTTTTTCTGGGGCAACACCTGGTGGGCTTTCTGCTGATTTTCTCAAGCGACTGGCTAGTTCCGCTAGAGGTACATTGTCTTCCGAGTCACTACTCTGAAGTTTTGTGCATTTCGTTGCGCGTGGTTGTAACTTTTCATTCTCCGATTCGCTAGACGTGGGCAATTGACGTTTTGTTAAGCGCTGAGCTAAATCAGCCAGCGGTAAGTCGTCTTCGGATTCACTGGTACCTGGGGGCTGACCTGGTTCGACTAACTGGGTGGGTGATGATTCAGCTTCTCGTCGGCCTGTCTTGACCGGCGGGTCTGGCCTTGTGCCAGTTATGTCTGGGGCCCGCGTCGGCATGTCAATGTCATCGTCTGCTGACCCTACTGGCCAGTCCGTGTCCATGAGCTCATAGCCACAACTTGGGTGCTGGCTGAGTTCCGCGTCTGCGTGCTTAGCTAGCCTTGATGGCTGGATGCGTTCGGGAGTGAGGCGGTCGGGTTTAGACCGTTTATTGATATACTTCAGATTAATTGGCTCGTCTATATCCTTCGTGGTTTCCCAGGCGGTAGCGGGGTCGGCTAAACGTAGTTTTTGTACGTGTACCAGGCGAGTTTTTCCCGAAACCTGGTCTCGAATAATGTAATTGACGGGGCTTGTCTGCTTAGTTATTCTAAAATATGGTTTCCAGGGCATGGCGAACTTGTGTGAATTGCCAGATAGCACTGTGGTGTCGTAATAGTACACCGGGTCTCCTATTTTAAAGCTGCGTGGTTTCGCTTTTCGGTCTGCGTAAACCTTGTTCTTTTCGTGACTGGCCACTATGTGGTTCTTCACGTGACTATAGGCTTCATGTAGGTTGGCTAACATTTTTGGTACATAATCGTCTCCGTAATATCTTATTTTGGGTTGCAATAAATTATCCAAAGGGAGGACTGGGTCGCGACCGCATAGCGTGAAGAAGGGTGAAATTGTACCTGAACTTCCAATGTTTGCCGTTCGGTAGGCAGCTAAAGTGGCAGGTATTTTTGTGTCCCAGTCGTTTTGGTTCAGGTTAATTGATTTGGCTAAGATATCGTTTTGTACCCTATGGTACCTCTCGACTCGGCCATTTACGGATGGATGGTATACACTGGTACGGATATGTCGAATGTTCAGGCATGTTTCTAGTTCCTCAACTATTGTATTTAGAAATTCCGTGCCTCGGTCGGAAAGGATTATTCGTGGGCAAGAGTGTCGTGGGATAATTTCCTCCATAAGGATTTTGGCAACTGTTTTGGCGTCCTTTCCCGATGTGCAGAAACTTTCCGGCCATGAAGAGAAGTGGTCGACAATGGTAATTACATACCGGTTACCGTTCTCTGTTTCTGGATACGGTCCACAAGTGTCAATCCCTATCATCTCGAACGGGTAATGTGGCACGGGCATGTCCTGCATCGGAGCTGGAGCTGCCTTCGCTCGTCGTCCTGTGCATAGTACGCAAGCTTTTATGTATGCTACAGTATCTCGCCACATACCACTCCAATAATATCTAAACGTCAGTTTCTCATACGTCTTTGTCAATCCCATGTGTCCAGCAAAAAAAAAACCTTCATGAAATTATTTAAGTAATTCTTGTCTCAGACATTTTGGCACGCATAATTGTAGTCCAGGGAACGGTCCACAGCGTGGTCCTTCGCTAATTTTGTAAATGAGTTTGTCTAACTCCATATAGTGTAGAACTACATTTTTATAATCCGCGTGATTTTTATCGTTTAGCATTTTCCGAATTTTTTATATTTCCTCGTCTGTTTTCTGGAGCTTTTCAATATTTTCCCACCTCACTAATACATCCTTGAATTTTTCTTCTCGACTCAACTCTTCCTCCGGTTTACTAAATTCGGTACCCTTGAAGTCTCCCATGGGAACGTGGTCGGAATCGATTACATTTATTTCCTGATTGGTTTCACTTATACGGCTGAGATGATCTGCGACAACAGTCTTTGAGCCTTTAATGTAAACTATTTCACAGCTGTGCTCGGAAAGCATGATAGCCCATCTCTGTAGCATGGGGTTTTTCATTTCTGACAGATTTAGAAATGTAAGTGGTCTGTGATCAGTCAGGATGGTGAATTTTGATCCCAGCAGATATTGACGTAATTTTAAGACTGCGTACACGCACGAATAAGCTTCCAATTGTACAATCGGCCATTTTTGTTGTGTTTCGTTAAGTTGTTTAGAAAAATACTGGATTACTTTCTCTTCACCATTCTGTTCCTGTACTAAAACTGCTCCTACCGCTCTCAGTGAGGCGTCGGTATACAGTTTATAGTCTTTAGAGACATCTGGGTAAGCCAGCATTGGTGCAGAAGCTAGCTTTTGTTTTAATGTTGAAAAGGCGTTTTCGCAATCATCTGTCCACTTAAATATGGCATGTTTCTTCGTTAAGTTAATCAATGGCGTGGCTATTTGCTAAATTTAGGGATGAAGCGTCGACAGTAAGAGCACATGCCGATAAATGATCGGACTCCTTTCACAGTAGCTGGCGCTGCCATGTGCTGTATAGCTTCTACCTTCTCCGGGTTTGGCTTGATGCCGGAGGCTGATACCACGTGTCCTAGATATTGTACTTCCTTTTTAGAAACTCGCATTTTGATAGTTTCAACTTCAACTGTGCTCTTCGCAGGCGACGAAAAACTTCCTCCAAATGAGCTAGACGTTCCTTAAATGTTTTTGAATACATTATTATATCGTCGATATAGGCGGTTGCGAATTGATTCTGTATTCCAGATAGGACTTTGGACATTACTTGTGCAAAGAGGCTCGGAGCGTTTCAGATTCCAAAGGGCATTTTTTCTGAAGTTCCACAGGCCCATGAAGCAAATGAAAGCAGTCTTAGGTATGCTCTTTTCTGCCATTGGGATTTGCCAATATCCTGACTAGGTCTAGTGATGAGAAGAAGTTTGCTCCGCCGAGAGACGCGAGAATATCTTCTATCAGTGGAAGGGGATAGCTGTTTTTCTTCGTAATGTTATTTAATTTCCGATAATCGACTGCGAAGCGATTAGAACCATTCCTTTTCCGAATTATTACGATGGGTGCAGCCCACGGACTGTCAGACTCCTCTATTATACCAGCTTTTAGCATGATACGTATCTGTTCTTCCACATATTTTCGTTGACTAAATGGTGTTTTATAAGGCGGCTGACGGACGGGAGCGTGGTCGCCAGTTTCTATCTCCATCTCAGCGAGGTCAGTTGTACCGAGGTCGGCGTCAGTCGCGGCAAACAGGTCAGCATTGGCTCGTAACAGCTGTTCCAGATCGTCCCTGTCAGCGTCGGTCAGATGATCCAGTCGCGCTTGCTCAACTGGGTTAGTGGGTGAGGTGGTCGGGGCTAAGTCAAGGCCTTGTGGCATGTCAACAAGATACTCCAGATCCGAGTCATCTATTCTCTCAGCGTAGGCGATCACTTGATTGTTATACATTGTGAAGTCTCGGGTGGACGTATTTATAATTATCACTGGTAGACGCTTATGGCGATTTGGTTTTGCCACTACCTCGGCTATGATTAAGCCTGGCTCCTCGGAAATTTCCTGTGTTGTCCAGTGACCTCACATAGCACGTTTGATTCACTAGTTGCGCCCTGTTCACAGCTGCTAGACACTCCACGACCGTATTGGCCGGTATATAGGTGCGTCCTTTGATCCTGACCAGCGAACTCGCCTGTTCGCTAATCGTGCGCTGAGGGCGAAGCGGAATCATATGACCTTCGATACACAAGGCTTTTTCTCGAAGTCCAATTTTGCTTCAAACTCAGTTAAGAAATCTTTCCTAACATGCATTGTTGTTTCAGTCCTGATACAATTAGAAAACTGAATGGTTTTCTAAACTTACTCATCTCGACCGTAAATGTTCCTACTCCAATGTTTTTCAATCGATGCCCGCTTGCCGAAATGAGTGGGATGCGATCTTTTTGATCCTCTGAAAATTTGAGAGTCTGTTTTTCCGTGATTTTATCAAAAAGTTCCTTCGAGATTAGTGAAATATCTGCTCCTGTATCAACGAGCGTATAAGCCTTCTGATTCCCGATTTTGGTCCAACACATAGGAGTATTGGGTTTAACACGAACGTGCTGAACATTTTGTGGTTCAATTTCCGTTTCTCCGGGTCTCGTTTCCGACGGATGTTTTTTCTTTCCTTACTCTGTGGTTTCTGATTCCAAATAGTTTCAGCTCTACCGTGGTGGCCGTTCACAGCAGAGTTCGGGCGTTTCCCGTTTCTCTAGGAGGCGTCGGGCAGGAACGACACTGCCATCCGACGTAGCCCACCTTGTTACAGCGGGAACAAATGGGACGGCCGTCCGGAGTCCATTGATACGAGGTACCAGGCGGGTTTGGCTGTCGAGGTCTCCACGTGGTGGGACTGAAAGAGGGGCGCGTCATTGGAGGTCCATAGTTGGGTCGGGGAACGTACGGTCTTGGTGGTCGCGGATTTTGTGGATACGACGGGGTGAATACACGTTGTCCTGATTGTGGCTGGGTTTGTGGTTTCGGGGGTCTAGTTTCTGAGCTGCCAATTTTGATACAGTCTCCCCTAGGGATACCACTAGTTTCTCGATCTTGTCCAACCGTTCATTTCCGCTTTGTACCATATCAACTTCCATGGGTTCCTCGTCCGTTTTCGTTGATCCTCTACATAATAAAAATGTTTTAAGAAGCTGCTGTTCATGTGCAGCGAATTGAATTGCTTCCTCAAGGGCCTGAAAGGTATGTCTATCTAATTTTTCTGCTAGCTGTTGGCTTTGTACTCCTTTGTTGAACACATCTAATACAATTTGATGGGTAGCAGGGCTATCAATATCTGAGTATGCTTCCTTTGCTAGTGAAATAATTCTCTCAGAGTAGTTTTGTATTGACTCCACGCGATGCTGTTTTGTTCTTCATAGGGTTTCCTGGGCATTTTTTTGATCGGCAAGGTCAGAATAGCGTTCCCTCATTACTTGTTTAATTTCTGTCCACGTTAGGTTTGCCTGTAGCGCTAGCATACGTTGGAGAAATTCAGCCGCGGGTCAACCAAGTGTTTTTAAGCAAATGATTCTCATTTGTTCGTTATCTATACTAAGACTAATTCGATCCAACTGTTTCACCCAATCCACCAATCGATTATGGCTATCGCCTGTATATTGTTTGATGTTGTTACTTAAGCCCTGAGCTCTTAATTCCATCCTGATTCGATTAAAACTCTCAGAGATACGATCCAGAGGAATCTCAGTCATGGTTTCCTTGCGTTAATTGACTTCTCAACATAAAATTTTAAATTCACACAGGTTTTGCGGAGAGGTGTGCGGCTAATTAGTTTTCTATCCACGTATAATTCATTCATGCAGTACACAATGAACACGCGAACATTTTAATACTACGCAGTGGGCAAAATTTGGCACGGGGTTGTTGGAGGATTTGAGGAATTTTCCGGGCTTACAGCGTTGTTGAGGTAGTCGGATCGATTTGCTCCTCCTGCAGACGGACGTACTCGTAGTCGGATGAGCTGACCTCAGGTCGTCCGATGTGATGCTCGGAGATCACCAGCACCAGATGTGACAGCTTGGTGACTGTCCAGGGGCCTACATCCGCGGTCTCGGCACCAGTTATAGGGTAGTTTTTTTCCTGGCCGTGGGAAATCTAGGGATAGACCAATCGCTCCCGCTTTTTATACCCCAGAACAGTAGGTGGACAGCTCACTCGTTAAAACTCCGTAATGAGTGAACTCCCGGGCTGGAAGCTTCCTCGGCCCGCCAACTACTTTGAGTCGCGACAGGCGAACGCCAGTCCGCTCCGAAATCGCAAAGACGTGATGGTTCTACCTCGGTTTCCTGGGGAGTCTCTCCCTCCGATTCCCTTTTATTTTCATTAGTACTCACATATATACACACGAGTCGGCCCACGTAAATACATCGACGGCGTACAACCCGCACTGTCATTGGCCGGTTCTACGTGACGCGCCAACCCGCAAGTGAACCGGGCCGCAATTGGCCCGACACGCCAGCGGCCATTGCCCTCGCTGGATGTTGCTGACTGCTGATTCGTCACAGGTCAAGGGTTCAGTCCTAATGCACTCCTCGCACGCTGAGATTGCAGTTTTGTACGGCAGCGTGTCTGCTCGGTCGCGTAGCAACCAGCGATGATTCGTGGACGTACCCGACTGGTGGCGCCAATAGCCTTGTGGTATGCGAACCCTCCGACACGAGCTCGGTTTCTTATCAGTTATAACCTCGTAAGGTGATCTCATCGCGGCGGATAATAATCGAACAATGCGAGCAGCACTTGGCCTTATCTGTGGTAGATCGGGTGGGCCGCATGCCTGACGTTCTTGTTGTGATAAGTAATACTCGTGTTTGGGTGCCTCATGCGGCCCCATTGCGGTGACACATACAGTACATTCCAGAGGCTGGCTCGTTCGTATTAACTTTAACTTCGTTACAATATTGTAGTAGGGGTAGTGATGTGTTGTGCAGTGATGTGTTGTAGGCAAGTGAGTATGGCGACTAGTTCTGCTGTATATACCGAATGGTGAAGTGTTAATTTGGTTTGACCAGTGTCGGGCCCACCGCACCAGGCGGCTCCCGTACCATTGCTGGTACGTGAGCCGTCCGTGTAGAAGGTGTGTTGTGGGTGGGCCTCTTGATATTCAAAACACTTAATTTGGACTTCGATGGGGGTGAGCAGGATTTTATTTTGCCGAAAGAGATACTCGAGTTTGGGGTGTTTCATGTGCCAGAATGGGAGAAGGGGGGGAACCCGGTCAGGGGTAACCTCTGGAAATTTCAGTGTGGATGTGAGAACCTGCTTCAAGTGAATGGCAATGCTGTATTTATTTTTGTTTTTGGAACGCCGAACCCAGGGTTTAGTCCATGCCACATTGGAGGGGTGATTTAGCTGTGTTGTTGTCCTGAAGTGGTATCTGACGAGGTGTAGTGTTCTGCGTTGTTCTAGGGAGGTTGGTCTCACCACGGAGGCTAGTGATAGGCGTGGTGCAGTGTGCTCCGGTGATGAGGCAGAGTGCGTGGTTTTGTGTGCATTCCAGTGACTTGGTGAGTGTTGGAGATATATTATCGAAGATAAACGCATTGTATTCCAGGATTGAACGAATCGGTGCAATGTACATTTTGGTAAGAGTCGTCCTGTCTGCACCCCAGTCGCGACCGCAGATGCAGCGCAGGAGATTGAGTCGAACAGCGCAGCGCTGTTTAATATAGGTGATGTGGGGGCTAAAATAAAGTCCTTTATCGAGGATAATTCCGAGATATTTGAAAGAGGTTTGGAGGGGGATAATTTCATCGCGAAGGCGGAGCGATTTGCTAGGCGAGATGTGTCTGGGAAGCCGGGAAAAGAGTATAGTGACCGATTTGGTGGGGGAGATCTGTAGCCCCCACAGCGAGCACCATGAAACAATGTGATTCATGGCGAGTGGTACAAAGTGATCAGCTGAATCTGCCGATGGGTGTGGACACCAAATAGCCAAATCATCGGCATAGAGATAATATTTTAGAAGGGGAGAAATTTGGGGAAGTTGTTCTAATACGTTGTTGATCATAATAAGGAAGAGGGTTGGAGATAGGACGCTGCCTAGCGGGACGCCTGGGTCAAGAGTGTGGGGCCGGGAATGAATGTTGCCGCAGCGGACGACGAAGGAGCGATTTTCTAGAAAGTTGGTGATAAAGGTGGCCATTCTGCCCTTGATACCAATGCGGTGTTATTTAATTCGAAGGGCAGAACTATGTACTTTGTTAAACGCGGATGTCAGGTCTAAAAAAGGGCCATGGTTTCGGATTTTTTCCCGAAACCACGCTGGATTGAGTGCACAATTTCGATCAGATTGTCAGTGGTGCTTCGCCTTGGTCGGAAGCCGCTCTGAAAAGGGTATATAATTTTGTTGTTTTCGAGATAGACTCTGATTCGTCGATTGACCATGCGCTCAAAAATTTTGCAAAGACAACTAGTGAGAGAGATAGGACGATAGCTAGAGGGGAGATGTCGAGGTTTAGAAGGCTTAGGTATAGGAATAATGATACTAGTAGACCAAGAAGGTGGAAAAGTGCGAGTTGATTGATAATTGATTTAAAATTGATAATTGATAATTGATTTGAAATCAAGTCCATAATTGATTTAGCGCCGAGAGGTTATCTTTACCCGAGTCAGAGATATTTTGAAAGAAGAGATATATCAGGTGATCAGGTCCAGGTGCCCTACTGGATACCTTGGAGAGGGATAATTTTAATTCATAGGGGGTAAAGGGTGCATTGTAGGCTTCGGTGTTGTCTGAGTCGAAGTGGCAAGTAGCAAGGGTGTCGCGAAGGAATACGGTGGTGTTCTGTGAGTATTGAGTGTTGGAAGATATGTCAGAGTAATAGGTGGCGAAGTGTTCCGCGACGGCTGTGGGCTCGGCTATGCGCTGCTGGTTAATCGTCAGTTGTGGGAATGCGCGGTGTGGGGATCTGCCATTTGAAAAGGTGCGAAGTTGGGTCCAGATTTGGGAGATGGGGGTGTAACGGTTGAATGTGTTCGAGTAGAGTGCCAGCTGTTTCTTGGCCGACAGGATAGTTTGCTGACAACGTAGTTTTGCCTCGCGGGCTTCTACCATGTTTTGGAAGGTGAGGTTTTTCCGAAATTTGCGCTCAGCCCGCCGCCGTGAGGCGACGGCTCGTTTGCACTCGTCGTTCCACGACGGCACGGATTTACGTTCGGGTGGGTGACGAGTTTTGGGTACGTACTTTTCTGCCGCGAGTAGTATGGTATTGAGCAGTGCCGAAATTGGGGGTGAGACTGAGGTGGGATGAGATTATCAATTTCCTGGGGTAAAGATGGCCATTTCGCTTTGCGAACGTTCTAGTTGGGCATAAATAAACGGTCTCTAGACTGGGCTGAGCGTTCGAGGGTTATGTGGATTGGGAAGTGATCACTAAACATGGGGTCGGGTTGAACGTGCCAGGAGAAAAGGAGAGAGATCGAAGCCGAGGCTAGGGAGAGGTCAATACCGCAGTACGGGGCGATGTCTGTGCTGTGTCTGTGTCGCCCCGTACCGCAGACGGGCGGTACGGGGCGATGTCTGTGTTGTGTGTGGGTGTTTGGTCGTTTAAAAAGACCATGTTGTGGGTGTTGAGGAGTGTTTCCATATGCTGTCCGCGCTGGGATGTCGCGTGACAACCCCATGCCTGGTGGTGAACGTTGAGATCGCCCAGCACCAGACAGGGGCGTGGGAGAAGGCCAAAGAGAGTGGTTATAGAGGATAGAGATAGTGTATGCGTAGAAGGAAGATAGAGGGAAAGTAAAGTAAGTTTTAATTGTGCAATTTGAACGGATACTGCAATAAAATGTAGGTCATTGGGAATTGAGATAGGGCGATGGAGAAGGGTGTTTGAGACGAATAAGGCTACCCCGCCGCTGCGGGATGTAGTGTTTCTGTTTTGGGAATAAAGAGTATAGCCGAAGATGTTACAATTATACGGATCATTGTCGCGCCATCAAGTCTCCTGAACGGCGGCAATCAATGGTTTATTTCTGATGATATATTCCTTGAATTCTGCCCAATGGGATATGAGGGACCTGGTATTCCATTGGAGCAAGAATTCAGTGGTGGGTGTCTGCATTAGTGTTGTGTTGTGTGGTGATCACGCCCTCGCAGGCGTGTGTGTGCGGGGAAGGCAAGGTGGAATCGTCTGTTTCGTATGAAACTGACGATCCAGGTGAGGTGGAGGCCTGCTCTGGATCCTCGGGTGGTTCCGGGCACGGGGACCGGGAGCGATGGCGGGACTCCGGGGACTGAGAGGGAGGTGGCGGCACTGAGGCGGCGGGGTGAACGAAGCCCTTGCCTTTTCTGGGGTGGCGGAGGGGGGGTCGGGCGACAGAGTGGCCTGAGGCGGGACGACCTGTTGGTGGTGAGGGTTCCGGGTGTGAGAGGGTCCGGCGACAGGGGCAGGGGGGCCCGCTATGGGGGGCCAGGCGAGAGGCGAGGGGCAGGGGAGGAGAGTGTAGGCTGGGATCGTGCGGTCCAGCCCGAGGGGGACGAGAAGCCGCCTCGGCCGGGGTCGGCCACAGGGGGCCGAGCGGGGCCGAGCCCACACCATCGGTGGCGTGGGTGGACAGGAGACTCGGGCGGTGAGTCGGCGCTGCTGGCGTTCCTTGGCTTCGAGCCATCCCGGGCACCGGGGGATGAGGCTGGGTGGGGGCCCATACAGGACGCGCATCGAGGGGCCTCGGAAGTACAGGTGTCTGTGGGGTGCTCCTCGGCACATCGCCCGCAGACCGGCTCTCTGGCGCGACAGGCCTTGCCCAGGTGGCCATACTTCTGGCAGAAGCCACAGCGAGACGGGGGCGGTGTCCATGGGCGGAGGGCGATGCGCAGATAGCCGGACATTATGTAGGCGGGCGGGGTCTGGGTCCGGAATCCCAGTTTCAGCACCGGGCCGAGGCGGGGACGGCGGCCGAGGCGGGTTACCTCACATACGCCCTGGTCCTGCAGCTCGGCCAGGAGCACCTCTTCGGATATCTCCGTCAGCTCAAGGGCATACGCCGTCATGTGGGTCATGTTGAGGCGGTCCGCTGGTTCGACCTTGACTGGGCAGTCCATGAACCTCTCTAGGTTCATGAGCTGCCGGGGCTGGGAGGCCTCCCTGACCCGTACAAGGAGGGCCCAGGAGCGCAAGACCTTGGCGGACGCCACTCCGCCTGTCCATCTGTCAAGGTGACGGGCTATCCCGAAGGGGGAGGTGCAGGACCACGAGCCCTCCGTCATAGTCATCAGGACGAAGGACTCCCCCCTTTTCCTCTGTTTCTAGATACCTAATTTAAGGGTAACTATTTAGTGATAGCGATACAAAATACCTATTCTTATCAACTGACATTGTTCAGTGAACAACATCATAGTCAATCCTCTCACCTGGAATTGTGCTAAGAGATGTCCGTGCACCACATTCCGCAATGTTGAGCATAAGCATGATACCTATCCACAAGATACTGTTAAAAACTAGATATGCAGACCTCATGCCGACTCATCACGAATCACGATATCGATACTTCGTTGTGAGGGATGCCAATTCAGTGTTCAGAAGTGTTATATTCCACCCTATTTCACGAGTAATTGATCACGATGTGCGTGTGCGTGGTGCGGTTTGGCCGAGGGCGCTGCACTTCAATTTGATATTCTGAAGGACACGATTACTGAGCGTCGCACTGAGCGCGCCCCGGTGTTGGAGCCTGCCACCGGGACGTGCGTCTGGTGACGTAGCAGAAAAACGTGCCGCATAGAAACCGTACCGACATGCAACCGCGCTATCGAAATTTTGCGGACAGTTGTTTGGAAACGAATTGGAGCATCACCTGCAAACTTGCAAGTTTGCCAAGTCATAATGCATTTTTTGCATTTTATTGTCATAGAATGTTGGGGGTTGCACCAGTTCTGGGATATACTCCTTCAATCAATCTAACTGCTCTTTTCGCAAACACTGGGCTGTTGAAGTTTTGAATCATAGTTGTTCCCTAGTCTTTCTAGATAGATAGTATGCAATGAGTCACCTTTCATGCATCTTACATGATTGCTAGACTTGACGATTGTAGGCCACATTTATGTTAAGAGTTATATGGGCGATCTTCCCAGAGGGAAAATATGTCAAATTACTACAGAAAGATATTTTTCATAGCGCTGTCAGCTACGTCTGTTGATGATATATATATATATATATATATATATATATATATATATATATATATATATATATACATACATATATATATCCGATGAGTGGCGAACTTTTGCACAATCGCGCTAGCTATGATGTGAAATGGTGCCATTTAGGCACATGCCATAGCTGTCGACACCATCTGACTTGAACTGCGTGGGCCTGCCGTCGCTGGTAGTGCGGTTGGTAGGGTACCGGATTGCTGGTTCAGGAGTCCTGGGTTCGATGCTAGGGGACGGCCGAGGTTTTCTGTGCGCGCTGCGGAAAAATACAAGTAACGTCGCTGGATTGTGATTTTGCGGTGGGCGGCAAGGTTTGCAGAAAGAGCTGGGAAGTACGGGAATATACGATTAGGTGGGAGTTCGGCCATTTCGGCTTTTACGATGGTTGATGGCGTTTCGATTCAGAGCACTTCCACGGCTAGGGGCAGGCTCCAGGACCCCAGACTGTCCCTGGCATGTGTGTCGCGCCATCGAGAGGTGGAACAGGGAGCAGTTTTCCCTGAAATAAATAATGTGAACTGTACCCCCACGACTGTACATGGCGCATATTGAGTTGAAAATTCATGTTTGCGACCCGCCCGCCTGCGCCGGCCAAAATTCGTGGCGCAGCCCCTGCTCCTTGAAGTGCACATGTTATGAGGGCACGTTATTTTTAATTTAGCAAAACCAATCGATCGTGTACGTTGCCTAACGACTTGACCTGTACTTGGGCGAGAGCGATGCCAGTCCCAAGTTCGGCTAGACGCCACTCCAGAGACTATTATCGGCGGACACACGACGCCAGGTCTCCGAAACAGGCATTGCTGGGACACGGACAGACTGGCTACAATACTTCAGTGGTAATCCTGGACTTTTTGTACTGGCGGCGCAACGTAACATCAAGCCTTTTGTTACGTGAAGGCTCAATTTAGATTCCGCACCATTTAGGCCAAACTCGGAGACATAGCGCATTTGTTATGCGGGTACGAATATTTCAGTTCGATTATTCCCCTGAAATGCCCTATGAGTAACCTCACTGACTCCCTGTGAATCAGACTTGTCGCGCATGCCATTAGCCAGTGGCTGCAGTGACATGTAATTAGCCCGTGGCCGCAGTGACATGCAATTAGCCAGTGGCCGCAGTGACATGTAATTAGCCCGTGGCTGCAGTGACATGTAATTAGCCCGTGGCCGCAGTGACATGCAATTAGCCAGTGGCCGCAGTGACATGCAATTAGCCAGTGGCTGCAGTGACATGCAATTAGCCAGTGGCCGCAGTGACATGTAATTAGCCCGTGGCTGCAGTGACATGCAATTAGCCCGTGGCCGCAGTGACATGCCATTAGCCAGTGGCCGCAGTGACATGCAATTAGCCAGTGGCCGCAGTGACATGCCATTAGCCAGTGGCCGCAGTGACATGCAATTAGCCAGTGGCCGCAGTGACATGCCATTAGCCAGTGGCCGCAGTGACATGCAATTAGCCAGTGGCCGCAGTGACATGCCATTAGCCAGTGGCCGCAGTGACATGCAATTAACCAGTGGCCGCAGTGACATGCCATTAGCCAGTGGCCGCAGTGATTCCAATGCTATGAACGAGTTTGGAGAATAAATAGGGGCAGCTTAATTTGTGAGTGGAATTGGAAATGACCTGGTACTGTATATATGTTACTATTTTTAGCTATACAAAATACATTTCGTGCTGTGACAGTTAGTTGAGTACATGTGATATCTGTCATCGACTTCGGCTAACTTGGAATACGATGCATATTGCATTATAAAGTAGAGTACAACATAAATACGGTAACCCAAATCCTTTAACAAAGAGGAACATGGCGTTGGGGCAGGAGATAATTCCAATATTGGGCAGGTATTCTCTCCTAGTGCCGATTGTTTCTCAGCATTGTACTCTGACGCCTAACAAAGTACGTATTAATACAACGATATGTCGAGGAAGTAGGAAAGTAGGAAATAAGGAGTAAATTGGGGGAGCACGCACATCACATAGGAGGTTGTCGGTTGTCGGCACAGATCAGGCACATTGTGTAGTTACATTGCATTACATTGATACAATACCCTACCTAAAATTATAATTATAAATACATAACTCACACATCTGGCACCTTTGAACATCGACCCGACTGGCACGCATAGATGCAACATTTTACGTGACATGTGCGGCCAAGGACAACTCGACACACATCCATACACCGACTACCCGCGAGCACTGTAGGGGGACAATGAGTATACGTGCACCGAGCACCCGAGGGGACGTTGAGCACGCGGGTGCCGAGCACCCTAGGGGACGATGAGTACACGGGTACCGAGCACCGTAGAGGGACGATGAGTACACTGGTACCGAGCACCCGAGGGGACGATGAGTACACAGGTACCGAGCACCCTAGGGGACGGTGAGTACACGTGCACCGAGTACCGTAGGGGGACGATGAGTACACGTGCATCGAGCACCGTAGGGGGACGGTGAGTACACGTGCACCGAGTACCGTAGGGGGACGATGAGTACACGTGCATCGAGCACCGTAGGGGGACGGTGAGTACACTGGTACCGAGCACCCTAGGGGACGATGAGTACACGTGCATCGAGCACCGTAGAGGGACGATGAGTACACGGGTACCGAACACCGTAGGGGGACGATGAGTACACTGGTACCGAGCACCCGAGGGGACGATGAGTACACGGGTATCGAGCACCGTAGGGGACGATGAGTACACTGGTACCGAGCACCCGAGGGGACGATGAGTACACGTGTACCGAGTACCGTAGGGGGACGATGAGTACACTGGTACCGAGCACCCTAGGGGACGATGAGTACACGGGTATCGAGCACCGTAGGGGACGATGAGTACACTGGTACCGAGCACCCGAGGGGACGATGAGTACACGTGTACCGAGTACCGTAGGGGGACGATGAGTACACTGGTACCGAGCACCCGAGGGGACGATGAGTACACGGGTATCGAGCACCGTAGGGGACGATGAGTACACGGGTACCGAGCACCCGAGGGGACGATGAGTACACGTGTACCGAGTACCGTATTGGGGACGATGAGTACACGGGTACCGAGCACCGTAGGGGGGACGATGAGTACACTGGTACCGAGCACCCGAGGGGACGATGATTACACGGGTATCGAGCACCGTAGGGGACGATGAGTACACGGGTACCGAGCACCGTAGAGGGACGATGAGTACACGTGTACCGAGTACCGTATTGGGGACGATGAGTACACGGGTACCGAGCACCGTAGGGGGAAGATGAGTACATGTGTACCGATCACCCGAGGGTCACGATGAGTACACGGGTACCGAGCACCGTAGGGGGAAGATGAGTACACGTGTATCGAGCACCCGAGGGTCACGATGAGTACACGGGTACCGAGCACCGTAGGGGGACGATGAGTACACTGGTATCAAGCACCCGAGGGGACGATGAGTACACAGGTATCGAACACCGTAGGGGGACGATGAGTACACGGGTATCGAGCACCGTAGAGGGACGATGAGTACACGGGTACCGAGCACCCGAGGGGACGATGAGTACACGGGTATCGAACACCGTAGGGGGACGATGAGTACACGGGTACCGAGCACCGTAGAGGGACGATGAATACGAGGGTACCGAGCACCCGAGGGGACGATGAGTACACGGGTATCGAGCACCGTAGTGGACGATGAGTACACGGGTACCGAGCACCGTAGAGGGACGATGAGTACACGGGTACCGAGCACCGTAGAGGGACGATGAGTACACGGGTACCTAGCACCGTAGAGAGACGATGAATACGAGGGTACCGAGCACGCGAGGGGACGAGGAATACACGGGTATCGAACACCTTAGGGGACAATGAGTACACGGGTACCGAGCACCGTAGAGGGACGATGAATACGAGGGTACCGAGCACCCGAGGGGACGATGAGTACACGGGTATCGAGCACCGTAGGGGACGATGAGTACACGGGTACCGAGCACCGTAGAGGGACGATGAGTACACGGGTACCGAGAACCCGAGGGGACGATGAGCACACGGGTATCGAACACCTTAGGGGACGATGAGTACACGGGTACCGAGCACCCGAGGGGACGATGAGTACACGGGTACCGAGCACCGTAGGGGACGATGAGTACACGGGTACCGAGCACCGTAGGGGGACGATGAGTACACGGGTACCGAGCACCGTAGAGGGACAATGGGTAAGCGGGTACCGAGCACCGACTTTGTAACCTGGCACGGCGCAGTATGGCATTGTTCCGACCTTTTACTCTAAGCGTAACAACAATCTTCAACGTCTGTGAAGATCCTCGGGTCAGACAAGGTCATCAGAGGTTAGAAATGGAGCAAAAGGCCACCATACTATGCAACTAACATTACAAGTATTGTGTCAGGATGGTCTGATCTATGCGCCGATTATAAATGCCGTGCGGGGCGGGGATGGCCGAGTAGTTAAAGTGTTGAGCTCTGGGTACCGAAGGTCCCAGGTTCAACACTCGCACCACTCGGGATATTTTACAATCCCGCGACCCACCGGCGAAACAGTGTGGCAGGCGCCACCAGCCGTGATCGTGTATAAAGTGTGTCGATATCCACCCAATAAACAAACAACAAACAAATGCCGTACCTCATATCAACTACAATATGTACGATGTCATGTGAGTAGTAGTGCACCCAATTGGGACGTGGAAAGTAATTCTTTGCTGGCCCATGTCTGCCTCTATTGCTCCCCTTGCCGGTCCATGTCTGCCTGTAATGCTCCCCCTGTTGGTTCATGTATGCCTGAAATGCTCCCCTTGCTGGTCCCATGTCTGCCTGCAATGCGCAATACCTACAATAGCAGCTGGAGTATCAGACAGTCATTGTGATTACGGTACTTGGTGACATGAACAACCACACAAAGGGGAAATTCAGAATGGGGCAGCGAGAACAATACCTCAATGAAATGTGGCAGCTTTGTGGGAAGCCTGGAGCGCATTCCTGTCCAAATTGTTCAGCTGAAAACTGTCCTCGTAATGGACATCTGTGACCCTCGGTAATGGCAGTTAGGTGCAGCCGACGCTGAAGCTTCCTTTTTCCATCAGTAGCATTCTTTGCGGGCATCCACCATGGACAAGTGTCCATCACAATACAAATACCTGAGTCTGTCCCTGGCCTGTGTCTATCACAATGTAAATACCTGGATCTGTCCCTGGCCTAGCTCAGCCTAACGTAGCACGAACACATCAGTGAACAACTATAGAATGTTGGAATCCGCAAAGCGAGAATGATGGAATCCGCAAAGCCAGAATGTTGGAATCCACAAAGCGATAATGATGGAATCCGCTTCACGGCGGCGTGCAGATGCATGCAATCACCGGCTGGTGCTAGATGCATTGAAACTCGACAGGTTCTGGTAAATCCCGGCATCCTACATGCAGTAAAATAAGTGGCAATAACACAACAGTGTTTTCCGATGATAATGATAGACAGTGATTCACAATGATAGACACGTGCAGGGCCGCTTCAACATGTTGATGTTGTAAGGCTTTCTTCCCGCTGTAGGCAAGTCTACGCGGGTCGAACATTGGGGCAGCTCTGTACTGGGCAAAATTCTTGTAAATTAACATTCATTTTCGTCCTCGCCATGTATAATGGTATATGACCCGTCATATCACTCCCTGTGTTGGTAATTATTACACTAACCATCACCTAAAAAAGTGCACACCAAATATTGCCAGAGGATTTTCAATTGCAGGAAGAAAAAAACAGTAAGCAGCATTGAAACAGTACATTGATGGGCGCTATATGACCTGCGCAGTCGATGCGCCCCTAAACCACAATAACAATAACAAGAAACAGTACATAGGAAATAATACTAATTAAATCTTCGACTACAGAAAAGTTGACATCTTAAGTCACTATTTAGTATCGACTATGAGCAGTTTTGACGCTCACACGCACCGAAATGCAGCCTGCTCTAATTTTACAGTAGCTTATGCTGAAGGCATGGACATTATTGCAAAGACAATTACATCGTCAGATAAACCCTCCCTGAAATTTTGAATAATGTTGATGTAGTTTGGTCTATAAATGGAACAACGGAATGTGTAGCAGTCCCAGGAACCAAAGCATACAAGATGAAACAAAATGGAAACATTATACAAATATTTTCCTCAAGATTATCAGACACACAACAAGTCGGTGATTTAAGATACCCTGCGTCGAACAAAGGAATATAAAATTCGGAAAATCTTAACAGGCTGGTACGCAACACACACGACTAATAATTCCAGAAATTATGGGACAAGAAGAAGGCAATGTAACGAAGATTGTGGATGATTACAACGAACGAAGATTGCAAATGTTTTCCATATATGTTTAGTATCCATTGGCAATGCATTGCAAAGGTAAAATCCGCCGTCTGACAAGAGCCCTCCTGAATTAATCGAAGAGCCTGCCAATGGTGTGTTGGAAGATGAAATTAACGCCAATGAAGCTGAAGTAGAAACCAAAAAATGTGGCTCTGTTGCACGTCGAGGTGACGAAATTAGTACGCAAACATTATTGATTATTTCAGTGAGGATCTGACAGCCAAATATATAAGAAGATTCCGGAGCAAATCATACTTATCTCGCATCTCCTTACATGATCGTGTGCTTCCTGAGAGCTATAAAGGAACGTAATTTTGTTTGTTTTTGGACAGGAGAACCAAGCAACTTGACAAATGATATACTCAACTCATTGCTTTCTATGCAATCCTTGAAAGCGAATGCTGCATTCATCTGCATCAATGTCATTGCAATATTGCGTGGTTCTGGTAAGTCACACGAGGCAACACATATTATAGTGGTAGATTTCCTGGCGTTCTCGGGATTGTGTTTCAAGGTGGGTCGGTAATGTCCATTTGGCATTAACACAATCGTGCCATTGTTATACCGAAATACGGAAAGAGTTTTGATGTCGGACCAACGTAGGAAATCCTGAGCATTGTTGGATGCTCGCCCCGAAGAGCAAAGTTAGCGAAATAATCCTTTCCTGCATCGCTTCCAGCCGACCGGTCACTGACCCACGCGACCAGGAATTCGCCCGGCGACCAGTCAAGGTCATTTGGTTGACGAGGCTACAACACGCAAGAAGGGCATTTCTGTCCACTTGTCCTCTCCCAAACCAGAATGACGTACAACGTTGTGTCGGACGACATCCAACCCAATGCTCATTCATGAACCCTGGCATTGATGGAAGGGCATCTGTGAGTCCCCGTCCTTCTATTTGTTTCCCACATGGCTATATGTCCGGAAGAAGAGATACAAATTTGTATATACTTGTTTTGTGATTAATCTTACTTGTTATATTGATGGTTCATGATATTTTGCAAAGTCTAAAATTGTACAATGTAGGGAAGACCGGGTCTAGTTGATTCACGGAGTAGTTGATACAACAGCATTTTCTATAAAAGTATTCAGCCGGTTGTCATGGCTACCACACATGTTGGGACTGGCACCCTCTTCTCGCGAAAAAAAAACAAGCGCAGGTCCTTTCGACCCACGACTGCAGAATGGTGACCATGTGGCACATCTGTGGGGCGAAAGTGAAATTTCATTGTATGTGCTTCACCCTTAATTTCTAATTTATCGCCCACTTGCTAACTTTTTAGGTATTGGTTATCATTACCATGTTCTTTCAGCTTTGCAACGGTGAAACGCTTTTATCGTTTGCCGATACACTGTACTCGCAATATTGCATGGCATGCTGCACCCTGCACCAGAAGACCTGCGGGGTAAATCGATGCAGCCTGCATCAACTTAATCAGCCTGTATCAACACCAGCCTGTATCAACGTTATGTAGACTGGTAATTAATTAAAGTAACAACAGATTTGCCTATTTTAATTAAGGTGTTTGCTAAAAGTGTTTCAAGATCATCTTATTCAGTATTTGCATCGGCATTTCTCACTCGACGGAAAAGACTGAACGAAGGGATAGGTGCAGCTGCGGAGTGAACGTTTGCGCATTCCACAACTGGCATAAACCATGACCTCAGTCAGGGCTCATACCAGTCTCCCAGGGCTCAAACCAGTATTATTAATGTAGGCATAAGATATGGGCCTTTCAGGTGGCGTAAGCTATCGCCACCTATGAATATTACATTTTATTTAACTTGCATTTGATCAACTTCATAGTCAGTAACAACATACCCCTGTAGCGTGGAAAGTTGGCGAACCGGTAGCTGTGCGATGTTTTGCTCTCTGTTGGAAAGTTCAGAGGGTGCCACAAAAAAATATTGGTGATGATACTAGAAGGTGTAGGCTTGGCGCAGATGTAGCTATCTCCTCGCTACCTTTCCAAAGTGGTGGTTATTTTGAGTTTCGCTAAAATTGTATCAACTAGACCTGGTCTCCCCTAATGCACCAAATTGTGGGTCATTGCCCCGATTTTTTTTCGCGCGCAAGTCCGACGTCTACCGATATTTTGCTTACTCCAAGACGCATTTTGAGGCAGGATGTCATGAATTGTATATCAAAATAGACGCAGAATAAAATAATAATTAGCACGGTACATATTTGTCCTATGTCTGCTACGACAAGCCAATTACAGCATCGCCAAATTGGCGTTCCTGTTTTCCTGTTCCGGCATTTCACTGGACGGATTTCACCTCCCCGTACTATTCTAGGAATAGTGCGAATAGTTCCTGAGAGCGAACTAGTTCCTGAGGGCGAAACAAAATTCGACGAGCTAACTGCGAATAAATAATGAGTTTCCCCAGTACCAAGGCCTGGTACTAAAAGGCCCCCCCCATCGTGTTTTCCTGGGTAGTTTAGGAAGGCTTTGAGCTATATTCCTGATATGTAATTACAGCCGCCGTCCATCGGCTACGGATAGCCATCAAAACCCGTGACGGACAGGAGAAGACTGGCATGTAGTGGTGTGGACGCATACAAGTAGAATCACACCCACATGCAGTGGACTGCTACCAACGCCCATGCAATGCCAGGACCCAAGAATGCTGCCATCACGATTGATGAGCGTGCGCTGTTTGAGACGAGTCTGTGTTAATCGACTACGAGTGATGTGATGTGATTGGCTACCGGACCAGACTCTTCATTTAGTTTGATGTGAGGGCGTGCAATAGCGAAACCCTGAAGGGGTCGGACACAATGTAAACATATACGATGCGAGTATGCAATTCGAGGTGAGTTTTCATAGCGGGGGTCATTCCACGCCGACTCAACCGGTCTGCCAACTCAAACACCTCACCCCCTCAGATTTTGCTTATACTTTGTCTCAAGGGTTACTTCAATCAGTCCCTGAGCACGATTCTGGAAGTCTTATACCTCTGACCAGCAGTTAGTCCTGTACGATGGAGCAAACATATGACGTCACACCACGAACTGATCTTTTTAAGCTGATGTGTCTCTGTGTCATTGAAATATTTCACATCCGAAAGCTGTAGCGGGATGGCAAAATAAAGTGTTCTCTCATAAATGTATGTTTTTATTTTGAAAACATTTACAACAGAAATGTTGAGTAATCTTGCAGCTTGTGAAACAGTTTTCCCCGGATTTTGTTTGAGCATCGAATTTCGATTTCTAAGATCAAATTCACTCCATCATCATTGACAAATGGAGCGGTGACTGAACTTGAGCAGTCCGCAACCATTCGATGAACACCAGTGGGTGCTTGCACCGCCGCTTCGGACATCTGGCGGCGGCGTGTCAAATCTAAACTGCTTGCTTGCTTGTTTGTTGCACTGCTTGTCTCACGGGTGTTGATTTATTAAAATTATTGGGGGAGGGGGAAATACATGAAGGCAATGGGCAGGCCTAAATGGATTGGAGGCACATTATAGAATCTCATGTTAAAAGTTGTTTAGGCAAGTCTCAGTTTCGGCGCGCCCTTAAGCCCAAATAATCAATCAATCAATCAAGTCTCAGTTTGCCTGGCTGCTATAGTCTAGATTTCATTGTTGGTGCGATAACTGGTTCTCAAATTCAGTAGCTTCTCTCCTTATCCAGTTCTCAAATCCACGTGCCGTTCTTCAAAGTCACCAGCTGTCGGAGCCCTTTGTATTGATCGAGTTGATTAATTAACCAAACGGTGACAACTTGTGCAACAGTCTCAACAAAGTGATTCCAAAATTAACCAACGTTCGTACCTCCAAATCAACAGGCAATCACGACTGACAGCGACGGACAACCGGCGAACCGAGACACCAAGCGTTCCAGCGCCAACATCTTGTGACAGGCTACATCTGACTAGCCTCGACAACTCAACTCCGTCTCTCACCTCTGTCTCTCGCATACACCGGCCCGCGTCGACTGTTCCGGGACGACTCACTGACCGGGGGAGGTGTTACCCGCGAGCGAAGACCCGCTACTCTACATGGTAAATCATGATTGGTCGAGAGCGACTATGACATCAGATAGTGGCGTGGTCGAATGCTAAATGTCGCGGGCACAACGACGCGACTAACTACGGTTGGTCGAGAGCACTTTCGAGCCGCCCTCCTACCCCACACTTGCATCACCTGGTACCGGTATGATGCAGGTGTCAATGACGGTCTCGGCCGGCCGTGCCGGTGCGGAATGTGCTGACAAAGTCAACATCTCACGGCCGGCCGGCGCCACGGCGGCCCGTCGCGTCTAAACAGCGCGCCGGCAGGCACCGACCAAATGCCTGGGATACGCTCAGGGCTCGGATCCCAGGATACCTGGGAGCAAAATGCATTTAAATTAAGGGGTCTAAAACTAACTTCGGTAAAGTTGAAATTATGGGGGGCAATTCCAACAATGAAGGGGCACTTGCCCCCTCGAAAATATATGAAACAGCACCCCTGGCTTGTCTGCAGACAAGCAGTGCCAACATGACAAAATAGCATTGGAGCGGAACCACAAGGTATGTGCTTTGTTTGAAGCACATTGGATTAGAAACGTCTGGTTTGTATTTATGCCATGCATGGTGTTACAGCGGTTAAAATACGCCCATTACATAACTATGTATTTACGAAAGCACTATGGAAACAGCAGAATGATAGAGAAAGGACTGCGAACTATTCGGACCGCCGTGGCCACGGTTTCGATGCTCATCAAGATGTCGGCATGGCATCGACACCAATGAGGACCGGCCGGCCCTCTGCCGACTGCCGACTGGAAACACTCGGGTCTCCTGAAGGTGATCCTGCGGGATCTCTTCTCGACATTCGTATCGTTCTTCTCGACAATTGTATCGTTCATATGTCTGACTTAACTGCCAGACGAGTGTTACTCGTCTTAGTTCGCATATCATTGTCAGCTCTTTATTTATGTGTCGAAAGCAAATTGCAAAGGGCGCTAACTGATCATATGTTTTGTTCGAAGCGCCCTAAAACCGCAATAATTGCAAAAGCCGCTCGCCATCTAAGACTGCCTGCTTGTACTGCTGACCTGCATTGTACGCGCCGGGAGTGTTCTTGTCAACCTACCAGCAGTTGAAGAGAAGTGGAGCTCGTTTCTGTCGGCATCGGGGATGGAACTTTGTGAACTTTTCGTGGTGCCAATACAGCACAAATAATTGCCAAAGTTAACATTAGGCCTATGGTGCTGCACGGAAGGAGTGCACCCAAAATTAGGCTTGGCAACACGACTCACTTTGGGAGTTGTCGATCTCTCATGGACGTTCAGGGTGGGAACCGAGGAAATGCGTCCCCACGAACATGCCTGGATCCGCCCCTGTTGTGGTGTGTTAAATACTAATAGCACTAGTTTACAGCTCACTTTATTTTACTAAAACACCCACCTCATCAAGGGACCTCCATTGTTACCAGTGTTCCTCCCAACACCAATATTCTAGACCGTAATGTTCTGGGTTTCAGGTACACCTGGGCTCTGCTCTGACTGGGTGAAGACCGAGGGTCTGAGAGATCAATGGACGACCTCGGGAGCTGCATCGCAGTACTGCACCAACGGCGCCGACAACAGCAACAGCAGCCCGTGCTCCGTGGACACCAGCGACGCTTCGCGACCACAACCCACGACTGAGGCGGCAGCGAGTTCGTATCACTGTGACGTTTGCGGCGAGTCGCTTAAGCATCGTGGAAAGCTGGTTCGGCGCAACAGTGCCCATGCAAAAGACCGGCTCCACACATGTCAGTCATGTGAAAGGGCGTTTCTTTGTTACAAAAGTGGTATTGCTCGACGCACGAAGTTCCACACGTTAGAGCAACCTGATCAATGTGAGATGTGTGGGAAAACTTTCACTAAAAGATCCGAAGTGGGAACGCACATGAATACCCACACCGGAGAGCGACCACACAAATGTGCTAAATGCCGCAGTACGTTTACCGCAAGATCTAATCTGACTAGACACGTGAGAACCCACACCGGAGAGCGACCCCACAAATGTGACACATGCGGCAGTACGTTTACTGCCAGGAGTAATTTGGTTGAACAGAAGATGATCCACACCGGAGAGCGGCCCCACGTATGTGAAATATGTGGGAAAACTTTCAATAGGAGATCAAATGTGGAAGCGCACGTCAGGACCCACACCGGAGAACGACCCCACAAATATGACACATGCGGCATTGTTTGCTGCTAAACAAAGTTTGGTTGAACACAAGAGAACGCACACTGGGGAGCGGCCTTACACGTGTGACACGTGCGGCAGTACGTTTACCAGCAGGAGTAATCTGGTGATGCATGTGAAAACCCACACCGGAGAGCGATCCTACATATGTGGCTCGTGCGGCACAGCGTTTGCACGCAAGAATAGTCTGGTTCGCCACATGGTGACCCACACCGGAAAGGCCGTACAAGTGTGATGCATGCGGCAGTACGTTCGCTCAGAAGTGGACTCTGTTTGCCAACATTGAAATCCACTTCGGGGTTCGGCCATAAACGACAGGATATACACCAAAGCTACTTCTGGAAGTTGGGTATTTTTGTTGAGCAAACGAGATCCAACACCAGAGAGTAGCCGTACACATGTATGGGAGATATACGGAAAAACTTGTTCGAAGTTTCCCGCGTAAAAACGCACATCTTCATTCATACCGGAGAATGGCCCTACATGTCTGCTGTCTCAGGGTGGCTCTACGTTTGCTCGCATGCCCAATGTACCTTGCACCTTAGAACCCACACCGGGGAGTGGCCCTACAAGTATGGTGCATGCGCTTACTGTGAAGGTGAATGTAGTTAGGTGCATTAGGCCCTACACTCGAGTGCGGGCCGAAATAAATACGAACCTACACTCGCTAACCGATCAAAATTTATGTGGTGTTACAAAGCGATACCATAAGTAGGTCACGAGCCGCTAGACAACAGCGCGGTAGGCCAACATGACAAAATAGCATGGAAATGGAATCACGCTTTGTGTGATGCACACATTGGATTATACTCCTCAGACTTGTATTCATGCCATGCATGGTTTTGCACGAGTTCAATAATACATCCGTCAGATAATTGTGTCTTTACAAAAGCAGTACGGGAACAGCCGAATAATTGGGAAATGACTACGGACTGTTCGGACCGACGTGGCTACGGTGGCAATGTTCATCACTGTGTCACATCGACATCACATCACATCGACATCACATCGACACTCACATCGACACCAATGCGGACCTGCCGGCCCTCCGACGACTGCCGACCGGAAACACTCGGGTCTCCTGAAGCTGGGGCCGCGTCGAGAGACGGCCATCGGCGCCCTCTGCCGTCTGCCGACCGGAAGCACTCGCATTTTCCGAATGCATCTGTGTACGCCCGACAAGCGAGACCAATTTTCAGGTTTTCACATTGTACAGTAGGCATCTTCCTGAAAGAAGTGAGATGTGTAGTGCATCGATTTGTGTTGTATAAGCATCCTGCATGTAAGTTCTTGGCTGGATTACCGCATGGTTAACGGAAAGGAATCAGCGGGATTTATTAGATGGATGTTAATCTGAACGTACGTCTGTTCCGAGTGAAGTGTCACTGGGCTACGTTCTAGTTCTAAGGGCTAGTGGCGCTGATGCTGGCTGCATAATGACTGTAAGCAATGTGGCGGCAATGTTCTTACAATGCTGAAACCATCACTGGACATTTTGTACGCCATATCGCAGTCATTTTGAAGGTTATTGACTTGAAATATGGCATGAATATTTACACTTTGGTTTTGAATCATTTGCATTATGTTTGTTTGCAAATCGTGAAAAAAAAACTTAGAAAAAGGTCGAAAAATGTCTTGGTATAGGTTTACCAGTTTTGATGACCACGTGGCACAAAAGAGCAGTTCTGCAATGGCATGGTGATTGCGTCTTCAATTCGCTGTCAATTGGCGCAAATGGGTTGTTGATTTCTTTATCCGTCGAATTTTTGCGTTTTTTTGTACACCCTTCGTTTCATTCAAAGGTCGCGGGTGATGATGTCACTCATGCCCGACCCGTGGACTATAATTTAATTTGTGGCCACAAGCTGGGAAATTGGTGTCACGCCGGGGCGTTGAAAAGATACCTGGACTCCGACAAATTCTCAGTATGTCGCAAAAATTCGTGTCCAGACCAGAAACCTCGCGTCGCGGTCAGAATTTTCGCGTCGCACCCCCAAAGATCACGCTGGAGCCCAAAAATGCATAGGGACCCCAAATAGATAGTGGAGACCTAAAACCACACCATGAGCGTACCGGAGCCCTCCATAACGCACCAGGTCTGGCAGAAAGCAACAGTACCTAAATTGACATGCAGCGAACCCTAAAACAACACACCATAGGCCGTCAAAGCGCACCGGGGCCCTGATCGGCACACCAGGGCCACAGACAGCGTGAGGGCCCAAACAACAGGCTAGGGTACCGCAAAAAGTGACATCGATTGTTCTTAGAAACACAGTGCACCTGTGCAATCCACTTAAAAATGTAAAATTATCAAATATCAGGCATTCCAGTCCATAACGCCCGGTCGCCAAAACGCCAGCGTTCGTTGCACGTGTACACCCGTCTTGTGCATCGTCGCACTCGCCGCACTTCGTGCGATTCTCCGGTTTCTGATAGGCCTCTTACGTCTTACTAATTGCTGCCACATGATAGTCTTGTGCCATGTTTGATGTGTGGAATGTTTCGTATGGAAGTTCGCTGGGAAGATTCGATGAATTAAATTGGATGATTAGTTATTGTCTTCCACATTTTCTGGTGGTTAAGAAATCCAGATGCCCGCTGATCTTTGACGCACATCATCTATTTGGTTGCATATGCTGCCAGATTTGCTTCCAAACCGAGGCCCTAGCTAGGTATTTATGTTTTGACCCGTTGCATTTTTCTATGTCTTCGGATGTGTTTTAGGGCTCGGACAAATTTTTGTTAGGGGCCCGGCATATTTTTGAGACCCTGATCTGTTTTTAGAGTTTGTTCCTTTTTTGTGCACGGACGATATTCTTCAGGCACCGGCGCGTTTACGAAGACCCCGATGTGTTTACTTAGTGCCTGGTCTTTTTGTTCCTTTTTTTGGACCATGTGGCTTTTTGATGGCCCGAGTCTGTTTTTGAGGCGTCCATGTGGGCTCACGACCCCGGTGTGCTTTGAGGGCCTCCGTTTTTTTTTTTTAGAGATCCCTGTTTGTTGGTCTAGAGCTGCAACGCATGTTGTAAGGCCCTGCCGCTTTTTGCGAGGCTCGGTGTGCTCTGGATGGCTCGGTGCATTTTCGCCCTCTCGTTGTGCCCTTAGCGTCCCGCTGTGTATATTTGGGCTCCTGGTGCACATTGGTGGAACCCCAGCACGATTTTGGGGCTCCGGTATGATTTCTCCGGATCCCAGCGCAACTTTTGGACCCAGGCGCATGGTTCCGGGAGACCCGACGCCAGTTTTCCGACGCAATTGTTGCTGACTTCTTCTGATTTTTTTAAAATGTACGTTTCCTGGCCTGATTTCCAGGTCCCCAGCGCCATATTTGTTGTCTTCCTTCGCAATTTTTCAAGGCATCTGATGGTATGTTTGAGGCTCCGGAGCGACTTTCCTGGCTCGGACATATATTTTTCGGAGTCTTTCCTTATTTTGGAGGGCTCCGACTTGATTTCTGTCGGGTCCCGATGCGATACTTGGGTCCACGCAGTGCATATTTTGGGCCGTCGACACCAGTTTTAGGGAAACCCGAGGAGAATTTGTAATGCCCCTTCCCGTATTTTCCGGGCTATCGAAGGGAATTTTGGGTCCTGAACGCGATACTTGGGTGGTGGCCTGAGTTCGCGGGGCGCGTTGTACTTAGCTGGGCTCCAGCGCGATTTCAGCGGGTCCCAGGGCAAATTTTCGGTCCTGACGCGATATTTTTGTTGCCCGCTGCATTTATTTAGACCCCATACGCGAATTCTGGGGGCCGCGACGAGAATTTATCGGGCCCCAGAGCGATTTCCTAGGACCCCGGCTCGATTCATGGGAGCCCACCCTTTCAGGCATTTGCCTCTTTGGTACGCCAATACTGCTGCTCGACAAGTTTTTTTAGCCGATGGCTCCTTTCAGAGTAGAAAGGCCCTAGGGTAACTTTCTTTCGGGACCTGTTCTGAATTTTCCGAATTGGTGGCTGCAGTCATGTGCACTTTTTTTCGCGTTCGTGCGCTTCGTTCCCGACCAGTCACACAGGAACCGACTGTCGTCATATCGTTTTTGTTTAACATCTCGCTTCCAGGTACCTGTATTTCAGCATGAAGCATTGCTCATGGAGGCGGCACTGAGAACCGTCTGTAGGAGACAAGCTCGACACAACGCCATCGGACGCAATACAGAGCAGACCAGGCCGAATGAAGACCATACTTGGAGCGCTGAGGCACACTGGTAGCGGCCGAGCCATAGCCACCGCTTCTCTAGTCGTCGTAGCCGTATTTGCCGTATAATTAGTTGCCGACGCCGCCATGGCCGCGGTAGAGGTTACTGCCGTAGAGGTTACTGCCGTAGTAGCTGTAGGGTCTACCATAGCTCCGGTAGCTGCCTAGATTGCTCCAGCCGACGGTCACCATTGCCGCCATGGCGATGAGCAGAACGAGCTGAAAATCACTAACCACAGAAAAAAATTACCCACTGAAAGATTACCTTTTTGCCATCGACACAAGGTATTTTAGCAGTTGCAATTGCAGCTACAGCACTTCAGTGTCCTAATCGTAGCACATCTACAATGCATGCTCAGACAAGGCAAATGTTCATATGGTCCATTCGATGCATCACCAAGTCCGGTCAGTGTAACCAAACCTCCATACCGTCCGGCTGCGGGCGAAAAACACTGCGCGACGATTGAGAGTCGAACCCAAGATGTTTCCGACCCACTGCATTGTGCACTGTACACTATACACTGAACACTCACCACCAGCCTGGCGTTCATGGTGAGAAACTGCGGATACGACGTCGGAAGCTAAAGCTATGGTGCCTACTGCCTGCCACGGCGCGTTTATATGGCGCACCAGCAGCGCCGTGACCCGAGCCGTGACTGGGGCGTAACCTACACTTTGCACACATCAGGACGATTTTGCAGGCTGTGGGCGTGATACTGCTACCTCCTATCCTACTGGCTAACTCTCCTGTCCTCTGGACCTACCTTGTGTCCTGAGGGCCTCCTAGTCCGGTTCGTATATAGTTGGAATTTTGGGCGCATCAGCAGCTTCGGCTATATTGCGCCCATAACTAATATGCTAGAAGTACTTCAGGAGATAAAACGCCCCGTGTACGAAGACCATGACGACCATGACCATGACCATGACCATGACCATGACCATGACAGGACCATGTCATGTACGAAGACCATGACAGGACCATGACCATGACCATGACCATGACCATGACCATGACAGGACCATGACAGGACCATGTCATGTACGAAGACCATGACAGGACCAGGACCATGACCATGACCATGACCATGACCATGACCATGACCATGACCATGACAGGACCATGTCATGTACGAAGACCATGACAGGACCATGACCATGACCATGACCATGACCATGACCATGACAGGACCATGTCATGTACGAAGACCATGACAGGACCATGACCATGACCATGACCATGACCATGACCATGACCATGACCATGACCATGACCATGACCATGGCAGGACCATGTCATGTACGAAGACCATGACGACCATGACCATGACCATGACCATGACCATGACCATGACAGGACCATGTCATGTACGAAGACCATGACAGGACCATGACCATGACCATGACCATGACCATGACAGGACCATGTCATGTACGAAGACCATGACGACCATGACCATGACCATGACCATGACCATGACCATGACCATGACCATGACCATGACCATGACAGGACCATGTCATGTACGAAGACCATGACAGGACCATGACCATGACCATGACCATCACCATGACCATGACAGGACCATGTCATGTACGAAGACCATGACGACCATGACCATGACCATGACCATGACCATGACCATGACAGGACCATGTCATGTACGAAGACCATGACAGGACCATGACCATGACCATGACCATGACCATGACAGGACCATGACAGGACCATGTCATGTACGAAGACCATGACAGGACCATGACCATGACCATGACCATGACCATGACCATGACCATGACCATGACCATGACAGGACCATGTCATGTACGAAGACCATGACAGGACCATGACCATGACCATGACCATGACAGGACCATGTCATGTACGAAGACCATGACAGGACCATGACCATGACCATGACCATGACCATGACCATGACAGGACCATGTCATGTACGAAGACCATGACGACCATGACCATGACCATGACCATGACCATGACAGGACCATGTCATGTACGAAGACCATGACAGGACCATGTCATGTACGAAGACCATGACAGGACTATGTCATGTACGAAGACCATGACAGGACCATGTCATGTACGAAGACCATGACAGGACCATGACCATGACCATGACAGGACCATGACCATGTACGAAGACCATGACAGGACCATGACCATGTACGAAGACCATGACAGGACCATGACCATGACCATGACCATGACCATGTACGAAGACCATGACAGGACCATGACCATGACCATGACCATGACCATGACCATGACCATGACAGGACCATGTCATGTACGAAGACCATGACAGGACCATGACCATGACCATGACCATGACCATGACCATGACAGGACCATGACAGGACCATGTCATGTACGAAGACCATGACAGGACCATGACCATGACCATGACCATGACCATGACAGGACCATGACAGGACCATGTCATGTACGAAGACCATGACAGGACCATGACAGGACCATGTCATGTACGAAGACCATGACAGGACCATGACAGGACCATGTCATGTACGAAGACCATGACAGGACCATGACAGGACCATGTCATGTACGAAGACCATGACAGGACCATGACCATGACCATGACCATGACCATGACCATGACCATGACAGGACCATGTCATGTACGAAGACCATGACGACCATGACCATGACCATGACCATGACAGGACCATGACAGGACCATGTCATGTACGAAGACCATGACAGGACCATGACCATGACCATGACCATGACCATGACAGGACCATGTCATGTACGAAGACCATGACAGGACCATGTCATGTACGAAGACCATGACAGGACCATGTCATGTACGAAGACCATGACAGGACCATGACCATGACCATGACCATGACCATGACCATGACAGGACCATGTCATGTACGAAGACCATGACAGGACCATGACCATGACCATGACCATGACCATGACAGGACCATGTCATGTACGAAGACCATGACAGGACCATGACCATGACCATGACCATGACCATGACCATGACCATGACAGGACCATGTCATGTACGAAGACCATGACAGGACCATGACCATGACCATGACCATGACCATGACCATGACAGGACCATGACCATGACCATGACCATGACCATGACCATGACCATGACCATGACAGGACCATGACCATGACCATGACCATGACCATGACCATGACAGGACCATGACCATGACCATGACCATGACCATGACCATGACAGGACCATGACCATGACCATGACCATGACCATGACCATGACAGGACCATGTCATGTACGAAGACCATGACAGGACCATGTCATGTACGAGACCATGACAGGACCATGTCATGTACGAGACCATGACAGGACCATGTCATGTACGAAGACCATGACAGGACCATGTCATGTACGAAGACCATGACAGGACCATGTCATGTACGAAGACCATGACAGGACCATGTCATGTACGAAGACCATGACAGGACCATGACCATGACCATGACCATGACCATGACCATGACCATGACAGGACCATGTCATGTACGAAGACCATGACAGGACCATGACCTTGACCATGACCATGACCATGACCATGACCATGACCATGACAGGACCATGTCATGTACGAATACCATGACAGGACCATGACCATGACCATGACCATGACCATGACCATGACCATGACAGGACCATGACCATGACCATGACCATGACCATGACCATGACAGGACCATGTCATGTACGAAGACCATGACAGGACCATGTCATGTACGAGACCATGACAGGACCATGTCATGTACGAGACCATGACAGGACCATGTCATGTACGAGACCATGACAGGACCATGTCATGTACGAGACCATGACAGGACCATGTCGTGTACGAGACCATGACAGGACCATGTCATGTACGAAGACCATGACAGGACCATGTCATGTACGAGACCATGACAGGACCATGTCATGTACGAGACCATGACAGGACCATGTCATGTACGAGACCATGACAGGACCATGTCGTGTACGAGACCATGACAGGACCATGTCATGTACGAAGACCATGACAGGACCATGTCATGTACGAGACCATGACAGGACCATGTCATGTACGAGACCATGACAGGACCATGTCATGTACGAGACCATGACAGGACCATGTCATGTACGAAGACCATGACAGGACCATGACCATGACCATGACCATGACCATGACCATGACCATGACCATGACAGGACCATGTCATGTACGAAGACCATGACAGGACCATGACCATGACCATGACCATGACCATGACCATGACCATGACCATGACAGGACCATGTCATGTACGAAGACCATGACAGGACCATGACCATGACCATGACCATGACCATGACCATGACCATGACCATGACAGGACCATGACCATGACCATGACCATGACCATGACCATGACCATGACAGGACCATGACCATGACCATGACCATGACCATGACCATGACCATGACAGGACCATGTCATGTACGAAGACCATGACAGGACCATGACCATGACCATGACCATGACCATGACCATGACCAGGACCATGACCATGACCATGACCATGACCATGACCATGACCATGACAGGACCATGACCATGACCATGACCATGACCATGACCATGACCATGACAGGACCATGACCATGACCATGACCATGACAGGACCATGTCATGTACGAAGACCATGACAGGACCATGTCATGTACGAGACCATGACAGGACCATGTCATGTACGAGACCATGACAGGACCATGTCATGTACGAGACCATGACAGGACCATGTCATGTACGAGACCATGACAGGACCATGTCGTGTACGAGACCATGACATGACCATGTCATGTACGAAGACCATGACAGGACCATGTCATGTACGAGACCATGACAGGACCATGTCATGTACGAGACCATGACAGGACCATGTCATGTACGAGACCATGACAGGACCATGTCATGTACGAGACCATGACAGGACCATGTCATGTACGAAGACCATGACAGGACCATGTCATGTACGAAGACCATGACAGGACCATGACATGTACGAGACCATGACAGGACCATGTCATGTACGAAGACCATGACAGGACCATGTCATGTACGAGACCATGACAGGACCATGTCATGTACGAAGACCATGACAGGACCATGTCATGTACGAAGACCATGACAGGACCATGTCATGTACGAAGACCATGACAGGACCATGTCATGTACGAGACCATGACAGGACCATGTCATGTACGAAGACCATGACAGGACCATGTCATGTACGATACCATGACAGGACCATGACATGTACGAGACCATGACAGGACCATGACCATGACCATGACAGGACCATGTCATGTACGAAGACCATGACAGGAGGTGCGAATCTAATACGGCATTAATGGAGACAATCGAAAGAAGTCAGTTGTGTTATAAACAAAAGCATTGAAGAAACAGTCCACAGTGCTACACCTGCGGGAGGGAGGCTAACTTAACTATGCCCACCCTATGAACCGCCGGTGGGACATACACAACATGTACTTTGATGACTTGAGAATGCTTAGGTGTTATATATGCGCATTCGGGACCTCACTTAATATATCGGCAATATTAGATGTGTTAAAATATTTATGTCGGATTGAATTAACCGCGCCGTCTCAGGGGTGATGTCCCCCACCCCACACCCGTATCCCCCCCCGTATCCCCCCCCACACACCCGTATCCCCCCCCACACCCGTATCCCCCCCCCCACACACCCGTATCCCCCCCCACACCCGATTTTCCGCAGTTGATGAAGAACGTCGCGCTACCACTCGGGTCTCCTGAAGCTGGACCGCGTGCGAGAGATGGCCATCGGCGCCCGCTGCCGACTGCCGGCCGGAGACATTCTCAACTTCCCAAGGCATCTGTGTACGCCTGACTAGCGAGACCAATTTTCAGATTTACACATTGTACAGCAGGCATCTTCCTGAAAGAAGCGAAAGGTGTAGTGTATCGATTTTTGTTGGTTGATTGGTTATTTGGGATTAGGGAGCGCATCGTCTGCTGTATCGATTTTTCTTGTATAAGTATTTTGCATGAAGTAAAGTATCTTGCATGCTTTATACTTACAGCTAGTACAGCCACAATTCACTTTACTTCATGGTACAAATTGGTCGACTTTCTCATCGTTCCAGCTGCTCCCAGGGGTGAAACGAAATCCTCTCCTTTATACCTACCGACAAATTGATGATTTAAATATGTCAACCCGTGTGCTAAGATAATGGAAAACCAATTAATCCATCAGTTATAGTTCGTTTTCGACACCTTGATGACGTTACAGAAAATTACACAGCTGGCCGTGGATTCATTAATGTAAGTGGTATATTGTGGTATAGTGTGCTGATATGTTTAACAAGAATTCTCTTCATGTTGATTTCCTGTTTTATTTCACGAATCCTTACGCTAATTACGGACAAGCAGATGTCTTACTTCAATGACGTCATTAATTGTCCAGGACCAGGTTCTCCTTGGTTCAGACAGGTGATCTATTAAGGTTGACCGCGCCACAATTGTCACACATGAGACAGCTCGCTGCCGTCTCATCGACATATAGCAGACGTCTATGGGAATTTCACATTGGCTGCTACCTGCGCCGCTTGCTTTTTTCAACCGGTGGCTGACTCAAAGGGACGTCACCACTATATAAAATGTACCGTCTGCCAGCGTAAATTAGCCCAGAAAAGGACATCGCAGTGATTAATTCCTCCAAAAATATGTTTTTTTTGAAACCTTGTGAAGAGAAGGCCGGTCAGTCCTTGGCTGTCTCATTAGAGCCTTCGTGTCCCTTTAGCTGTCACCGACGTGCGTCTCATTACAGCCTTCGTGTCCCTTTAGCTGTCACCGACGTGCGTCTCATTACAGCCTTCGTGTCCCTTTAGCTGTCACCGACGTGCGTCTCATTACAACCTCCGTGTCCCTTTAGCTGTCACATTCGTGTCCCTTTAGCTGTCACCTACGTGCGTCTCAATACAGCCTCCGTGTCCCTTTAGCTGTCACCGACGTGCGTCTCATTACAGCCTTCGTGTCCCTTTAGCTGTCACCGACGTGCGTCTCATTACAGCCTTCGTGTCCCTTTAGCTGTCACCGACGTACGTCTCATTACAGCCTTCGTGTCCCTTTAGCTGTCACCGACGTGCGTCTCATTACAGCCTCCGTGTCCCTTTAGCTGTCACCTTCGTGTCCCTTTAGCTGTCACCGACGTGCGTCTCATTACAGCCTTCGTGTCCCTTTAGCTGTCACCGACGTGCGTCTCATTACAGCCTTCGTGTCCCTTTAGCTGTCACCGAGGTGCGTCTCATTACAGCCTTCGTGTCCCTTTAGCTGTCACCGACGTGCGTCTCATTACAGTCTTCGTGTCCCTTTAGCTGTCACCTTCGTGTCCCTTTAGCTGTCACCGACGTGCGTCTCATTACAGCCTTCGTGTCCCTTTAGCTGTCACCGACGTGCGTCTCATTACAGCCTTCGTGTCCCTTTAGCTGTCACCGACGTGCGTCTCATTACAGTCTCCGTGTCCCTTTAGCTGTCACCGACGTGCGTCTCATTACAGTCTCCGTGTCCCTTTAGCTGTTACCAACGTCCGTCTCATTACAGCCTTCGTGTCCCTTTAGCTGTCACCAACGTCCGTCTCATTACAGCCTTCGTGTCCCTTTAGCTGTCACCGACGTCCGTCTCATTACAGCCTTCGTGTCCCTTTAGCTGTCACCGACGTGCGTCTCATTACAGCCTTCGTGTCCCTTTAGCTGTCACCGACGTGCGTCTCATTACAGCCTCCGTGTCCCTTTAGCTGTCACCGACGTGCGTCTCATTACAGCCTTCGTGTCCCTTTAGCTGTCACCGAGGTGCGTCTCATTACAGCCTTCGTGTCCCTTTAGCTGTCACCGACGTGCGTCTCATTACAGTCTTCGTGTCCCTTTAGCTGTCACCTTCGTGTCCCTTTAGCTGTCACCGACGTGCGTCTCATTACAGCCTTCGTGTCCCTTTAGCTGTCACCGACGTGCGTCTCATTACAGCCTTCGTGTCCCTTTAGCTGTCACCGAGGTGCGTCTCACTACAGCCTTCGTGTCCCTTTAGCTGTCACCGACGTGCGTCTCATTACAGTCTTCGTGTCCCTTTAGCTGTCACCTTCGTGTCCCTTTAGCTGCCACCGACGTGCGTCTCATTACAGCCTTCGTGTCCCTTTAGCTGTCACCGACGTGCGTCTCATTACAGCCTTCGTGTCCCTTTAGCTGTCACCGACGTGCGTCTCATTACAGTCTCCGTGTCCCTTTAGCTGTTACCAACGTCCGTCTCATTACAGCCTTCGTGTCCCTTTAGCTGTCACCGACGTGCGTCTCATTACAGCCTTCGTGTCCCTTTAGCTGTCACCGACGTGCGTCTCATTACAGCCTTCGTGTCCCTTTAGCTGTCACCGACGTGCGTCCATTACAGCCTTCGTGTCCCTCTAGCTGTCACCGACGTGCGTCTCATTACAGCCTTCGTGTCCCTTTAGCTGTGACCGACGTGCGTCTCATTACATCCTTCGTGTCCCTTTAGCTGTGACCGACGTGCGTCTCATTACAGCCTTCGTGTCCATTTAGCTGTCACCGACGTGCGTCGGCGTGTCGTCGGCTTGTTCACCTCGGCATCTCTTGGGTCCGCGCACAATGACAGCGTCTGCAGTTGACTGGAAAGCATGATATTTGGATGCACGTACGTTTATTTCTGAAACTTATTGGGGGGGGACAATACATGAAAGCTATGGTTGGTCCTAAATGGATTGGGGGAGGGACATTACACAGTAAAAGTTTAAATGTTATAATTATTGCGTGGGAATGGGCAGTAGCTGTAGGAGACGCTGCCAAAAGGTAATTCGGGTTTTGCTACAAATTGGTAGGTGTCATGCAATAATGTCAACATATTTCCCAGACTTGCATGCCGTCCCTCTCTGCCCTGTTGTCTGCTCGCTCCGACAATCCAACCAATCAAATGCCAGTTTTTTAGATTGATGAATGCAGTTATGTGTAAGTGTTTCTTCTCGGGTTCGTGCGCTTCGTTCCCGTCCAGTCATACAGGAGCCGACTGTCGTCATCTCGTTTTCGTTTAACATCTCGCTTCCAGGTACCTGTATTTCAGCATGAAGGCGAATACAGAGGCTCATGAAGGCGGTACAGGGAATCTTCTCTATACGAGACAAGCTCGACACAACGCCATCGGACGCAAAACAGAGCAGAGAAAGCTGAATGAAGACCATACTCCGAGCGCCTAGGCACACTGGTAGCGACCGGGCGATAGCCACCGCTTCTCTAGTAGTAGAGGCCGTGTCTGCGGTAGCCGTGGTTGCCATAGTTGCCGTAGTTGCCATAGTTGGGGCCGTAGTATCCGGCATGGCTCCGGTAGCCGCCTGGATATCTCTAGTCGGTGACCACCATTGCCGCCATGGCAACGAACAGAACTAGCTGAAAATCACACACCATATAATAAAAATGAACCACATCAAAATTACCCTTCTTTACCATCGACACTAGGCATTTTAGCAGTTACAATTGCAGCTACAGTACTTCAGTGTCCTAATCGTGGCACATCTACAAAGCATGCTCAGACAAGGCAAATGTCCGTATGGTCCATTCGATGCATCACCAAGTCCGGTCATGTAACCAAACCTCCATACCGTCCGGCTGCGGGCGAAAAACACGGCGCGACAATTGAGAGTCGAGCCCAAGACGTTTCCGACCCACTGCATTACACTGTACACTGAACACTCACCACCAGCCTGGCGTTCATGGTGAGAAGCTGCGGCTTCTGAAATTGAAGCTGTGGTGCCTACTGCCTGCCACGGCGCGTTTATATGGCGCGCCAGCAGCGCCGTGACCCGTGCCGTGACTGGGGCGTGGCCCACATTTTGCACACATCAGGACGATTTTGCAGGATGTGGGCGTGCCTCCGTGATGCCGCTCACGGCTTGCATGTTAGCCAGCGCCGCGACGGCGGCCTATGGTTATGAGGCATGCAGTGTGACTCTTCCACAACGTAGTTGTGCACCCTCGCGATTGAAGGCGTGACTTTGTGGGAAGACATGCCTGGTAGTTCGACACGCTTCAACTGTGACACAAATCTACCCTATCCATGTCGACATGAGAGAAGGTCCCCAGCATACTACGTTGGACAGGAAGATGTGACATTTGTCGATCACGTGACTAGGTTATGTCACGTGGCCGGTGTGCCCCGAGGCGGGTGGCCGTTCGTCACAATGGCAGTGGGCCGCGTGGTGCCTCGCTGAGCGATTGTGTAGCGCATACACTGTGAGGCTGTGAGACAAAAACAGCCGTACCACACCGGGAGACGAACGCAATTTGGACATTCGATAGGCTGCATGTCACCCAGACCATGTTCAGTGGGAAATAATTTGCACCACTGTTCCATGTTCTCCACGAAATAATTTGTAGCTGGGGTGGGGATTTTGAGAGTGGCAAGAAAGTTGATCTTGCCAGGTACCGGCATTAGCCTACTCTTGTCGACGAGCACCGAGGCAACTTTACCGTGCGGACAAGGAGGTAATTGTCCACACCACCTATCACGCCGGCTGCCGTGTGTTATTTGTTTTAGAGGATTAGTCTAAGCATGCCATGCAGGGTTGTCAGTGGGATTAGTACGGTGTTTGGCAATTTGGCTCATCTACGTCCGCTGTACCTTTGTGCAGTTGTCTTACGTTTTTTTGTTTTTTTTCAAAAGCAAGTCGGATCATCTACATTAGGCGGCACTGCTAGGTATCCATTTATTTTTTATAGGAAATTATATCGGCTCATGCACGTACGATGCCATTTGGGGATGACCATTATTTGTGTGCTTCCTATTAGTTTATCGCGAGCAGACATTGCGTGTTGAAGGGAGTGTTGGTGGTGTGGTGTCTGCAGTGCTCCTGCTAGTTTTGTGGCGGAAAGATATTCAAACAGCAATTGAAGAAGTTATGTGTGCTTGTCACACAGAAGCGATAGAAGCGACATGGTGCTGCCCTATTTTTGGCAGAAGGCCATAAGTAGTTGTCTTTGAGCGTGAAAGCTGCTACAGTATAGCAGGATGTGGCCTATACTTAATGTGGTGTTGAGGTGTTGCAGGGAGGTGTTGTATATTGGCCATCCTCTAGTTGGGGCTGTGTTAGCCTGGTGCAACTAGTTCTAAGTCTAGTGAGGATGACTTCCTTTTGTCGGTGAGATTGATTTCAGGTGCTTCATGTGTCTATTGTTGGTTTCATTGCGTGGGTGTGGTTTTATTTGTGTTGTGTTGAGTTGTGTTGTGTCCATGTGTTCTGTTGGTGTTGGCGAATGTGGCGTTGTAGGAGTGATTTGCAATCGTCTACCGAATATTCCAACTTGGGTAAGTGTTCGATGCTAAGGCTTGCTTTGCGAGCCGGCCTGCTTCTTCGTTACCTGGCATGTTGGCGTGGCCCGGAATCCAGAGGAAGGATAAGTTTATGTTTACGTTATGGGCCACGATTTGTTGGATTCTATCAATGACGTGCTGTGGACAGTCGTATGTGTTGCTAATTGACTGAAGGACGGATTTGGAGTCTGAGCAAAATAATACGTTTCTAGCTTTACGCCTCATGAGAATGCAGATAACGGCTGGAATGGCCTTTGGTTCAGCGGACTAGATGGAGAAGTCATTCGGTAGTCGCTTGGAAAGTCGAAGGCCTGGTCCAGTGATGCCGATGGCTACCTTTGTCCCGTGTTTCGACCCATCCGTGAATACTAGTGTTTTGTGATTGTTGTCATCGGCGAATTTGTGGGAGGCGCCAAGATTTTCCGCCGATATGAGAGTGGATTTCTTTTCCTAGAGCAAGTACTCGACCTTTGGTTCACTGAGAGTCCAGAATAGCCTAGTGGGCGGTCGAGATGCAGTAGTTGGCATTGTGAGGTTAAGATCTGAGAGATTCGTGGCAATTTTAATGCTGTATGGTTGGAGTTCGCGCCCAAATCGGCTCTTGTCGTATCTGTCAGGCGCATAGCAGCGCTGTGCCGGATTATTTTTAACGTGTTTGATTTTAATGTGGTATCGGCACAGCTGTTATATCCTCCTGAATTGGGGTGGAGACATGTTTGAGTCCATCGGAAGACTGGCTATCGGTGTGGCGCTATGGGCTGCTCTGATGCAGTTGTTTTAAATGGTTTCTAACTTTTTGCTCTGGTTATCTGAAATGGTGGCAAGGCCGATGCTGTCGTATTCTAGGATGGGTCGTATGATTGATTTGTAGAGTCGGAACAGTGTTTTCCCGTTTGCGCCCCAGTCTGCGCCTGCAAGTACACTGAGTATGTTGACGCTCTTCGCGCATCTCTTCGAGATGGAAGTGGTGTGTGTGTGTGTGTGTGTGTGTGTGTTGAAAATACGTTTTCTTCCAAATTTACTCAGGAGAACTTGAAAATTGTGACCTGTTCGATGGCTTTGCCATCGATTTTAAGTCGTGGTGTGGGTGTTGAGTGGAGACGACTACATATGCGACTGTGGCCGATTTTTCTGCGGACGGGAGGAAACGTCATGTTTTGCACCACTTTTCGATTTGGTCTAGAGCTGTTTGAATGGTTCTCTCAGCTTTTAAGACGCATTTTCTGTCGTCCAAATGGCAAATACATGGGCAACTAGAAGGTAGCGGATCCGTACAGGCTTTGTCAACTTGAAAAATTTGAATTACAATCGCCTCGCGCCATCTATCAGGGTAATTACCGATAGTCCATATCATACTAAGAGTTTAAAAAAAGTTACATAGTGAACGGTGGTGTAAGTTCTTTAACATATCATTGTAAATAAGATTCGAACCAGGTGCAGTGCCTTCTTTTAACTTTTGGCAAAGGTTGCCGAAGTTCCGTGTCAGTAAAAGTATCGTTGTAGGATAGATCAGATGAAGTGAAAAGAGAAACCGGCTTGCGCGCTTCCCGCGCCTTGTGGCGTATAAATCTGGGCAGTTGGCATCCTTCACACCAGCGCTTCTCCAAATTGGTTCTACAAACGTCGGCGACTTTTAGTGGGTCTGCAAGCTGTGCGACGGATCCCGAGACAGGCGTCGGCGCAGCCGGGCTCCGACCATTTAGTCACCGGGTGCGCCGCTACACCTGCCGACAGGAGAAAATATATCTATGCTGTTCATGTCTGACCACGAGGAGCGTTTCGCCTGTGTGACAATTCGCGTTGCCTTCGCCTTGGCGTGCTTATAATTCAGGCGGTTTGCTGTTGTACATGATTTGTCGACACATCTGAATGCCTTTTCCGTTCCTTGATAGCAGTCTTGCACGCATTCGCCCACCACGGGACTAGGATACGCCGATGGTTTATGGAAGTTAGCGGACTACAAGTTTTGACTGATGAACTTCAGGCTGATGTGATGTCTGATGTGTCAGAATGTTGGCGTCTCCGTCGAGCGTGGTGCAGTCAGGAAGACAAGAATGTGTAGCACCAGGCCAATCTGCCATCTGTGTGTTCCATTGGGGGATGCGCGCTCCCTGATGGGGAGTATTGATAGTGAACCATATTGCAAAGTGCTCACTACCCCTCTGCAGATTTTCAACGTTCCATGCGATTTTATCAGCGATGTTTGGGCACCAAATAGACTTGTGCAATGCAGACCCAGAGCCCCAAGGTGAAAAATGCGGGTGATGTCCAGGTGCATCTAAGGTAATCAGGTTTTGTGGATGAATACAATCCTCTAGCTGTATACGCTTCCAGCTCGATGATGCGCACCCAACGCCGTGAAAACTTTTTCACCCCGGTACCAGATATATTTAATAAATGTGGTATTGCGATATATTTGATGAGGACCCAGACGTGGATATATCACACGTTCTAAGCTTCCTCAACTTCCTCAAAATGCACGCGGTGAATGTCCATAGGGTGGGCATAGGCTAAGTTAGCTTCCCCCTTCCCGCCGGTGTAGCACTGTTGACTTTTTCATCAATGTTTTTGTTTAAAACACAACTGACCGCTTCCGATTGTATTCATTACTGCTGTAGTGGATTCGCATTACTTGTCATTGTCTTTGTACATAGTTCGCGTTATCTTCTGAAGTACTTCTAGCATATTAGTGATGGGCGCAATATAGCCGAAGCAGCTAACGCTCCCAAATTCCCAACTACACATCCATGGTGCTAGCAGGCCCTGCGGACACAAGGGAGGTCCCGAAGGCGGGAGAGGTAGCCAGTAAGATAGGTCAGGTTCCCACAACTCAAAACCCTCCCGGAAAGGCAATGTGTTCGCATGCAGATTTTACTCTTTTCAAGCATGTTGGATAGTGAAGAAACGATTTCCACGATGTCCACCACGCGGCCCACTGCCATTGTGACGAACGGATACCCGCCTCGGGGCAAACCGGCTGCCGCCCACTTGCCATAACCTAATCACGTGACCGGCAAATGTCAAATTTTTAAGTCCAACGTATTATGCTGGGGCACCTTCTCTCATGGCGACATGGATAGTGCAGATTCGTGTCACAGTCCAAGCATGTCGAACTCCCAAGCCTGTCTTCCCACAAAGTCACGCCTTCAATGGCGAGGGCGCACAACTACGTTGTGGAAGAGTCACACTCATGCCTCACAACAACAGCCAGCCGTCGCGGCGCTGGGTAACAAGTAAGCCGTGAGCGGCATCACGGGAGGCACGCCCACATCCTGCAAAATCGCACTGATGTGTGCAAAATGTGGGCCACGCCCCAGTCACGGCTCGGGTCACGGCGCTGTTAGTGCGCCATATAAACGCGCCGTGGCGGGCAGTCAGCACCACAACTTCAGCTTCCGAAGTCGTGGCCGCAGCTTCTCACCATGAACGCCAGGCTGTTGGTGAGTGTATAGTGTATAGTGTACAGGTGGACAGTGCACAATGCATTGGGTCGGAAACGTCTTGGGTTCGACGTTCAATTGTCGCGCAGTGTTTTTCGCCCGCAGCCGGACGGTATGGAGGTTTGGTTACACTGACCGGACTTGGTGATGCATCGAATGGACCATACGGACATTTGCCTTGTCTGAGCATGCTTTGTATGTGTGCTACGATTAGGACACTGAAGTACTGTAGCTGCAATTGTAACCGCTAAAAAGTTTAGTGTCGATGATAAAAAAGATAATCTTTCTGTCGTTCATGTTTCTTCCGTGGTTTGTTATTTTCAGCTGTTTCTGCTCGTTGCCATGGTGGCAGTAGTGGCCGTCCATTGCAGCTATCGAAGCCGCTACAAGTACGGCCACAGGCGCCACTACGGCCACCGCGGCTACGGGTACAGAGGAGGCCACCACGGCGGCTACGGACGTCACGGACATCACGGACGCTACCGTCGATCACCCTGGTCCAATAGCTATAGCGGAATCTACGGCTCCCCCTATGGCTGGTACGGCTACCCCGGCTATGGTGGCTACAACTACCTCTACGGCGTAAACGGCTACGGCGGCTAGAGAAGCGGTGGCTATGGCTCGGCCGCTACCAGTGTGCCTCGGCGCTCGGTGTATGGTCTTCATTCGGTTTTCTTTGCTCTGTTTTGCGTCCGATGGCGTTGTGTCGAGCTTGTCTCGCACAGAGAAGATTCTCGGTACCGCCTTCGTGAGCCTCTGTATTCGCCTTCATGGTGAAATACAGGTACCTGGAAGCGAGATGTTAAACGAAAACCAGATGACGACAGTAGGCTCCTGCATGACTGGTCGGGAACGAAGCACTCAAATGCGAGAAAAAAACACTTGCACATGACTGCAGTCATCAATCTAAAAAACTGACATTTGATTGGTTCAATGGTTGGGGTAAACAGACAACAGGGCAGGGAGGGAAAGTTGTATTGCATGCAAACACGCAATTTGTAGCGAAACCCGAGTTAACTTTTAAAAGGCGTCTCCTGCACTCACACAAGTTATGATGGAGCAAACGCCGCAAGTTAGAGGCAGCCCGTCACTTGAGTCTGAGTTGTGGTGGTGGGGGTAGGGGTGGGGTAGGTATTCTGGTGTTGTGGTGGTGGGGGGGGGAGAGTATTCTGGTGTGGTGGTGGTTGGGGGAGGGGTAAGTATTCTGGTCCCAATTATGCCGTTCCGATCGGAACAGATCAGAGAAAACACTAGAAAAAAGATTAAATACTTTGCATCTGATGACTGGGACGCTAGGAGACCCAACATTTTCCAGAAAGTGTTGAAGAAAGCATCATTCCAGATGGTGTTTATTGTCCTTATAAATCCTGCAGTATGTCTCGCAATGAGTCGAAAACAAACATTCAAGCTACATGTGAGGAGCTGCTACCAAGCTGTATGAAACCCGAGGAGCTGTATTAAACCAATCGTGATTGTAACACTTTATTTCCACCACGAGCCGTAGGCGAGTGGTTTAAATATAATAATGAAATAACTCACATCGTAGTTTTATAATATCATAAACCAAGTACGGCTTAACTGATATTTGTGTACTGTGGATGGAACAATACTTGTACTGCACGCCGCAACTAACCACCCGGATGACAAGCCAAACCGCTGCAGCTTCGTATGCCTTCATTCAGATCAGCCAGAGGCCGTAGACTTGCGGTCAGCTCAAAGACGGCATTGCGAACAAATGGCATGTATCTGGCGGCCCATCATTTGTCGGATACATTAGTCGGATAATTCAGTTGATATGCACACAATTGCGTAACGATATCGTCAAATAGCATCGCGTGTTATTCTAAGATGTAGAAGATAAGTGTAGAAATGTTATTCTTCACTCTCGCTCGTCCTCCAGTCAGGCGTTTAAATTGCATTACGTATTGAATTACATTTCACCTACCCACCGCTATTTAGCTGAACCCCACGGACAGCCTTCTCCCCCCCCCACCGAAGAAACATATCCCCACCACCAAGATGGTCCGCTAGGGGGGAGGGCCCTAGGCCGGGCCCTCCCCTCGATTGCTACTTAGCGTCCATAGGACAGCGTGCCCCCACCCCGAAACGTCTCCACCGCCAAGACGGCCAACATGTCCCTCCTCCACATCCCACCGCCAAGATGGCCAGCTTTGCCCTCCCCGCCTCCCCGCTGCCAAGATGGCCAGCTTTCCCCTCCGCACCTCCCCACCGCCAAGATGGTGGGCTTACCCGCTACCTAGGCAAGCCTGCCCCTCCGCACCTGACCACCGCCACCTAACCACTCCCTAGGCCAGCTGTCCCCCTCCCCACCACTCCACGTCCCCACCGCCCAGATGGCCAGCTTTCCCCTCCCCACCAGCCATCATGCAGACCCTCTCCAGCTATAAATGACCCGACTCCGACTTCAAGCGGCCCCTCTCCAAGTTCAGGTAACCTCTCCCTGACTTCATGCGGCCCCTGTCGACTTCCAACGGCCCATGTCCGAATGCATACGTCCTCACTCAAGCATTGGATCATCCTTCTTCGACACATCACAGACTGACGACGACGACGACGACGACGCCTCTCGGCCATATTTACGAAACTCGTAGTCATTTCCTTGCAGGGGAGGACTGAGGCCGGTGCACATTCTGTGGTGTCGTACTGGCAGTTGAACATTAACTTCCTTCATGTGGACATCTCAGCCCCGGTTGTGGTCTTTCTGGTCAGATCCCAAGCATTGTCTCTGAAGCGGAGCTATATGCCTCCCTCTAACCTCCAAGCTAAGAGTCGCACGAACACCAAAGAGGTGTCCTCGGAAAGCGTTCGACGGGTAAGGCCTGACAACACCTTCACTTTTGTATCTCTTCAAAATGCGACGGTACTAAGGGTTATTGAGGTCAGGACTGATGTCATGTTTTTGGCTCTGGGTGAGTTCATTTTGGGGAAATTAAAAAAAAACTTGGACTTAGAAAAGATAGGCGAAATCGACCAGAGTCTGAAAATGTTTGCCCATCGAAAAATATATGTTTTCTTGTTCATTTTCTTTACATTTTGAGTTTTTTATATTAGAAATATAAGGGATAAAGCGCACTGAGAAACGTTGTTCTAAGTGAACGTAATCTGACGAAAAGTGCTATATTTAACAAAATTTTCATGACATCCCCCTGATGGACAAATATGGAAAAAGTCATCAAAAATGGATTAAAAATCACAACTTATCCGGTGGCTTTCGTTGTATCACTAAAGATAAGCAAACACCTAAAGATTCATTCATATATATTTACCTTTACTCGTTATGATTGGTGGAACTATTTGGAGATGATTTCACTTCACCTTCACTAATTCGATGACCTTGGGCGCAAAATGGCCAAAGCTGGTGATGCGCCCGAAAACTCAAATAACCAACCAACCAATTCGGTGACCGTGGATGAACCGACCTCGAAACATACCCACATGTCGAATTGCCGTGGGAAAAGGGATGCGAAGTTTCGGCGGGCTATCGCGCACCGTTTCTTCATTATCTGCAGAAATACTTCTTTTTTGGGGGTGGGGGGAATATCTCCCCAGAGACGGCGCGGATTAATTCAATCCGACAGCAATATCTAAGACCTCTAGTGTTGCCGATATGTTGCATGAGGCTCCAAACGTAGATATAGCACACGATCTAAGCTTTCTCAACTCAACAAGGTGCATGTTGTGTATGTCCCACAGACGGATTGTAGGGTGTTAGCATATGTTCAGTTAGCTTCCCACACCCGCCGGTGCAGCACTGTGGGCTGTTTCTTTAATGTTTTTGTTTATAGCTCAACTGATATGGTTTAGGCCGATTAATTTGCTTCCAATCTTCCACCTGCCATTTAGACTGCATTCGATTGTCTTGGTTAATGCTGTATTTGCCTGGCATTATCTGTCATTGTGTTTTTACACAACTCGTTTTATCCATGAAGTACTTCTAACATATTAGTTATGGGCGCAATATAGCTGAAGCAGCTGACACTCCCAAAATCCCAACTACACACCTATAGTGCTAAAAGGCCCTTAAAACACAAGGGAGGTTCCGAAGGCGGGAGAGGTAGCCGGTGTGGTACGGTTGTTTTTGTCTCACAGCCGCACGGTGTATGCGGTACACAATCGTTCAGCGAAGCACCACGCGGCCCACCGCCATGGTGACAAACGGGTACCAGCCTCGGGGCACACCGGCCACGTGACATAACCTAGTCACGTGACCGGCAAATGTCGCCTCTTCATGTCCAACGTATTATGCTGCGGCACCTTCTCTCATGGCGACATGGATAGGGTAGATTCGTGTCACAGTTGAAGCGTGTTTTCATTTGATTTTATTATGTTAGGCATTTCGGCCTGCTCAGGCCATTTCATGCCGTGAATAGAAATAGAGATTAAAAATATCATGTTCTAAAAGTCAATTTACAAGTCCTGAAGTAAGTTGGTCTTTGGGAGAAAAATGAAAAGGAGATCGATGAGAAAAGGGTGTGTATCTCCTAAGAGTGTGGGCAAAGAAAAGGTGATGTTGTGTGCACGGCAGAAGTTGGTAAGTGTTTTTTCGATGTTCATGGTAATGTTGACAGTGAAGGAGAATATGTGAAACTGTAAGATGAGTGTTGCATGATGGGCATGAAGGTCGAGGTGAAGCAGTGTAAATATATAGATGGATGAGAAAAGTGTGACCTATGCTGAGTCGCGATATAGCTTTTTCCTCCTGTCTGTTTTTTTATATGATGTGGTCCAGTTTTCGATGACGGGTTTGATGAGAAGCAATTGTGTGTGGTTTGTGGTTTCAGCACCCCGCAACACCAGGACACCACACCACACACAGACCACTACAAGCTCCACCACCCATCCCAAACCGCCCACTGGCACCTTCCCCACCCTGCCACCTACCACCGCCACCACCCTACCAACAGAAGCCTCAACATCCCCACAAACTTCACACACATCGGCCACATCACCGGCACAACACTCACACACAGACACCGGATCAGAGCAAACGGACACCGAACACACCACGACCGACTCAGACGTCACAATCCCCTTCACCCCAACACCACCCCCGTCTCAACCACAAGAAACACCACAACAACCAACGAAAAGCACAATAAAAAACCATCACCCAAAAGACCACTCACCGGCGCTAACACCCACAGGCAATGAACACAATACTACAATGGAACGCGCACGGACTCATTAGACACTGGCCAGATTTTAAACACTACGCACTACAAACAAACCACACTGCACTATGCCTCCAAGAAACTCATTTCAAACCCAACGACCCCTATCACTTCAATATCAGCCACTACACACTATACAGACACGATACACACACCACACACAGATCGGGCGGTGTCTGCACCTACATTAGGAACACAACACCGCACCGCCTGATACACTTTAACACCACATCAAACATACTCCTCACCGAAATACACCTCCACGACACAGCCTACACACTCATCAACATCTACGACCCCCATCAGGCAACACAGAAACCCTTTGGAAACTAAATAAAGCACTTGGCCAAATTACCACTCCAGTCATAATAGCTGGAGATTTCAACTCTCATCACTCACTATGGGACACACGAACAACACGACCCGACCACAAAGCACACTTACTCATCACCCTAGCAACCCAACACAGCCTCACAGTACTCAACACCGGATCACCAACATACCTCGTCCCAATCGGCTCCCACCTCCCCACGACCCCAGACGTAACCCTGGCATCCTCACGCATAGCCCTCACCCTATCATGGACATCCGATTCCGATCCTCATTTCAGTGACCACGCGCCCATAACCATTACCTTTAACCAAATCCCGACCACCGGCCCACCCAAGCCACCCACGGGCCGATGGAACCTCAAAAAAGCAGCCTGGACACCCTTTTCAGGATCCATAGCCGCACAAACAGTACACAACCCACCCCTCACACCAGAGCAATTTGCACACATCCTCATCACTACAGCACACCAACACATACCACAAACAAAACCACGCCATCAACACAAACCTCGCGCGGCGCCCTGGTGGAGCGACGAATGCCACCGGGCGATCCGCACGAGGAATCACGCACGGCACAGACAAGAAAGACAAGGCACACCTGAAACACTCACAGCATACGAACAACTCAGAGCAGCGTGCAAAAGAACCATTAAAATGCCAATAAGACCTCCTGGAATACATTTTGCAATCAATTTAACAGATTCACCCCTCTCTGCGAAATTTGGACACTTCTTGGAACATTTCAACACCGACAAAGACCACAAATCAAAGCCATCACACTCATACACAACAACGTCACCATCACAGATCCACAAACAATAGCAAACATTTTCGCACACAACTATCACATTAGGTCATCCACACTCCCACGACACCCCCCACCCCCACTCAGACACACACGCCCCCATATCTACAACACTAGGTTTACACTCACAGAATTACACATAGCAATCGCACAAACAGGAAACACAAGCGTAGGACCAGACAACATACACTATTCATTCTTCAAACACCTCCCAACACAAGCACTGCACACATTACTCGACACCTACAACACCGCATGGACAACACATACATATCCACCATCTTGGCTACACGCTTTGCTCATTCCTATCCCTAAACCAAACACTGACCCAACCCTATGCGACTCCTACCGTCCTATCGCACTAACCAGCTGTTTTCACAAACTCTTCGAACGCCTTGTCAAAAAACGCCTCCTCTACATTATTCAAACACAAACACTAATCTCTCCTATACAATCAGGCTTTCTCCCTAACCGCTCCTGTCTTGACAACCTCACCTACCTCATCACTCATATCCAGGAAGCGGCGGCAAAGAAACGCGCCACCGTCGCCGTCTTCCTGGATCTCAAACAAGCCTATGACACAATCAACATCACAGCACTCTTACAACACCTATACAACTTAGACATACAGGGAAGACTTCTACACTATCTCCACTTCTACCTACTAAAACGATCATTTCAAGTAAGAATTGGGCCCCACACTTCAGACGTTAAATTCCCCACAACCGGCTTAATGCAAGGCTCCGTTTTAAGTCCCCTTCTCTTTATTCTAGGCCTAAACTCACTCATCACTGACAACTTTCCGACCAAAATAGCAATTTACGCAGATGACATTGTACTCTGGACATCACATGAAACATCCAACAACGCATCAGGAATACTACAAAACGCACTATCAGAACTACACAACAAGCTAGCCCTACTTAACTTACACATAGCACCACACAAATCGAAATGCATGCTGTTCGGCTACAATCGACAAACAAACTTGCAACCACTAAAAATAGACCACACACCCATACCATTTGTAACCACAACAAAATTCTTGGGTATCACACTAGACCCACGACTCACCTTTCGGCCCCACATTCTAAACATTCAAAAACGCACCTCAAAAAGAATAAACCTATTACGAGCACTTTCTGGCACAAACTGGGGATCAGACCGAAACACACTACTGACATTATATAAAGCAATCATTCGACCAATCATGGAATACGGATCCCCACTCTTTGAAAACGCAGCCAAAACAAACCTCCACCTTCTAGACACACTACAACACCAATGCCTAAAAATAGCTACTGGAGCATACATCACTACACCTTACCTCGCACTTCACATGTACAATCATATACCAGAAGTCAAACACAGACGCACAGAAGCACTACTTAGATACCACTATAAAACACAACTCGTCAAACAACACCCATGCACTGAAGCACTCAAAATCCGCACCAAACGCAAACACCAACTTAAGAAAAAATCACGACTTAAAACCACAATAGGATGTTGCATACACCAACACGCAAATAGTCTACAAATCGCACTCCCCACAACACAACAACCCCCACCATCCACAGCATGGTGGGAACACCAGGCACCCACAACACACTTTCTCATAGACAAAACAAAACACACATACACAGACGCAGAAATACAACAACTCTTCCTACAATTCACAGCACAATACGCAAACTATAACATCATATACACAGACGGATCCAAAACACCCACACAGCAGACGGGCTCAGCGGCGGGGCTATATACCAATACAGCACCACCCCGAGTCATCTTGCGTGCCCGTCTGCACGACACAGCATCCACATACACAGCAGAACTCTACGCAATCTTTTCGGCTTACTCCACCATCTACAACACACAAATGGAACACAACATCATAGCCACTGACGCAAAATCAGCACTACAAAGCATAACACCCTACACCAAATTCAAACATCCACTCATCCTCAAAATACTCTGCATACATAAAAACTAAACATCCAACAACGCCGACTACTCTGGATCCCAAGCCACACAAACATACATGGTAATGAACACGCAGACACAGAAGCAAACCTAGCCACAACACTACAGCGAACCACGCAATGCCCATACTCACAATCAGACTACTACCCCACAATACGCCAAGCCCTCAACAAACATACAACAAACCTGGGGCACAACAATAATACAACTCCACGAAATACACCCCAAACACGGATAATGGCACTCCATCAACCAACACACCAGATTCAAAGAACGTACACTAACACAAATACGAACAGGACACACAGCACTCACACATTCATACCTCATCCTACGACAACCGCGACCACAATGCACATCATGTCACCGAACACTTACAATCAAACACATACTCATTTACTGCACCAAATATAACCACCAAAGACAACATATCACAAACTACTGCGCCACACACAACATCCCACTAGCTCTCACTACCCTTCTCAACGACGAACATCCAGCACTACACGAACATGTCTTTCACTTTCTCTCTATCGCACGCATACTCGAACAATTGTGGAAAAAAATGAAATAAAAATAAAAAGATATGTTACAAAAGAGTTTAAAAAATGAACAAAATACCCAAAAACGAAAAGAAAAACATGATACCGATTAAAGAAAAGAAAAGAAAACAATATACCCCAAAGACTGACTGTGGTTCTTGCAATTGTAAGGAAGCTTGCATTTTTTTCGGCATGCAATTTTCAACATGTTCCCATCCGACGAGGCCGCCAGACGCCCGGCCAGATCTCGGCCACCTTTTCCCTCCCCTCTCATATTGCCTTCAAACACCGCCGGACCGACCCAGAGGCACGGACGTCAAATCTTCAAAGGCGGCATCGGGGAACAACAACTAACGGCGAACCAGGGTAATCACCTGGCACCCTCCCCTCCGCGTCCAGCTGGGCACGTGCGTAAACACGCAGATCCAGACCTATAGACTATTCTATATACCTATACCTATAGACTATTCCAGATCTGGTGATCCAGATCTGGAACACCGCCGGCTGAGAGACAAGACCCGGCAGACCATCCTGGCGGCCCCAGACGACTTCACAACAGACCCGGCCTAAGACAAAGAAACTGCACTTCCACCAATCCAAAACAGGCGTACAATACGAAGCCCTGGGAGTGGCCAGGGGATAGAAGAGGCGGGGCTTCCGAAACTGGAACGAAACTGAAAGACCGGCCGAAAAAAGGACACACAGGCGGACGTCCTCAGACAGGACACACCCTCTCGCTCTCGGAAGATCTTTCTCTCTCTCTCTCTCTCTCACTCTCACCTCACGGACTGTCACACTCATGGAGGCAGACGTGACATGAAGTGCCGGGCGGCGGAGAGGGACGACGGCTGGAGGCGACGTCCATCGGGCATGTGAGTGTCATATGTCTGACATGTCTTCCTCTTTCCTCAAACCTTTCCGAACCAACCTAAGTTCTATCACCCAGCTTCTGTCTTCTAAACGGCATTCACTTACTGAAAGGGGCGACCTGCTTTAATGGCAGGGACCAAATAAGGTAAATTCAGGGTGGGGAGGGAGTGTGTCGCGGAGGGATTGCGTGGCGTACAAGGATTGAGATGGCGAGTAGTGTGTGTGTAAGAAGTGCGTGGGCGTAATGTGATGTGGTGTATATAAATGTAAATATATTAGATTATGCATAGAGATTCTGTGGTGGCTTAAGCCGACACGGAGCAGTTGCCCAGCCATTGCCGGGCGGGATTAGCGGTGACAGGAATACGACCCTCCCGACCGGAAACATAGTAAACACGTCGGCAATCAAGTGGAGGGGAGGGCCATGGATATTTAAATCAGATGGCATTGGGGTTACAAGCCAATGACCGAGTAACCGACTCTCCGGGGGGGGGCTAACGTCAATGAATGGCGTAAGGAATACGACCCTCCCAGGACCGGCAGCATAGTAAATACCTCGGGCGCTGAGGGGTGCGCGTCGCGTTTTCGCTTTGACCGGGTGACCAACAGCCGACAAAGGGGTGTAGACAGTACCGTTTGCACTTTGCGTGAACACAAGGGATGATGTTCACATGATGTTTGATGTTTTCTCGATATTAATTTGCCATATAAAGTAAATCCACATATAAGCGAGGCAGCCGACCTGCCAGCCGTTCTCCTATGAACTGAACGTTCTCGGGTAAGGGTAATGAGTGTCAAAGCCAATTTTTAACTTGACTAGAATAGTAATGTTATATAAATATATATGATCTGCGTTTGGATGATGTCCAATTGCGAGAAGGGGTGCGATGACTGTATACTTTGGGGGTATTAGCCGATGCTCTGGTTCTTTGACTGCGAAATCCCACTGGCCTCTGTGAACCATTGGCGCAGCTGGGGGCGGGCACAGTATGCAGGTCGGATGAGCTATCGAGCCCCACCTTGCGTCCGTCGAGTTTGGCGCCGAACATTAGGTTAAGGAAAAACACTGCACGGTCGTGAGTCCGCCCCACCCCCCCCTTTCGCTATACGTTTGGACACGGAGCCGTGTAGCGTTTTGGGCGGGGGGAACGTTCGGACGGGTTTGGCGTGCCATAAGCCCCGAGGCTGAAAGGGTAGGGTAGGCTAGGTTATAAAGACGGCCAGGGGACGTGCCCAACGTGGTAGGGATCCGTGCCCGCTCGTGAGCACGTTCACTTGGTCGCACGTGTACAGCGAATAAGGCTCGATGCGGCATCGACTGATTTTTAAGGCTAGGCATGCCAGTCAAAGATACCAGAGCACTTGCATAAGCCCTCGGAGACATTACGACAAGCCCCGTCTTGGAAGTTAAGCATTCATCCAGGCGAGGAACACTGCCAATAATGGCGTGGCCAGCTATGATGGCAGTGGAAGATTTACATATTCGGCCAATCTACCACAAAAAGAGCAATGGTCTGTCGATATATGTGTTTGTGTACCGCTGAGGGGGGGGGGAGTCAAATTTGGGGACCAAGTATTTCATTAATTAATAAGGATAGAATGAATGGGACGAGCGAATGTGAAGTGAATGAGGAGGATGAATGTGTTTTAGGTAGCTTTAAGGACCAGCGGAAGCCACTTGGGGCTCAATCACAGGCACCTATTTCGAGTGGAACATTGCACAAAATTATACTACTATTAGCATCCAAAAGTCCCATCTCGGAACATCTCATTGTAACCAAGGGCAAATTGCCTCATCATTACTTTTCTAAATACAACGTAATCTTTCTAATTTGGCTAGACGCACTCATTTACCTATATGGTGTTCCCAAAACTTTGACCTCGCACACCTATAAATTCGTGTTAGGGGCGGTAGCAAACACCATCAAGCCGGTCGGGGTTTGGGGAACGTGTGGTGGAGGTGGCGGGGAAACACAGCAGAACATATCCCTGACACATGTATAGTCAGCAAAGGAGTGAGTTAGCTCAGTTTTAATTAGCCCTGTATAAGTCAAGAGTCAGCTCATGCTCAGCCTTGCTAAAGTGTTCTCAGTTAAAATAAAGCCCCATAGTTCATCAATCACAGCAGTTCCAGTTTAGGCGCGGTTGGCCTTACTTTCACGCACATTTATACCTGCTCACACACCCATTGTACACCGCACACATTCCCAGCACAGCTACAACCCACACCCCCACACCCCTCACCCGCCAAACCACCGAAGCCACCACCCCCACAGCCCACCGACGGCAGAGCCGCCATCCCTACACAATGTTAATCAACTATGGCGATGGCCCAACCCCAAACCTCCCCACTACACCCCATACCCTAACTTGGCACCGTCCGGACTGGCAACTCTTCTCAACCACATCATCTTCGGACTTCGACCAGCTCTACTGTACTTCTGCTCAACTCAGCTCTACTCAGCCCACTCCAAGCTTCAAGACGCCTACAAATCTACTCCGGCACCGCTCAACAAACCAACCCCTTCTTCCACTCCTCGACTAATCCTCCTACCATACTCTTCACCCCTTTATACCCTCCTCATGCTAACACAACGAAACACACGGAAACAGCCGATATCACCACACGGTGGCAGGCTGATAAAATTAAACACACACACACACACGCCACGGCCTTCGGTCTGCTGGTAATACTGTTCTCCAAATCTCACTGAATTGTGCAACATGCAGTGTTGTCACAGATCCTTTGTCGGCTATTTCTAGCCCGTACATGTTGAGTGCAGCTATGAGCTATTTAACATATTTGTCGCTGACACGTGGTAGTTTCGTGTATCGGTATGCTGCCATATACCTAGGTTATAGTTACATCAATAGGAAACCAATTATGCCTCTCTGGAGGCACTAAGTAAATTGCCCACACCGCCAATTGTCCCCACCGCTGCTCTCCCCGTGTCCGCGCACCCGGTCACCACGCCGCGCACCGCCGGCCCGGGCGCAGGCAGGCACGCCACCGTCTCCTTGCACATGCTCCAGAAACCATGGGGTTTGACATGTGGTTTCCCGCACGCAGACACCATAGGTCGGAAGACTGCTCGCTGTCGAAGCCAAAGTCACAACTTCAATAGTTTCTTTGTTAGGGAAGGTCCGAAGTAAGACTAGCCTTTCCTAATATGGGCGATCACTTTCCTGCCCTAGACGGCCCTTTTCCGACATCATTATCCAGCACCTCTCCAGCTTTAGATAGCCCTTTAGCCCTTAGATAGCCCTCTCCAGCTTTAGATCATCCTTCTTCGACACATTACAACCTGTGATGACGATGACGATGACGATGACGATGACGATGACGATGACGATGACGATGACGATGACGATGACGATGACGATGACGATGACGGTGATGGTAATGGTGATGATGATGATGATGCAGACTGCAATACTGGCAGTCTGTGGGTGGGGAAAATAGAAGGGCAGATGTCGCACCGTTTAGACTGCCTGTCGACTATATTTATAAAACTCGTAGTCATTTCCTTGCAGGGGAGGTCTGAGGCCGATGTACAGTCTGTGGGGTCGTACTGGGAGTTGAACATAAACTTACTTCATGTAGACATCTCAGCCCCGGTTGTGGAAATTCTGGTCAGATATTTACACCTTGTCTTGGGAGGGGGTTACATGCCTGCATATAACCTCCAAACTAAGAGTCGCACGAATACCAAGGAAGTGTCACCGAAAAACGTTCGACGGGTAGGGTTTGGCAGCACCATCAAGCCTTTTCTCTCTTCAAAATGTTACGTTACTATGGGGTTTATGAGGTCCGGGTTGATGTGAAGTTTTGGCTCCGGGGAGTTCAATTTGGGGAAATTAAAAAAACAAAAAACAAACATGGCATCAGAAAACAAAGGCGAAATCGTCCGTAGTCCGGATATGTTTGCCCATCGAAAAATACACTTTTTTGTTGGTTATTTTTTCCCTTTTGAGTTTTTCATTAAACAAAAATATATGGGATGAAGCGCACTGAGAAGCGTTGTGTTAAGTAAACGTAGCTTCATGAAATATGCTTTAGTTACCGAAATCTTCTTAGATACTTAGAAACTGAGACTATTCATTTATTATTCATTTCCCACAATTGCAGGGGCAGTTAAAACGGAATGCACCTAAAATTCACATGAAAGCCTACACGGGATAAAGTTATTAAGCCAATCGTGACTGCAGCATTATATTTCAACCATGAGCTACAGCCGAGTGGTTAACATATAATATATAAAGAAATCATGTTTTAGCATATAGTAAAGCACAATCGTCTTAGCTGATACTTGTGTACTGTGGATCGAATAATTATTGTACCGCACGCCCCAACTAACCATTAGGATGACAAGCCAATTCATCGCAGCTTCGCATGCTTTCACTCAGCAGGTCGGCCCGAGGCCCTGGGACTACGGTCAGCACAAAGACGGCCCATCTTCTACTAGAAACATTGGTCTGATATTTCAGTTGAAATGCACAAAATTGCAGTACTCATATCGCCAAATCGCACCGCGTGCTAAATGGCCTATTCTAGGATGTAAAAGATGAGTGCAGAAAATGTTATTCTTCACTCTCGCTCGTCATCCTCCAGTCAGGCGTTTCAATTACATTACGAATTGAATTGCATTTCACCTACCCACCGCTATTTAGCTGCTACCGAAGACAGCCTTCTCTCCCCCCCCCAACTCCCCACGGCCAAGATGGTCGGCTAAGCCACTCCCTAGGCCTGCTCCTCCCCCCACCGCTACTTAGCGTGTCCCTAGGACAGCGTGCCCCCCCCCCACCGCCAAGACGGCCAGCATGCCCCTCCTCCACCTCCCCACCGCCAAGATGGCCAGCTTGGCCCTCCCCACCTCCCCGCTGCCAAGATGGCCCCCACCCCACCTCCCCACCGCCACGATGGTGGGCTTAACCGCTCCCTAAGCAAGCCTGCCCCTCCGCACCTTCTCACCGCCACCTAACCACTCCCTAGGCCAGCTTTGCCCCTTGCCACCACCCCACCTCCAAACAGACATGTATTAAGGCCATCCACAATTAACTCGTGGCTATTACAGCCTCACGTCATACAAATAAAAAGAGGGCGGCAGAAGTATCATACATTCAGATATTGTCTACAAGCAGTCATAAAAGCAGACACATAAATAAGGCGCTAAGTGCCTCCACAGTCCGGGTTCCTACGCAGGTGACGCTTTAGGTGCGGTCCAACAGGGGGATGGGTAGCCGCGTCAGATCGGGCGGCAAGGCATTGCATTGTCTAGCCGCGCGACTACAAAAACGTCGCTTGCCCATGTCGGTCCGCGATCTGGGCACGTGCAGATCGCTGTCTTGCCTGGTGGTCCTGTCGCGTGTCTGTGATACCAGAGCAAATTCGCAGGCTAGTGACTCTGGCTCACCCAGGCGACTTACCTTGTGCAGCAAGGTAAGCGTGTGGTACTGAACGAGGTCCCGCGCGTTCAGCCAGCCCAATTTCGCCAGCCGATCCGATACATGATCAAATTTTGTGCGGCCGAAAATTACTTTTGCTGCATAGTTAATGATATTTGCCGCATAGACCGAATGAGGCCCCGAAGACCGGAAGGAGTTCCCAGGTAATGAGAGGAGGCCCTTAAGATGGGAATGGTAGCAGGTATGGAAGGAGGTGAGGTTTCCCAAATTGATGATCCCTTAAGACGGGTAAGGCTTTGCCAGGACCAAAGGAGGAGACCTTCGAGGTGTGGCGGGAGGCCCCTAATTTGGCAGAGAATACTCCTGGAACATGAGAGGAAGCCCCATGCCATGTTAAAGGGGCCACAGGATGTACGAGGAAGCCCTCCAAGACGGGAGAGGAGGAACATTGAATATGGAGGAGAGTAGAACACGCGAGGAGATATCCAAAACCGGCAAAGAGGCTCCAGGAAATGAGAAGAGACCCTCAGGGCGCGAGAGGAGGCCTATGATTTGCGAGACGAAGCCCCTAAGAAATAGAAGTCATGCTGGGGTACTTGAAATCACAACATTGATCCCAAAAGATCCGGCCGGGGACCCTGAAAATCACGCTGAGCTGGGGCATCAAAAAGTCACGCCCACACGATGAAAATTACGCTAGGGGCACGACAGGTCGTACCGCGTGCCAACAGTCTTATTGGGACCAAAACAAATGAATCCGGGGCAACGAAAAACAATCCGGACATGGATAATCACCCTGGGACCCCAATAATGACGCCAAAAGCCCCCAAAACGTATTGGACCCACAAAAAGTGTCGAGGCCGCTAAAACTCGCGCTAGAGATCCAAGCAAATGACGTCGTGGTCCAAGAGATCGCATTGGATTTACAAAAAGGTCGCGTCGCAGCCCTTGAAAATCACACTCAGGTTCCAAAATGTCGCGCCGGGGCCCCAAAAGTTGCAGCTGCCCCCAAATATCAATTCTTAACCGGAATATCACTCCGTGGCCTAAAAAATCGCGTCAAAGTCCCCAAAAACCCGTTGGGCCCCGAATAGAACGTGTCGGGGCAGCGGAAAAAATCGCACCGGGAGGCCAAATAATTGTACCGGGAGCCAAGAATATCGTACAAGGAACTATAAAAAATAGAACTCAATATCCAAAAAGTTCACACCAAGACCCGACCGAATCGACTCCAGTATCGGAAAATCGTGAACAAGTCCGGAAAAAAATTACCCTGAGGGCTTTTCTGCTCCGAAAGGTGCCATCGGCTGACAAAAAATATCCTTCAGTGGCCGCAGTGGCATATCAAAGGGGCAAATGCCCCTCCCTCCTGAGATGGATAAGCTCCCAAGAATCGTGCCGGGGCCCCCAAAAGTCGCGCTGGGGACACCAAAATTCGCGTCGGTTGACCAGAATTCGCGTAGGGGTCTTCAAATAAATACGGCGGGTCCCAGAAAACTCGCTTTGAGGCCCGAAAATTTGCAACAGGAATGGTCAAATTCGCGTTGTGGCCGCAGCTCAGTAGAACGCGCCCTGCAAACTCAAACCGGTCCCCCAAATACCGCGCTCGGAACCCACAATTCCCGTCGGTAGTCCAAACAATTTGGTCTGGGCACCAAACATTCACGTCGGGGCTCACAAATATTGGCATCTAGGGCCCCACATAGGGGCCCTAGATGCCCACATGCAGCCCACATGCAGCTTGAGCCCGCTTTCGGAAAGGGCCGGCGCGTGCCACCGTGGACCCGGCGCTAAGGTCACCGCCGGGGCGGCACGCGAACAGGAGCACAGGATAGCGGAGCTGACCAAAAACGCCGACCTGGCCGAGCTACAGGAGCTGCTGAAGAGCCCGATGGACACACCGCTTCCGTACTGGTGACATCTGGTGACCTCTGGTGAACTTGGGTGACCGTCGGTGAACTTCGGTGAACGTCGGTGACGTATAGTCATGCACACCAGAAGTTTGCCGATCGTGTTGTCGACATCACCGTACTTTGGTTCGCAGTGTATCCAGGGTCGATGACCTCGGGATTATTCCGCCGGGGACCATGACACCTGGTGCTCTCAGGTGACCAGCTGAAGTGCCCTGAAGACACGGATTTGATACAGTGAGTGGCCTGAAGTGATGTCGGATAACGTGGGAGACAAGATCTGCCCTGGTGGCTGTCTGACGTGCTGACGTCATTTCTGTGATGTCAGGCGACTGTGGTACATACATGGGCAGCTTCTATACGGACGGCTTCTGCATGCGCGGCTTCTATATGGGCGGCTCTACATGGACGGCTTTTATATACGTGCGGCTTCTACATGAAAGGCAGCTTAAGCCTGGTACACGGCGAACGGATGATCCTGACGGCCTAACGCGATCCGTGTGTTAATGCCTCGTGTGTAATCGATGAAACTCCAATTACCTCAGGTTTCGAGGTGCCAGTCCAATGCTTGCCGAGTGCGATTCGACGCGACCGAAGTTCGCGCGACAGTGACCCAAATATCTCCGATGATTTCTGAACACCACCGAGCTGAGAGGGTGGCATGTCTCCGAGAAGGGGGTGCAAGTGTTAGGCAAAGTATATGAACATGTCCTTCAGGGAAACTAGATAATTGGGTGGGGAGGGAAGGATTGGCATTGCCATCTCGGGGATATGCCATTAGTGACAGCATAGGCAATAGAACCTCACAGTCAGCAAATATGGGTAGCAGTAGATCAAGGGGGCATAGTGGTAGCTCATCCAGAGATGATAGAGCTACTCAACATGAAAAAGCCAAAGAGGGTCATGGAACTTTTGTTCAGTGTATGATGCTTAATGCTCAGAGCATTCGATCCAAATTTGATTAGTTCAAGTGTTATGTTCCTGAGGAGAAACCAGATTTTGTTTGCATTACTGAGGCATGGGTCAGTGAGGGATATTTTGGGGATAACTTGCAGGACTATGAGATCCAGGGATACAATATGTTTTCATGCAATAGGGGTCCAGCAGTGAAAGGGGGTGGTGTAATGCTCTATGTGAATAGCTTATACAGTTCTCAAAAAGTAGCAGATGGGGTAAAAAAATATGTCTGTGGAGTCCATTTGGCTTGATGTTGCTGTGGGAAAAGGCAACAGCAATAAACTGAGGATAGGAGCTTTGTATCGATCAGGAACCTTGCCACATTCTCAGCAACTGGAGCTCGACAAGGTGATTTGTGAGGAAATCAGTAGAAACTTTCAGAGGAAATGCCTTATTCTTGGTGACTTTAATCTAAAAGGATATGAAAATGTTGGTGTTGGTTCCTCATCATGTAAACTGTTTAGGAAATGCCTTGAATAGGACTTGTTCTTGCACCAGTTTGTAACGGAACCAACCAAGCAGTGATCATTTTTGGACCTTGTCTTCTCAGATTTAAGTGATTTAGTTCAAGACTTGACTGTAGGAGAAACTCTGGGAAGAAGTGACCATAACATAGTGAGATTCAAGGCACAGGTATCAGGGACAATCAAGGATAATTTGGCAAAGATTCCAAATTTTAACAGGGCAGACTTTGACTGCATGAGAGGGGCTTTAAGTGCCATAAAATGGGAAGAATAATTATTTGATTTAAATGCCTGTGAAATGTGGGAACAGTTCAAATCGTACTTGAGGGAAATTCAGATTAGACATGTCCTCCAAAAGCAAAGGCGCAAAAGAAGGGTAGGAAAGCCAGCATGGCTTACACCAGATGTGATGAAAACAATTTAGGCTAAGAAAGGTGCATTTAGAGTATTTAAGGAAGCTTCAAATATCGTAACTCTAAAGTCGTATACAAATCTAGAAATGCTGTGAAGCAGAAAATCAGAGCAGCAAAGCGAGCAAAAGAATTGGATTTGGCTAGGAACTGTAATGGGGACAGTAAAAAGTTCTTTAGTTTCTACAAGCTAAGCAAAGTTTGAAGCACAATTGGTCCACTGGAAGTAAATGGGACTATATTGAGTGAGGATGGTGAGATGGTTGAGGAGCTGAGCAAGCAGTTTAAATCAGTGTTTGCAGTGGAGGATGTGACTAATCTGCCAACCGATAACCACAGTTCAGTGACAGGTGATCAGATACACGATGTTGATTTCATTGACAGTGATATTGTTTTAAATTATATCAGAAAAATAAAGCCAAACAAGGCAGCAGGACCAGATGGAATTTATGCTAGGGTATTGCGGGAAGCTGAAAAGGAAGTGGAAATTCCGCTTAGTGTAATATTTTGTAGATCAGTTTCGCAAAATGAAATTCCAACAGATTGGAAAAGGGCAAATGTAGTTCATATTTCAAGAAAGGAGAAAGAGGGAAAGTTGAAAACTATAGGCCAGTAAGCCTCACATCCCTAGTCTACAAGGTACTCGAATCAATTATCAAGGATAGAATAGTTAGTTTTCTGGAAGGGAACAGATTGATTCAAGATACTCAACATAGGTTTAGAAAAAGGGCGATCGTGTCTCACAAATCTCTTGGACTTTTTGAATTTTGCTGCAGAACAATTTGATCAGGGAAATCAGGTTGATGTAGCATATCTTGACTTTAGTAAAGCCTTTGACAAGGTATCCCATAAACGGTTAATGATGCAGCTTCAAGTCCATGGTATTGCAGGTAGCATCCTAAAATGGATAGAGTTGTGGCTTTCAGATAGACAGCAGAGAGTGATGCTAAATGGTACAAAGTCATCATGGCAAAATGTTCTTAGTGGAGTCTCCCAGGGGTCGCTACTGGGGCCACTATTGTTCATTATATATGTGAATAGCATTGAATGTGGCCTTAGCGGTAAGGTTTTGAAATTTGCTGATGATTTTAAGATCTTTAGGGCAATAACAGGGCACAATGAGCAGGCCTTGCTTCAGAAAGACTTAGACGAGCTTGTGAAGTGGTCCGAAAAATGGAAAATGAAACTTAATGTTGATAAGTGCAAAATCATGCATGTAGGTAGGCAGAATATGAAGGCTCCGTACTTGATGGGTGGCCAAGTACTATTAGTGACTCAGCAGGAGAAGGACTTAGGTGTTATTTTGAACACAAAATTGGGGGCATCAGAACAGATCAAAGAAGCCAGGAAGAAGGCACTAAGAATGCTTGGGGCAATACAGAGGAATGTGTCATACAAAAGTGAGGAGGTCATCAGGAAGCTTTACTGTGCATATGTCAGGCCACATTTGGAATACTGTGTACAAGCTTGGTCCCCTAGTTATGAGAAAGATTGTTGGCTTTTAGAGAGAGTACAAAAGAGGGCAACAAAAATGGTTAATGGTATAGGCAACCTGGCATATGAGGAAAGACTGAAGAAATTGAATATGTTTTTCACTTAGATATAGAAGTCTGAGAGGAGATCTCATCGAGGTTTTTAAATTTGTTCATGGTCAGGAACAGGGATATCTCAGGGAAATGTTTGAATTTAACAGAAATGATGCAATTAGAGGTCATCAATTCAAAATTAAAGTTAATCACAGCAGGACAAGGTTAAGACAGTCTTTCTTCACCAACAGGGTAGTAGAACACTGGAACCAGCTGCCAGGAACCATTGTCAGTAGCAACACACTGACCATCTTTAAAAACGGCATAGAAAATCATTATCAGACTAGGGGGATTGTTTTTCTGTATTCCAGGGAGGGTTGATCAACAGGGAGGAGTTGGGAGTTGGGAGGAGTTTGTAATTGTTGAGTGTGTTATGCAATAGCAAGTGAGTCTCTTATTAAGTCTAAACGCTTTATAACTTTATATAGGGTGTACCTAGCAGTGGATTCAGCACCTTCCTTCGGGATGTGATACTGATGAGATTGTCTATGGTAGCACAATGGGTATGATGGGAGGAGTTTGTAATTGTTCAGTGTATTATGCAATAGCAAGTGAGTTTCTTATTAAGTCTGAAAGCTTTATGAATTTGTGTGGGATGTGCCTAGCAGTGGATTCGGCACCTTCCTTCGGGATGTGATGCTGATAAGATTGTCTATGGTGGCACGATGGGTATGATGAGAGGAGCTTGTGATTGTTGAGGGTGTTATGCGGTAGCAAGTGAGTGGTGCTAGATAGGCTGGGATTTATAGCTTCCTAGGAACTTTGGATAAGGGATTGATTGGGGTGGGAGTATGTACATTTCTAGTACCTTTTCTAGATAGGCTTAACCCAGATGGGCCCCTGTGGCTCTTATTAAGCCTTAATACTTTATGACTTATGACTTTATGTCTATTAAACAAAAATCAGTCAGAATTCTTGCGGGGTGGCTTCATGGACCAGGATTTTGTTGTTAAGCAGAGCTTGTTTCGTGAACCCTGGCCCCACCACCCGATCCATGAATTGAAGTTCAACGGCAGAATTTCGACCGAGAGTTTAACGTGCCGTCAATGCATCGACACGGCCGTCCCGGTAGCTCGTGCACGGCCTTATCGGGCCAGTTGCCAACTGATCCTCCCAGCCGGGAGCTAAACGCGAGGGCGCCAAGCGACTCGAGCCATGTATTGTCAGGACCTGTTCAGGCCAGCGCTCTAACCAACTGAGCTACCGAGGTGGCGTGCATAGTATTTTGTCGAGCTCAATGGGCAGCCTTTGGACTGCAACCACACCGGATATTCAGTGTCATTATTCAGGAGCCTGTAAGCTTGCCAAGGAGCTCGTTCGCAGGCACTGTCCGGGCAACTCCTACAGCAATGAAGTGACGTCAGAGCGTCAGTGGCGTGATGGTCGGTGACGTCAGCACGTGACGTGTATTCATGGTTGAAGGTGGGCTGGGTCTACGAATGGGTGCGCCTCTGTTCCGGAGTATAAACAGCATGGTCCTGTTTGTTTGTTTGTTGTTTATTGGGTGGTTCACGACGCACGGTATGCACAATCACGGCTAATGGCGCCGCCCACACGGGAGAGAGCCCGTCGTGCCATGCATCCGCATCCGCGGTGTATGCAACAACAGACGGATCGTCAGACGCCACAGCACGTCACGTCACGTGACCCTACGTCACCTCATGCTACGTCACATGTGGCTGTTGCACTGCTGGTACCCGCGCGAGGACGCAAGGGCGTCAGAACTGACGGGAGCCAGACACCTTGAACTCAGTCATTCCCACGTGACGCCGATGGCGTTAGTGGTTGTTGTTCCGAGCGAGTTGCGATCCCTGCAGCCAGGACGCCTCCTTACGACGGACCGTCACAACGTTTACCGTGGTCCGAAGTATGTGTGAATCGGCGTACGACCATGGTAGGTGAGGTGCGATTTCTGGACTATATGCAATAACGCTCGTCACGTTTGTTTCGTTTTCGGGTGGATTGACATCCATCGTTCCCGTCTGTTTTTTTTGGTTGCACATTTTATTCTTTGTGTTTCTGTAGATTTAGTTAGGTACGCTTTTTGTCTCCAGATGATGGGAAAGAAGCGGAAAGAGAATTTTACCCCAGCTCTCCACCGGTTTCCGACTGTAATGTCCCCCCCCCCCCCCATTGACCACTGCTGATGATATTCGCTTGACTTGGGACTTCAGTCCTGCTTCTCCCCCTCTTGGTACCGCCGCTGATGGCACACGTCGATCAAATTATTTAGATGACGCCATGGAAGCCTTCTGTGCTTCGTCGATCTCTTATTGTCCAAAGACCACGAACGAGGATACCCCACCAGACCAGGCCATCGCTCTCCGTGCCGCTGACACAAGCACAAATCTGACCACGCCATCCAAAGCCTCACAACCCGAACCTACCAAGTCGGCTCACACTGGCACTCCCTTGACCACCGAACCCTACTTGTACAGTGCTGGCGGTCACGTGGTCATTAAGCATGTTTACGAAGACGTAACTTTTCGTCGTGTCAACGCCTTCCGGCCAGCCAAACAACTCCTCGCCATCTGCTCCGTACTCCATCCCAAAATTGAAGTCCCAGTCAACGGACCCCTCATCACCAAATCCGAGCCCGGGCCAAAGCCCTCCTCCGAACCACCACATTTTGCGGCAAATCCGTAGGGCCAACACATACGGGTAACAAATATATTAGAATATTTGGTCACATAAAGCATATCAGCATCTTTGGTCACTAAAGCCAGGCTAGGCGGTGCATGAAGTGGCTTAGTGAGCGCGCTGCCATTGTACTCGACGCAATCAACAAAGCGACAACAAAGCGACAACAGAGCGACAGCAGAGCGTCGACACACCGAGAGCAACTGCCACGAAGTTAGGCCTTCGGCGCTAACGGACAATCTTCGGGTAAGTCGCAACCGGAAGTCTGCCGTTGGGAAGCATGCACAAACTAGACGTGACATTAATTTCAGCAATTGCTTCGCACATTGTACATTTTGAGTCTGAAGAGCCGAGAGTTAGTCTCGAGATCCAGCAGTGTGCTGTTCAGGCGACGGACGACATCATTTCGCTGCGTTCATCAAGTGCATCAGCATCGCTGCCACTCCTCACTTCCCTGCTCTCTGCCGCCGGTCTTGTGGCGGCGTGCTTCAGCAGCCGCACGAGCGTCAGCAGCGAGAAGCCCATGGTGAGGCCGAGGTTGCCGCCGAAGTCGGTGAGCAGGCTCCAGGCCGTGTAGGCGACGTCCTCCTCGAAGATCAGCGTGGCCCCGTCCAGCCGCACGATGACCGTGATGACGCGGTCGACGCTGAGCCGGGACGTGGCCTGCACGACGGCCGACACCCGGCCCTGCCGACACGGCCGCGGGCAGTCGCAGTCGACCAGCCGGTCCTGGCCGGCCCGCAGCGCCGCCACCTGCGAGTCGTTGGCGCACGCGGCCAGGTCGTGGCGCGCCTCTGTCGGCCACACGGCGTGCACGTGGCAGCCGGCGGCGCGCGCGTGCGCGTCCGCCTGGCACGAGTGCAGACAGCGTGACAGGCTGTAGGCGGCGTCGGCACGGCACGGTCGGCGGCGCCGGTCCAGCGTGAGCAGCTGCTCCTGTCGCACGGCCACCTCCACCCAGTCCTGTCGGTCGTAGATCTGGAACGTGCGCTCGCGCAGCTCCGACGACGGGATCAGCAGCGGTACTGGAGCCGCGTGCAGCAGGATCGAATACATTATACGCTGGACTGTGTCGGGCACCACGGTCGGGAGGTGGTCGGTACGTAGCCTAGTCACGTACGGTGGGATATCTCTGCTTATGATGACAATTTGATGTGCTGCTGCCATGTATGGGGATCCAGGCCATCCACGCGGCGCTTGACCCAACCTGTCTTGCTGGTCCCTCATTGGTTCCATGGTATCCGCAGGATTGAAAGTGGGCTCAGACGGGTAGACGTCTGTCCAGTGCTCCGAAGTTGGCTGCGTCCACCCTTCCAGCGAGCTGTCTGTCGTGCTCGTCTCAGCATGAGGGATGTCGCTGGCGTCTGTCACCGCTTCCACACTTGTCGACGCTTCCACACTTGTCGACGCTTCCACACGGTCGACTGTGCGCTCCTCGGCGGGCGATTCTGTCGCTTCCGGCTCGGTCCAGTGGGACCCCTTCAGCTCCAGCACCACGCTCGACGCGACTGAGTCGGACATCAGCAGGGTGTAGCACGTCTCCGGCCGCTCCAGCATGTGCAGCAGGTGCCACTCGCCGCCGTCGGACCGCAGGCAGCTGGCGTTGCCATGGTAACAGGTCAACACAAACCGGTCCACCTGCAGCTCGCCGGCCACCAGCAGCTCAGCCGGCGACGTCTGGTCCGACTGGTTGCTGTTCAGCAGCGTCTGGTAGCTCAGCTCGCCCATGTCAATGACCTGATGCAGATCCTCGGCAGCATCTAGTAACGCTTGGTCGTGTGTGTCTATCTTGTCTAGCAGCGCGTGTTTGACGGTATCATTAGCCACAGAGTCTTCGCTGGTGGTGCCTGGTATCTGCGGACCACGGAGTTGAAGGTGCAAATCCGCGAGACTTGTAGTGGCATCGAGTGAACGCCAACTGGCGTTCACTACTCGTTGAAGTGTCTCGCTGGCGTTCAGCAGCTGCAAGGATTCATGGCCGTTGTAGAGTAGCTGCTGCAGAGCACTGGTAGCGTCGAAAAACTGATCCAGTGCTGGAATGTCATCGAAGAACTGATGGATGGTTTTGTTGCCGCTGTCCTGCCGCAGCCACTGGACGGGCGCAGCTGCTGCTTGGCTGGCGGTGCGCAGCTGCTGGAGGTGGCTGATGACGACGAGCAGCAGCTGCCGCCGCTCCTGTCGCGCGCGCAGCCGGAGCAGCGCCTGGTCGTCGTGCAGCTGGTGGCAGATGGTCAGGCTGGGCAGGCGGCCCGGCTCGTACGACACCGAGGTAGCGACCGGCTGCGACAGGAAGTGCTGCACCTTGACCACACACAGCGCGAGCAGGCCGAGCAGACACAGCAGCTCGGCGAGCAGGTACAGAGCGCGGCAGCCGGCACCTACCATGGTGACCAGCTGCGACCAACTGCCGTTCCTCACGCGTCCAACACTAATTGAGTGGTGGTGGGAAGGATGCATTACTGTAATGGCGTCACCTTCTCGCGCAGCAGTAGTCGGCTTATCTTGAGCCGTAATGCACGCTATGACAGTACTGTGGATAAATGGACATATGCTAAGCTGCTGAAGCCATTCAATATTATTCCTGGGAGCGAATTGCGCTTCTGCAACTAGACCACTGCTGGATCTGGCTCACCTACTTGAGGGGTAGAGCACTGCTGGACCTAGCTCACCGACTTGGAAGGGGCCAACTTTCCGCGGCGACCCAACACCAACTCCGGGCTGTGTTTAAGGGTCAGCCAGGTAAGTATTGTTTGTTCATGCGTGGAAGCAGGCCATGTCTTACAAATATTTTGCAGTGAAAATTAGTTCAAATATACCTTAGATATATACAGGGGTGTCGCCACCAGGCGGGGGGGGCAGAGGGGCCAGTCGCTCCTCCTGCCGTGAGACTGGTGGGTGGGGGGGGGGGCGCCGCCCCCTGAAATTTGAGGAGGCCCCTATCTGGAAATCCACAGGAAAAAAGGTGAGAAAGGATGCTGACGAGATTGAAGATCATGCTGTCAAGGAGGCCCTAAGACTGGCAACAAGGCTCCCGCGAAATCTAATCAAGTCCTAATAAGAGAGGTAGGACAGAGATTGGGAGGAGGCCCCAGGACGAAAAGGATGCCACCGAAACGGGCAGGAAGCCACCCAGGTTAGACAAGAAGGCTTCCGATGGGTGGCAGGATTTTCTTAATTTGGAAAACGAGTCCCCCAAGATGGAAGAGGAGGCCCCTATAATAGAAAACAAGGAATTATAGGAGATATTTCTCCGGACGCAAGAGGGAGCCCCACGATAGGTAAGACGATCTCCGCAGGAATGAAAGAAGGCCACTGAGACCAGCCAGATGAGGCCCATATTTTGGCAGAGGAGGACCCTAAGAGAGAAGATTTGGGACTACGACACAAAAGCACCCTGCTAAGAGGATAATGAGGCTCCCAACACAGGTGAAGAGGCCTCCAAGACGTGAAAGGAGGCCCCTAATTTGAAAAAGGAGTCACCTAGGAGAGGATAGGAGGCCCCAGAAATCAAGAGAGTGCCGACAGTTGGCACGGAGGCCCCCAGGATTGCAAAGGAGGCCCTAGGATTGCAAAGTAGGCCCCCAAGATTGCTAAGGAATCCCCCATGACTGCAAAGGAGCCTCCAGGATTGCAAAGGAGGCCCCCAGGATTGCAAAGGAGGCCCTCAGGATTGCAAAGGAGGCCCCAATACGGGATAGGAGGTCCTAGAAAATGAGAGGAGACTCTAAGACGGAAGAGAAGGCCAGTGGGTTTGAAATGAGGTTTCGGAGACGTAAAAACAGGCCCCAAAGCGGGTAAGGTTCCACCAAGATAGAAATGGATTATCCAGAAACATGCCAGGAGACACCTAATTCGGAAGAGAACGACACAAGATTGGAAATGAGACCCCATGCTGAACGAGTAGGCCGCTAAAATAGGAAAGAAAGGCCATTAGATAAGAGGGATGGCTACCAGGCGAGAAAGAAGGCTCCAAGACGGGTACGAAGTTCCCCAGAAAATGACAAGGGAACTAAGATAGGAAAGGCTGCTTGTAATTTGGAAGAGGAGGCGCCTGGGAGAGAAGAGGAGTCAACCAGGAGAAAAGAGGCCACCCTTAAAATGCGCAAAAATCGAAACAAAACGCAGAGCAGGAGGCCCCCAAGACGTGAGAGGAGGCCCCTAAGTTGAAAGAGAAGGTCTCTAGAAGAGAAAAGGAGGCCCCTGCCGAACTCGAGAGGAGTCCCTCAAGACGGAATAGGATTTTTCCAGGGCCGAATGAGGCACCGAAGACCGGACGGAGTTCCCAGGAAATGAGATGAGGTCCTTAAGATGGGAGTGGTAGCAGGTATGGAAGGAGGTGAGTGGGAAGCTGATATGCGGCGCAGTGGCGGATGCATAGCACGAACACACCGCTCAGACCTGTTTGTATCAGATTTCATGGCTAGCTTAAAATGTTCATTACATGGTGATTCTCACGCATACTTGCATTTTTCGACCGCAATATGTCGGCTAGTCGTACCCTGGTAATAGTCGTACCCTGGAGGGCTGCCCATTGCCATATCTCGAAAGAACGATCACCTGTCAGACCTTCCCTCCGGTCTGACACCTGATCCCCTCGCGCCGGTTCAGCGGTCGGAGGGTGCCATGTTCCGTGGCGTGGTGGCTGTCGGTAGTACCGGGCTGCCTGCAGGCATGCCATTGACCAGCACGGCGTTAACACGCGCACTGGACGGGGGGGGCGAAATCCGCCCACCCGTCTGGTTTTTCGTACATAAATGCAGATTTTACCGGTCGATATACGTGATTTTCTGCGTACCTGCTTAGAAATGACCGGCGCGTCATTCAAGAAAATGGAAGAAAAGAAAAATGGAAATCGGGCGAAAAGTTTTCAAGTTTCCGAACCACCTTTCCGAACCCTCAAGGAAAAAATTACTCATGTATTACTCATGTGCGATTATTTTTGCGTACATCTAAAGCACCTCGGATTAATCAGCTCAGCAGTGGTGAAATTCTGCAGAATGCAGCCACGCTTTATGTCTTGCTACACTTTATGCGATAAAATGAAACGCTATTTTCGCTATTTTCGTATAGTATCATTTCATTTTGTGGTCGGAAATTTAAGCTGAAGTTCAGATATTTCCTGTTTTAATTTTGTCTTGTACTTGTAGTGTCGGAGCTTATGTGTGTGGTTCCGCAAAAAATTGACATAATCCAGTAGCATGGCACTACACATAGGGTTATATTCTGATCATAATGCTCGATGTTTCGGCTTTCATGTAGCAGGATAATAGTCGTAGACAAGCTTACGCATGTACGCTAGATAGTTTTAAACACGGTGCGACAGCCCGGGGAATGTTTGTTAAGGGTGGATTGCGGTAAAATAGTGCGTGCACACAGTGGCTCTGACATGTCATTTTAATTTGGGTTGGGGGATAGCAAAGGCGATCCCAAAAACCTGCTTGAGATGCAACCCATAAAAATATGCAGAAATTCCATTTTATTTTCGGGTTTACATTGTCACGCATGCGGGGCCAGTTTTCATATATTACAGTGAGGCATTGGACAAATAATAACTTGTGTCAGTTGTTGAAGAAAACAATTAAATTTACATTTTGCACATGGCGTCCCAAATCAAACCTGGTGGCCAAGAGCGGGAGCTGGCCACAGTCGATCCGTGATTTCAACATCATTGGACACTTAAATTTAACCAGGGCGCGTAGCCCTCCAGTAGAGGTTGGCATTCCGAGGAAGAGCGTCAGGACCATCCCTGGGTTCGTTGAACCCTCATTGAACCATCTGTGGAAAATTTTGCTCTACAAGAAGAATCAACCCAAATGCAACATTCAAGAGGAGGGGCTGAGACAACGCCCGAACCGATGTCTTTTTCATTCTAAGTTAGATATGTTGCCTGTGGGAGGGCAAATCTTGCTGCTGCCCCCCCCCCCCCTGGAATCTCGAGAGCTCTCCACCTATGTCCTCCAGTATTACATTTTAAGTCTATATGTATTATTATATAGACTACTTAAATGAGCTCGCTGTGATCCAGATAATTTGCACGTTCGTCCTGCATCATCTTTACAACTGAAATTATATATAATCGATATCTTGACTTGCGAGCCACGTAACATCGATTTAGAAAACGACACGTAACTATTCAAAACACTCGTTACAATTTCTTGCCGTTTTTATTCGAGCTTTCACGACGCACAAACCCATTCCAAGTTATACGGGAAATTGCTCACTTGGATGTTTAGCGACAGCGAGAAGCGACCGAACGACACCCAGTCTTTGGGTTGAAAAACCAGCGCTCTGCCCATGGGCTATCTTGTCTCCTTTTCGGGTCATATTCACTCGTATATTTCCAACACAGTTATGGCACAACATTGGTGAATACACACGACAGGCCACATTCGTCATGCACGTCCGCTCCGCTTCGCGGTGGTGCCTGCTTGGTGCAGCCATGGTGCCTGATCGGTGCAGCCGTGGTTCCCGCTTGGTGCGGGCACGGGATCGGCTGCAGCCGATCCCAGCCTGGGCCCGGGATCGGCTGGGCACACGTTTCTGTGACACCGTATAGCCTAATCTATGCTCACCTCGGCTTCTAACTATCAGTGCAACATCACTGAGTAGCCCGTCTTAGGTTATGCTAAGCTTCACATCTCTAGCCTTAGTCATTGGAATCGTGGGAAGCCTAACTCGCAGTTCCGGAGAGAGTGGAGGGTCACTCGCGTGTTAACATGTATGTGCAATGGAATAGAGAGAGGGTGGGGTCATTCGCCCCTCACCAGTTATTTTAAAATATTACAAAGCCAAGAATCATTTGGATGTCATTCTTAGTTGACCTTAGAAAAATGGGCCTGGCGCAACGTAAAAAGTCTATTACAAATATTGTTGGTTATTGACGTACAAAGCGAAACGCTTCGGACCAAATTGTGTATGAAAAGTGATGATAAGGCATGCTTGGAAAATTTCGAAGAAGTACCTACATAACTCATTTTTATCAACTATATCAACTATGTTGGTAATTTCTAGGTGTTGTATGCTCCCCATCAAACGTGCACATCAGTTATAACAATAACTCCAGAATGCACGAAAATTAGCATTAAAAAAAATAGTTCGCCTCATGTAACCTATAACGAATTGAAGAAGTGTTATAAATCATCAAACAGTAGAATTTCCTAAAACCCTCAGCCGCCATTCAAGATTAGTGTTCCTATCTTTGTAAATGTATTGTACGACCATATTGTTAGTGCTTCTTCGCTTTCTATGTCATGCTTATCCTTCTTGAACATTGTACGAACATGTCCTAGTATGATGCTGCATTTAGCTTGCGCATTGCCTGACCAGCACCTCTCAGAAATCCTCTGTTAGTTTGGAAGTTCGTCGTATTAGCGCTTTCGCTTGCCAGCTAATTCCTTTTGTGTTTTCTAGCTCTAACAAACAGATACTGATCCGTTAAGAAGTAGAATGGAAAATTCCAACCCTCACAAAATTAGTCAGTATGCGTTGTATTGCAAAGTGTGCAAGTTTTGCAGCAGCTGACATGTGTTCGCAGACTTTGTTTCGTTTCTACCGACCCCTGGCGATTGCATTCCCGTACAGGAAGTAAAACATCACACCGTTCGATCCGCAGTCAATTATGCGAGGAAAAAACGCAGACATCCTAAATCTGTTCCTTCGAATTTTTGTCTGTCAATTCCCACGACTTCCGAATAGCCATAGAATACTCCTGAAAGTAATGAAAAGAAAATACATATACACTAAATGATTAAAATAGATCCCCATCCCCCAAAAAGATGACGGTATGCATCATTGCATAATCGTGATATGTCATACCATTGGTTAACATGACCTCCCAGCATGCTATGAAACAGGTCTACCTAGGCCCACTTCGCCCTCATGTATTATCCATCACCGGTGTGTGACGTATAAGCTGTTCACTAAGCTGTAGATGGAGATATCTTTCAACTCAAGGGTCATCTTTAGAAGCGGGCCCTCTGGATCGCCCAATCGAATCAAAAACTCCATAATTTGCAACACTGCATGGCCAGATTCTCATTTTTGGAAAGCTGTATGTTTTCAGCTTCATGTTTTCTCACCCAGAAACGGAGATCACAAGCCCAGCACACAGCATTGATTTCCAACATCCCACCCACTCCTGGGGTCTCCGCCCGTGCACTGAACTGCAAACTGTATATTGATGAATGCACGGAACAGTCGGGAGGGACGAAGTAAGAGCAGGGAAAGGCTACTCTGTTGACGTTTCTGGGTACAGAAACAGAGATGGGATAGCATCGACTACTTTAGCAGTTCTTTGCTAACGCCACTGTCATAAATCGTCTTTTATGTAGAGGATTCCAGAACTGTTTGTTGGGCGTGAGAGAGGCTGTGCTAAGCAAGCCATGATTTTATGTTGTTAACTGAGAAGAACATACCTGGGAAATCCATCGTCCCTCTTCTCCCCGAACAACTTTGGACTTCCCAAGCATAGACAGGCCTAGAAAAAGGAAAAGGTGAGACATGTGCCCCCCCCACACCAAAGTTGTGAGGACCAATGAAGCGTAATATTATTAAGGTGTCAGGCCGATATCATTTGTACATCGCAGTAATGATTGTGTCTGGGCCCCGTGTTGGTCGGTATTTGTCACCTCTCCATGGCTGAGTGTTTGTTTTTTTGCTGTTCCTACACTTATGCTCCTAAGCACCGGGTGTCGTATGTGCACTACGAGTCACCCGATGATCCGAGGAGGTGCGCCCGTGCGAATCAGTTTGTGTGAATTTGCTGCATTTCATTAGCTTTGCGTAGTTTGACGTTTTGGATCCCATGAACCAGCGAATCGCCAGTGGGAGGAAGAAATTTAGTCTCCGCAAATTATTTACCCTGCAGACCCTTCCCCAAACGTGTGAGCTTCGTTGGATTTGGCCAGCTGAGTTATGCCCAGCTCGCGAAAATCGTAGACGCATTGATATAAGTTTGATATGCAAGGTTCTTAGAGGAGCAGAAATGGTTATGAGTTTGATTTAGGTTGTATTTAATTTAAGTCAATTTAAGCTCAGCACCACAGCCCTGGGTGAGAATATGGTGACACCACTGCCATAAACTAGCGAGCCATGATTCGTGGCATATGTCACCCCAATTTATGTATGGACATGACACCCCAATTTATGGTTAAATCAGCTTTCTCTCTTTCTGGTGACATCGCCAATGCCTCGGGAAGCGTCATTACTCGGTGTGATGGCAGGTATAGTATGAAAAGGTTACATTCCATCACGCACAGCAAGCCATTTCTTGGCTGCAGTACCCACCAAATCTTACGAGGACAGTTATCACGCACAGGTCACATCGTAATGTAGCCTCTGCACAGAATGGCACACCACATTACCAGCTGCTCAGGAGGACGGAGCCAGCGAGGAATGGAGCGCAGAGCACAGGCCCGGACTGAGGCGAACACGACTCGAGAGCTGCCGGAGAAACAAAAATTTATATTTGCGGAGTTCCACTAAAACTAAGAGAGCGCAACACATAAATAAACTATACAATTACGCCAAAGCGCCATGCGCTTTCTCGTAGCAATATTTATATGGTAGTTCATATAGTTCCCGAGATCAAAACAGTTTGACCTCGCTCAGTACATGGTACCATTATTTGTGCTAGCTTGGAACAAATAATTTGTAATGATGTAAAGCACTAGATGCCCATACATGCACATGCAAAACATCCCATGGCGCAGCCAGAAGCCTGAGGAGGGGTGGGTATCATTTGTTCCTTGCGGCTGATCTTCGCAGTTAGTGCCACAAACTGGGACGTAGCTAAGGGGATAGCTGGGCCGGTCGCCCTATCCTTGAGATTCTACGTGTCCCTGGCACTGCCGGAGGGCCCTGCTAGGGGCCCGTTCCTACTCCTCTACGTAGATAATTCCCTAGATCCCCAGTGTAGGACAATAAAGTGAGTTCCACCGAGTTCCGCGGATATTTTAACACGCAGCGATAACCCAATGCCTTCAAATCGTGGATCCAATGCCCAAAGTTGAGCATTTTTGCGCTAAATCCGTAAATTTCAGTTGTAGTTTGGATGTGCTGGAGCCGCGCGGCACATCAGTCAGCTGACAGCCCTCCGCGGCGGCCTTCCGCTGTCGCCACGGTGCATGAGATGGGTGTCAAATTAGCGGAGAGCGAGGCTCTGCTCAATATGAGACGGACGGGTTGGGTGACGGTGACAGCCTTGTCACCCGACCTGCGCATGTGGAGTATCCAGGTCACTGACGCAAACCGGTGAGCTTCGTCAATTTGAAGACACGGATAGAATAGAGAGCATTATCTTTGCGGCGCTACACTAGTGTCCATCGTGTTGATCTGAGTAATATCGTGTTTCGTTCAGGCGAAAGCAACTCTTTAGGCATATTGAACAGGATGAGGGTATTATCAAGACGACAGTTGATATCTTAATTCGGCTTTTGGACTGTAAAAGAGGATCACAACTATCTGGTGATAAATTGAAATAGTGCAAATGATACCTGCATAACGTCATAAGACACGAGCTGATTGAATCAGGCTGGACGGCACATGGAACGATATGTCCCCAAGCACGAAGATTGGCTGAATGGCACGTTGATGGACATACATAAGTGCCAACGAGTGGGCCGTTCACTTCAGCGGGGCGGGGACGTCCTGTCCGTGAGTTCTTCGAACTGAAGTCAACAGACGCGAAGAGAAACGCGACCGTTAACCGACCAACTGTTTGGCGATCGCCCCCGAACGATTTTGGGGGCCCCAGCAGGATTTTTTTTTGGAGTCTGGCGCAATTTTTTCCGAACCCTGGCGGGATTCTTGGGGCCCCATAACTTCTCAGGAGGAGGGGCACCTCCCCCTATGCCCCCCCTCGGTATGCCACTGATGACGTCCCACTCGTACTCAGCTGAGAGCCTTGTCGACTCGAACTGTAGTGAAGAGGACTAAGTCACACACGCACACACACACCACACACCAGACAATGTAAGTTGAACATAGTGTTGGCGATTTCGGTGGGATCAGTTGACAGGTAACGTGACTAATTAGATATGTAGGTCATGTGTGATTTGCATGTCGACATACACACCTGTGTGCACACATACATGCTAATGTTGACATGAGTAGTGTTGCACGATGTATGCGAAATATAGATGCGGCCTTGCACGAATTGTCTGCTAAATTTAGGTACGATATTGATGTTAGGATAATTCATTTCTACTATAGTACTGTTACTACTATACACTGTATTAGCCGATCCTTGATAAGTACAGCAATATCCTATTCATAGCCGCGATCAGCAGCTGCTGGAATCGACATCCGTCCGTGTATCAATTCACAAACAACCCTAATGCGATGAATTATCCCCCCCCCCATTCTCACGGGCTACCAGTACTTGGTACGCCAAAATAGACAACATAATCGAACTCAGCGCACAGAAGAATCTCAGAAAACACTATATTGCCACATCTGGCAGGCGCTTCGAATTAAAAGCGACTTTGAAGGTGATCTGGCCCACTGTGTAATGCATTGATAGTAGCAACATCAAGAACAGTGGAAACCATAATTGACCATTTCTCTCTATAAACACACCTTTGTTCCTTGAAGTTATTGGTGCAGAACTACGGGGAGCAGTTGAGATTTGGTGAAGTGGTAGGGGAGGTCAATTAAGGGCGTTGCTAGGGAAACAATAGTATTGATAGAAGTTGAAGTCTGTACCGCAAACGTTTTGTTCTTGCACATAAAGCGTAGCATGCACACATTTTATAAGTTACGGTTTTAAGTGCTATTGAAATTAATCATTTATGTGTGCTATCAATATATATTATTATCATGTATTATAAAAAATGACTGCATCCTACAATAAAGTTTTGTTCATGAGTAAATGCTGACTTATAATATTAATGGCACAGATGTAACACATCGGCAAGGTAGTTTTAACGCCGTGGATGTTATGATGTCCCTTAGTGGACGCCGATTCCCATCTGCTAGATACATTTTTCGTCAGGAAAAGGCTACCAAGACGTTTATATTTCATCCGGTATCTGACAAGCACGATAGGGGAGGAGAGAGACGGCGGCCGGCAGACAAAGAAAGTGGTCTACCGAACAGGCATACAGAGGACATACACACATGACTCGTGACAGTACATTTGGAGGGAGCTCTTTGAGGTCCTGGTCTCCGGATACCACTCGCAACATGAAGGCGAAGCGGAGGACCTGGCGTCCAGGGCGAGCCGTGGGTGTCCGGGCTCTACCTTGTTTGTGTAGGTAAACCGTGAAGCCAAAAGCTTCGAAAACCAGAGGGAAGAAAAACCAGACTGCTTGTAGACCTTGAAGGTGAAAAAAAAACAATAGCGATCCAAAGGGCAGCCATCATTTTTGTCAAACTTCGATCGGTCCCTGTCTGCCTATTGTATGATAATCCATATGTTTGGGTCAGACGAGAGCTGAGAGGAAATTGGCGTTTGACTTGACCAAATCCGACTTCAACTGGCCATCTCGTGACTAACGCTTGGCGTGCCGGCAACGTGTCGACTGGAAAAACGGCTGAGGTTAAAGGTGGCTCCTGACCGCTTTCTGTACCTGTTATGGATATGTCACACTTCGACCGCGTTCCAGGTGATATCGACAGGGGATAGCACACCATGGTCTTATGCCAAGGTTCTGTCCTAGGTGCGATCTATGGCTGGGATTATTTATTCTCCATTTTCAGGTTGATTTTTTTACAAAAGAAGGATAAAGATCATTTGTCTTTAAAAAAATTAACTAAAAAATTAAGTCTCTTGAAGGTAAAGAGCTTCTAATCTTTCTATAACTAGGCACCCGATTGTAAAATGTATGTCATATTGGTAAGTAGCATGTGCGAGTGCAGCTTCATACACTTCGATTTTACCGAACTGTTTGATTGTTATAAATATGGCCTCATGACCTAGCTTTGAGGACAAAGTGGAGAAAAATGGCTAGTGATTCAGGTCGAAGTTACCAAAAATGAAATGTGTGTTAATTAAATTCAGGTAAAGAAAATCATTGCTTGAATATCACAATGCTACATTGGGGCCCACTCATATTGTAGGAAACGTCTTCTTCGAGGATTGCCGAAGGAGATTGGCAGACACCCACAAAACATGAACATAATTGCTTCATGTTGATATGATGTCTGTGTCAGTCTACAGCTTTTACTTGTTATAAATAACATCATTGGCGTCATTGCCACCATTACCATCACTATGATTATCCGACTCAAAAGAACTCTTGCAGATTCCAAATCGGTACAGATTTATACCCATCTAGAATCCTGTGCCAGTACCCGTGTGCTGCACCTGTGCGAACTTGCATGGTAACGGCAAACTGAGTTTTATGTGACGTGAAGCATGGTAGCCTTCATTGGTGTCGATGTGTCGACAAAGAATTGTGGGGGAAAGGAGATTCAGACCAAGATAACCCACCTATATCCAAACCTGACTGGAATTGCGAATTGCAGTATTTTGGTTTCGGAAAGTTCATTTTGTGGGACTCTTCATGTATAAGTACACGGAACGTTGAGAGCAGAGGCATTGGTCCCCCAACTTGAAATTGAGTAGCATAGGGGCCGATGTTAACCCTCACATTACGACGTTTCTGTGATAATGTCGTTCAAGAAGGGGTCAAGTCCACTCCATGATCCTCGGAACTAAGCATGCTAGGGTAAAAACGGCGTCCTAACGGCGTTGGAAAGTCTGTTCAACTTAAGGTTCGATAATGTTTTACAAACATCGTCAGGTTCCACATAGGGTTAGATTTGTACCTTCTGAATTATGGCTGTGGAGAGGGCAATTCTTGAATAATCGAATATCGAAGGGATATTTTCTTTCAAATATATATCAGTAGTTAAGTTTGGACTTTTCAATAAATCTAGAGCACTTTGTCACCGAACAATCCATGGTCAAACGGTACCATGCAACCGCCAAATTAGAAAAGTCAGATCATAATTGTCTGGAGAGGATAAAGTTATCGAGGCCAAACATTCGAAAGCCGGTTGTTATTCCAACCCTGTATATCCAGACGAAAATCCCGACTGCCACATATTGGCGTCCGACTCGGCTCACATCGTGGTGAACGAGGAATGTGTCACACCACGTGAAAGCCCAGAGTGTTGACTACCCCTTGGGCACACTTTCCGTGCGAACGAGTAAATGTGCTGCACGTGAGCGACACCGATGTGATTGAAGAAAGGGTTGCGCCGAAATACTCCGTCGTCAATTGGTTTAGCATGTAAAACGGGGATTTTTAAGTCGGAATATGATCAATTTTCGTGCGCCGAATCGGCTCGGTTTCTACCGGCATAGCTCGCAAACCAATGGACCGATGGACACCAAACCACTGCACAGCCAAGACCACTAGACTGACACCACGGCACAGCCAAGACAATCTCGAAGCGTGGCAGTGCACACATTTTTGCCGCACGTGGCACGTGCACCCGGAGGAAGGGTGTAAATAATAGGCGACCGTTTTCCTCGTTTTTCACGATTGGATCTGGTACTGTGAAACGGATAAAAGTCACGGTACGCCGTTGTTTGCATTACCCAGGTCCATGTACTGGCTACACTTTTCCCTTTGACTATCGGCAGCTACCGTGTGCCAGGGGTCAGCCATCGCGACGAGAGTGACAAGTGTCGTGACCAGCAAAACAGGCTCTGCTTTCCACCCCATCAGCATCTCGGTTAGACAACATTTTGGATACAAAGTAGTATACACGCATAGCTTAAACGGTTGTGATTCATACGATACCTATAAATTTTGCAAATCGAAGCAACTTTCCCTACAATCAAGGCTGCCCTGAAGCATTACCAAACATCATTTTCCGCCTTCTCAACCGGCTCATTGCATAGATGAATCAGTGGGTTTTCTTGAGCGAACTTCATTGGTTGAAAATTATACAGGTCGCACGTGCTACCACGCCAGTGAATCTACCGTGGGAAGGATTTTATATAAGTGATTATAACTTATGGTGTATGCAGGGCAGTACAACTGTGTTATTGCGTGTATGAAAATGAAGTTAGGGAAGAGCAGGGTTAGGTCAGATCAAATCAGGTCTGCTTTGGTAAGGCCATGCTAGGCTAGGGTATGTTAGGTTAAGGACGACTATATAAAGTAACCAAATGCCCATATTAAGCAAAATAGAGCCACACATCGTTGTGATATATGTATGGCATGACCATTCTTCCGAGACAGAGTATATATAAAGAGCCATCTTACGCACAGGATTTGTAGTGTATATGTTTTATGTATCAGGCCGTATACCAATATTGACGAAGTATTTTAATCATCACCCAATCTCTGGTTTCGGTCATATTTACATACGAACATGAGAAGCAGGGTATGGAGTGTAGGGAAAAAGGCAGCGTAGGTCAATTTAATGGACAGGGTAGGATTAAATGAGGTCTGCTAGGGTTAGGTCGGGTCAGGTCATATTAGGTTAGGTTTGGTTAGGTTTGGCTAAGTTAGGTTAGGTTTGGTTTGGTTAGGCTAGGTTTCGTTAAGGTTCGGTTCGATTTGGTTAGATTTCGTTTAGGATTGGTTCGGTTTTATTAGGTTTGGTTAGGTTGGGTTAGGTTTGTTTAGGATCGTTTAAGTTAGATTAGGTTTGGTTATATTTGGTTATGTTTGGATAGGTTTGGCTAGGTTTGGTTAGGTCTGGTTAGGTCTGGCTAGGTCTGGCTAGGTTTTGTTTGGTTTGGTTAGGTTTTGTTAGGTTTAGTTAGGTTAGTTTAGGTTTGGTTAGGTTAGGCTAAGCTATGCTAGGATAGGCCAGGTTAGGATGCGTACCCAATGCTGAACGTAGTGGCTTGGATCGATTTTTAACACACCAACATGGCAGTGGAGTTAGTGTGCATCTAGTAAATATATACAGCGGACACCAAAAAACTTGCACGGGGCCCGAAAGTTTGCGCCGAGAACGCTAAAATCGCGCTGGTGTCAGATAAGTACAACGCGCCCTGTGACCTACCGCCAAACCCACCAAATGTCGCGCATGGGACCCAAAATTCCTGTCGGTAGTCGCATAAATTCTGGTCGAGGCATCAATAATTCCTTCGGGACTCCCAAAAATTGGCGTCAATGTCCCCAAATAAGCACAGCGTGGCCCCAAAATCGCATCGGAAACCGACAAGAATCAAGCCAGAACCATCCAAAATAAACAGAGATTCCGAAAAAGATGTCCGAGCCAGGAAAATCGCTCCCTGGTCAAAACATGCCACCAGATGCCTTAACAAATCGCATACGGCACCGAAAAACATACAGGAGCTCGACAAATCGCGGCGGGACACGAAAAATGCCATCGAGGGCCCGAAAAATGAAGCCGTGGCTCAGACTTTACATAATTCAGAATAAGTCACCAAAAACTGTGTCGAGCCCAGAAAACTGACGTCGGATTCTCCCGGAACCACGCGACTGGGCCCGAAAAGTCGAGACGGGATCCCGATAAAATATACCGGTCCCCTAATATCGTGCTGGGGTCGCACAAATATGACCGAGGAACGCCAAATAAATACCGCGGGACCCTAAGAAACTGGAAGACGAAAATGCACCGGGCTCTTCAAAGCGTACCGAGTCTGGAAAAAGCGACATCCCTTAAAACACTCTTTGCTGCTCTAAATATACAAACGGGAGCTAAAAGAATGAAGACACAACAGGGGCCCTCAAAGCACAGGGAGGTTTGATGCAGCATGTAGGCCTCAAAAACTTCAAGTGCGAGAACGGTTATCAGAATCTCAGAATCCACCGAGAGGATTACGCGCACGTGATGCGACCTGACAAGGTCACATGAGGATATGAAGTGTGATGATATGCTATGGCCCTAAAAAATCGACATGATCCTAGAAATAGAACAAAAAGACCTGGCACTAAATGAACACTTCGGGGTCTGCGAAAACGCGCCAATACCTAACAAAATAGCATCGGTGCACAAAAAGCAACAAAGCTTTTTAAAAAGAGTCCAGGTCACAAAGATGTGCCGGGCCCCCAGCAAAATTGGCCGGAGCCTTAACACGCGCACTGGAGGGGGGGGCGAAATCCGCCCACGCCTCCGGTTTTTCGTACCTGCAGGTTTTATCGGTCGATATACGCGATGTTCTGCGTACCTACTTAGAAATGACCGGCGCGTCGTTTAAAGCAAGAAAAATGGAAATCAACCGAAACATTTTCAAGTTAGGGGCCGTTAAAGTTTTTTTTTTAAATCCTAGCGCCAGACTACAAAAATCGGCGCTGATGCGCTTCCCATATATTCGCAAAAGGGAAGTGTTCTTGGCAATACTAGCGACTTGTTTGATGTATATTGATATCCTATATAGTTTCAAGGTCATGTTAGATCACAGAGGTCAAGTTCATGACAGGTTAATGGAACCAAACTTGATCAACTGGAATGTTGTCATAAATGCACTGCTGTATGTCATTTGTACTGATTGTGATTGCGTTTCCATACTTTATTCATGTACTTCATTCCTTTCTTCACGAAGCCGATTGCGCCGAACTGCTCGACGGAGCAGTCGGGCGGGTGGCCCGGTTCCGGTAACTGGAACAGGTAACTGACCTGATAAAGTGCTGCTATGTAGGTGACCTGAGGTCACATGTTGTGTCTAGCATCTGCATTGCATCATTAGTAATGTCCAAAACATCATTGATGTCCATTGTGGAGCATTTAAACACAATCACAGCGATCCATAACAATGACAAGCCAAGCCACGCAAAACAAGGAAATGTTTACAAATGTGAACACATTTGACCTTGAAGATATTGACCTAAGGTCATAAAATTTGCACACAATAGAGTTCACTATCGGATCCATCCACCCTGCGAATTTAGTTTCAGCAGCTTTAATAGGAGCCGAGATCTTAGGGGGAGCGGAATCCGCCCCCCCTCCAGTACGCGTAATTTTCAGAGGCCCTCCCGGGCGCGTGTTAAAACACACCCGAAGATAAAAAATCGGAAAGGTTAAAAAGAACACCTAACTAGAGACTCAGTTCGTTAGCCAATCTGGAAGCGTTGATATTTAATCAGGGATGAGGTGCGTGAAAGCTAAGCGGTTATCCGGATGTCTTAGCCACCAAAAACGTGGGAAGAAGTGAGCTAGTCATCAAATTGAATTCAGGATTGGCCCTTGCGGCTCTTAAGTCTGAACACGTTATAACTTTATGAGGTGCCGTGTGTTCTCTCTGTCAGCTATTTTGCACCGATTTGTTGGTCCCCCAAAATAAGGCTTTCATTCCGTTTCAGGCGGGTGCCACATGATGCAGTTGCAGCATTTCGTTTCAAGTGGCGGATATTCTAAAGTGCACGATGTGTACTACATAAATGTTTCAAGTGACTGATCACCAATGTGTTGGAGTTAGGCCCTGAGGACGAACACAATATCATGTACTATTATTTATTGCGTTTTTTCCCATCCTGTCCGCTTGCCAATCTTGGTCTCCCACACACCGGATCAAAGCATCTTCAACCAGCGATGACCAGTTTTTCCTTTTCTCATCCTCTCCAGCAACAATCATGATAATTATTTTGCCATGGACCAGCAAGTAAGCTTCGTTCTTGCTAGCAGCCAGTGCAAAATCGTAAGGTGAACGCTGCCTGGGAAGCATCTGTGGGCAAATAATAGGTACTAAGTATGGCTATATCTGGCAATCTAAACAAAATCAGACCCTTTCTCACCTTCACATTCTAGTAACTTGCCATGAAAATATGAAGGTGCGAAGAATGTCTAAGCGGAAGAACTCAACTCAATGAAGAACAATCTGAATTGTGCTAAAGTATCGATCGGTGAACTCACAATGACCCCCGCTTCTTTCCGCCATTACGAAATTTTCGTTTACGGGGTAATTTGCACAGGCGTTCTATTCTTTCTCCTCATCAACATCGGTGAACAACGGGTGACATCTTAAAGACGTTTAGTACTATATCATAGAAACTAGGGCACACAATTTAGCCATTAGTGAGGCTGTAATGAGCTTGCACCCACCCCTACACATACGCACATAGCAGAAGTTGAAGAAATTTTGTTTCAACAGTAATACTAATGCTTTCACTCGCACCAGGGAGATAAGCCTATTATTACAGAAGAATCCATCAGTCGTGAAAAGAGTTCCAAGTCCAGCGAGAAGTGTGAATTTGAAAGTACTTTTGCTGTGATGATAGTTATTTTTCAGTATCGCATGTTGTTGTAAGCCATAGGCGCGCCCAGGGGCCTACCCCACTCCTTTAGCGGTCCCCATCTTAGCGGTAAAAGTTGTGTGTTCACTGTTAAAATTATCGGGTTATCTATCCAAAAGTGCTCAACCATGGTACTTTGCGAAATTCCTGGGTGCGTCACTGCTGTTGATCCTGACCCACCCACTTTTTTTTAGACGTTCCTACGCCTATGGTGACGAGGACACGAAAAGGCATCATATTGCGGCCGGATAGCATGTAAAGGTTATGCGATCATCCGCCACTGCGTGTCGCATTATTTTCCCACGCGTCGATACATTGCGGGCGAAAAACGTGCAAATGATATACGATCATCTGCCACTGCGCCACGCAATACTTTCCCACGCGTCGATGCGCGGGCTTCCGAACTCTATTCAATAGTATCATCCTGCCATCTGGCGACAAATATTGTTACCTATGGTTCAGCATTCAATCTCATGATTGTAATACCTAGACCGTGCTGCTACCTATCGATAGCTATCTGAAGTGATGCTTCTAGAAAATAATGAAGTTCTTGAATCTGTGGAGGTTGCGAGCTGTGGAGGTTATGAACGCTTCGCAGTTGTGGAGGTTATGACCTGTGGAGGTTATGAACGCTGCGGACTTGTGGAGGTTGTGAGCTGTGGAGGTTACGACCGCTTGGAGTTGTGGAGGTTATGACCTGTGGAGGTTACGACCGCTTGGAGTTGTGGAGGTTACGACCTGTGGAGGTTATGAACGCTGCGGACTTGTGGAGGTTGTGAGCTGTGGAGGTTATGAACGCTTCGTAGTTGTGGAGGTTGTGAGCTGTGGAGGTTATGACCTGTGGAGGTTACGACCGCTTCGGGTATATTGAATTTGTGGAGGTTATGAACTGTGGAGGTTATGAACTGTGGAGGTTATGATACATCTCCGAATGCTACAGGCGCTGTCAGTAACGAGCACATGCCATGGCTTTAGCAGCGCCGGCTTTAGACATGGCTTTAGACCGGGCAGTGACGGCTGCCTGGCCGACGTACAGCCGGGACAATCTTAATGGTAATTAACAGCTGGTGCAGATCGGACAGTTGGTTTGGGCGACACCTGAAACGCAATTTGCGATAATTCGCTGTGCGTGCACTCGTCACCATGGTAAGCGTGCAGGTGCCCAGGGGCGCCTGCCGATCCGCGACTTCCGGTCTACGAAAGGCGGAAAGATGGCGGGGAAAGGCGGGGCGGCAGCCTGACGGTTCTGTGCCTGCCCCTGCGTGGGCGCTGTGGCGGGGAGGAGCGCGCTCCCTGAGTGCGCCCTTGGGCTGACTTGCGCCTCGGGCGGTGTGTGCCGCACTGGCGCCGGCACTCTGTGGGGGGGGATGGATGCTGCCCGGGCCGCTTGTGGTCATGCCGTTGCGACTTGTGCAGTGCGCGATGGAATATAGTACAAGACGGGCAGCCAGACAGTCTCGGGGTGCTGAGTGAACACTGAATTTCATACCTACATTAGTGACAGCGAGGCAGCTGATGTCAGCACCACGCTGACCTTCGGACGGTGACCTGGGCTGCTGGACGGCCGCCACTGGTGACCAGTAGGTGCAGCAAGACGAGCTACGGCAGCTGCTGGCGCAGCGCAGACGTGGGATGTATATATATATATATATATATATATATATATATATAAATATATATATATATATATCCATATATATATACATATATGTATATATGTATATATATATATATATATATATATATATATATATATATATATATATATATATATATATCTATGCATTGTTATATATCCGTTTTTGTTTCCTCTTCCACAATGTAAAACAAAGATCTTGATCATCTTTATCCCTTCTGGACTTGGTTCGTTTGTCAGCTCCGGGACAAATGTGCTGATACCAGAGGGCACCTTTGGTTTCTTGGAGACGAACATGGATCTTCAGGTTCTCCTGCCCGTGGGGTGCCCCTGTAATGGCCTTGACAGATCCCCCTGCAATTGTCTGGCTGAGATGTTCTTGTAATGGACCTGGTCGCCCAGCCCTTGTAGTAGCCTGGACTAGATACTCCTGTAATGGTCTCGGTGACCAAATAGTCCACTGGTCGCCCAGCCCTTGTAGTAGCCTGGACTAGATACTCCTGTAATGGTCTCGGTGGCCAAGTAGTCCACTGGTCTCCCAGCCATTGTAGTAGCCTGGACTAGATGCTCCCGTAATGGTCTCGGTTCCCAAGTAGTCAACTGGTCTCCCAGCCATTGTAGTAGGCTAGTCTAGATACTCCTGTAATGGTCTCGGTTCCCTAGTAGTCCACTGGTCTCCCAGCCATTGTAGTAGGCTAGTCTAGATACTCCTGTAATGCTCTCGGTTCTCAAGTAGTCCACTGGTGACCCAGCCATTGTAGTAGGCTAGTCTAGATACTCCTGTAATGCTCTCGGGGCCCAAGTAGTCCACTGGTCTCCCAGCCATTGTAGTAGGCTAGTCTAGATACTCCTGTAATGCTCTCGGGGCCCAAGTAGTCCACTGGTCTCCCAGCCATTGTAGTAGCCTTGGCTAGCCACTCCCGTAATGGTCTCGGTGTCCGAGTAGTCCCCTGGTCTCCCAGCGGTCAAGGTACACATTTGGTAGATCTGTTGGCCGTACGTGGCAGATATTGTGTTTTGTTCCGCCAGTTGTCTTGTCTTGTCTTGTCTTGTCTTGTCTTGTCTTGTCTTGTCTTGTCTTGTCTTGTCAGTTGTCTTGTCTTGTCTTGTCTTGTCTTGTCTTGTCTTGTCTTGTCTTGTCTTGTCTTGTCTTGTCCTGTCAGTTGTCCTGTCTTGTCTTGTCTTGTCTTGTCAGTTGTCTTGTCTTGTCTTGTCTTGTCTTGTCTTGTCTTGTCTTGTCTTGTCTTGTCTTGTCTTGTCTTGTCTTCACCCTCGAGTCGGGATCTGACATGACACCGACTACGTCATGCTTTTTAAAATGCAAGTTCCCAGGGCCCCGCCAAAGTTCCTCTGATCTTACTGAGAACCCGCAACGAAAAGAAGCCCGCAACACCTATTTGTGTTGTTTGTCTGTGTCTATTTACAGGTGTTGTTTGCCTGTGTTGTTTACCTGTATTGTTTACCTATGTTGTTTGCCTGTATTGTCTACCCGTGTTGTTTACCTGTATTGTTTACTTGTGTTGTTTACCTGTATTGTCTACCCATGTTGTTTAGCTGTGAGGGCATCGCAACCACAAAGACCACGTGACGTAAAGTGCAAGCTTATTGTAACAACATGCGCCGGCTACAATATTGGAGGTTGCGACTACGCCCGCGATGCCGGGTTACCATTTTCAATGTTCACCGTAGACATAGTCCAGCCCCCAATACATCCGCATCACCCGGTAACATAACACGCTCTCCCGGTAACGTAACACACTCTCCCGGTAGGCAGCAGAAGGACGCCAAAGGCCACGTGGAGTCGCCGAAAGGTCGGGGGCGCCACCGACAAACGCACCCTCGTCGGTGAAACAAAACCAAGCACGGCACCGGCACCGGCACGAGCCCAGCCGGCACTGAGCGACGTCTGCACGCACACCTGCTGACGGCTGGCGCGTGCGTGCCTCTCAACAGATGGCACTTCTTCTTCGCCGGACGTTGCGATGGACGGATGCGGAGCGTGCGCCGCCAGACGCCGTTCTCGGACAGAAAATGTCGCGGCGACGGCGCCTCAGGGCGCGGCCGACGCGGCGCCAGGTCACCTCGGGTCGCCGAGGTCACCTCGGCTCACCGAGGCTCGTCACGTGGTGTCGGGCGGCGAGCGCGGAGGCTCCGGTCGCCGCCGCCGCCGCGCGGCCGGCCCGGCGGCGCGCAACAGCTGACGCGCGGTCGGCTGATCTCCGGGCCGCCGGGACGGGCGGGGCCGCGCCGATAGTGGCGCTGCACGAGACTGGGTTGCTGCGCGCGGCGGAGAGTGGCCGCCACTATCGGCGTCGGCTGGACCGGCGGCGCGACTGGAGCGCTCGCGACGCGGCTCGGCGCGGGCGCCGCGTCGGCGACGACGGGGACGCCGTCGCCGGGCTGCGCTGACGGCGGTCTCCGCAGCGAGTCGGACCGCTTATTTCCCTGTCGACAGACGAGGCAAGCGTCATCGCAGAGGTGGCAGAGGTGACGTCACGCACAGGTGACAACCCGCTTGTCCACAAGTCGCACATCAGCTCAAGGTACCAGATCAGGGACTGATAGAGCATCAGGGACTGGTGGAGCATCAGGGAATGATGGACCATCAGGGATTTATGGAGTATCAGGGACTGATGGAGCATCAGGGACTGATGGAGCATCAGGGACTGATGGAGCATCAGGGACTGATGGAGCATCAGCGACTGATGGAGCATCAGGGACTGATGGAGCATCAGGGACTGATGGAGCATCAGGGACTGATGGTACATCAGGGACTGATATATCATCAGGGACTGATATATCATCAGGGACTGATCAAGCATCAGGGACTGATGGAGCATTAGTGACTGGGAACTGATGGAGGATCAGGGATGGAAGATATTATCTAGACTAGGGTTTGAAAAACAGCTTTGTCGTTGATTTTGTGGTGAAGAACACTACTCTCCCCAACAAAAAATGTTCTGCCCTTTTGTCTTGCCAGCAGATCAAATGTGTGTGCTTGGTAGAGACTGCGAACTTATTGCTCGTTGATACAAAAGTATGAAACGCACTGGGAAGTACCACGGAATTTCTGATGTCTTATGCAGACAAAACACCGGTATCTCGGAATGCGATGGCCCGAAAATGTTTGTGTCCATAATGTTTGTGTCCAAAATGTTTTTGTCCATATCCAGGATTCGAAAACACGAATCCGAGCTTCATCATCACCTGTGCTGCTCCCGGCCTGACCTGTGACACAAGCCACACCTTCCACAGCTTCTATTCTCGGTCAGCAAACGGTGTTAATTGAAATCGTCATGAGTGAGACCGTTTTGAGCCGGTCGGACCGTCGATGCTGGACCGACAGGAGCAGGTTGTGGGACAACACGTCTACTTTGGCTGCTCACCAGGACAGGGGACCTGGATGTAGGGAGGGATTCGCACTGCCAGACGCCGAACAGGAGGCTTCCGAGTCGGCTATCGCTTCATGGGGTCGTTGTCAAGGAAGTTTGGCAGTCAGAATCTGTACCGCCATTCGTTCGGGCAGCGGACTTCGGGTTAGGAAAATGAAAACAGTGAGACGAGTTAAGCTCAGGACTCAACGATAACGGGCACTTTGGTGTACGCAATGTAGGTGGCAAATGCCCAACATTTTGGCAGCGAAGCCCGGCCCGGCTGTTCTGATGTGACATTATGTCAGGTCAGGAAATGTCAGGTTTGTGACCAGGGTTCGATGAAAATGTCGGGTTTGTGGCCAGGGTTCGATGAAAACTTCGGGTTTGTGGCCAAAGTTTGGTCAAAATGCCAGGTTGGGGCCAGGGTTAGGTCAAAATGCCAGGTTGGGGCCAGGGTTAGGTCAAAATGCCAGGTTGGGGCCACGGTTAGGTCAAAATGCCAGGTTCGGGCCACGGTTAGGTCAAAATGCCAGGTTCGGGCCACGGTTAGGTCAAAATGCCAGGTTGCGGCCACGGTTAGGTCAAAATGCCAGGTTGGGGCCAGGGTTAGGTCAAAATGCCAGGTTGGGGCCAGGGTTAGGTCAAAATGCCAGGTTGTGGCCAGGGTTAGGTCAAAATGCCAGGTTGGGGCCAGGGTTAGGTCAAAATGCCAGGTTGGGGCCACGGTTAGGTCAAAATGCCAGGTTGGGGCCAGGGTTAGGTCAAAATGCCAGGTTGGGGCCAGGGTTAGGTCAAAATGCCAGGTTGGGGCCAGGGTTAGGTCAAAATGCCAGGTTGGGGCCACGGTTAGGTCAAAATGCCAGGTTGGGGCCAGGGTTAGGTCAAAATGCCAGGTTGGGGCCAGGGTTAGGTCAAAATGCCAGGTTGGGGCCAGGGTTAGGTCAAAATGCCAGGTTGTGGCCAGGGTTAGGTCAAAATGCCAGGTTGGGGCCAGGGTTAGGTCAAAATGCCAGGTTGCGGCCACGGTTAGGTCAAAATGCCAGGTTCGGGCCACGGTTAGGTCAAAATGCCAGGTTCGGGCCACGGTTAGGTCAAAATGCCAGGTTGGGGCCAGGGTTAGGTCAAAATGCCAGGTTGGGACCAGGGTTAGGTCAAAATGCCAGGTTGGGGCCACGGTTAGGTCAAAATGCCAGGTTGGGGTCACGGTTAGGTCAAAATGCCAGGTTGGGGCCAGGGTTAGGTCAAAATGCCAGGTTGGGGCCAGGGTTAGGTCAAAATGCGGTCAAACTGCGATCGGATCACAGGATGGTTACTTTCAATGCATGTTTTGTTACATATTAAGCAGTACCATCGGCACTGGCGGATCCAGGGGGGGTGGGCATTCCGGCCATGGCCCCCCCCAAGCGGTTCAAAGGGGGGCCATAGTGTCTTTTGCCCCCCCCCCCCCAACCAACAAAAGTAAACTAAATTAATATGCAGTAACCTTTGCTGAGGTAAAAAAATAGCGTTCCGGGTGAAATAATCTCCAATTTTAAAGGTATTTTGTTATAATGTTTGGAAGCACAATCTGGTAGCATAGTAGATTCTCACACATCGAGGGTTCTATGCTGTTGAAGTTCTGCTTACAGCAAGAGATGACGAAATCAGCAGTTTCATTATTCCTTCGTCAGATAGGTTCATGAAGTTTGTTTAGCCAGTAACGGGCAAGCGGACCCAGTGAGCCAGATTTCGAAAGCGGAATATGAACAGGATGTTTTGTGCGAGTGACCAGTTGACCCCAGTTGAGCAGCATGTTTCGTATGTTGGTGTTGGGGCAAGGCCATATAGCCATATAGGTGTTAGGGTTGCTAAGATGAAGAGACAGGCTACATTGACTGATTTTGTCAAGAAGAATAGCAAGAGGAGGTATGTATTTATATCCTGAATAAGAGATAACTGGTGGGTTTGCATGTAGGGGAGATTCGGGTGGTAGGACCGGGCTATCAAAGTTTAAGGGTATTATTGCAGTTTAAGGTATCTACGAGACAAGTTTTACACATACCCTCATGCACTGGCGGATCCAGGGAGGGGCCATTCCGGCCATGCCCCGCCCCCCCCCGAAGCGCGTAAAAGGGGGGCCATAGTGTCTTTTGGCCCCCCCCTCCCGAAACCAACAGAAGTCAACTAAATTAAAATGCAGTAACCTTTGCCGATGTTAAGAAATAGCGTCTGGATGAAAGAATCTCCAATTTTAAAGGATTTTTTAAAAATATATAATTGTTTGGAAGCCAGTATAGTAGCATAGTAGATTCTGACACACATCGAGGGTTCCATGCTGATCAAGTTCTGCTTGCAGCAAGAGTTGACAAAATCGGATCCGCCAGTGTTCACGTGCACGAACGTTGACGTGGTACAAGACGTTGAACGTGAACGTGAACGTTTTGGTAAACAAGAACAAAAATCCGGTAACATAGAAACGGTGGAGGTAGGCTGGGGCCCCCACAAAGGAAATTATGTTGTCAATTATTATTTTACTTTTTATTTTATTTTAAGTTTAATTATTATTTTTAAAATGAGCCCCTTTGCCAAATAGTGGTCGAAATCCGGTGCTTTTAACCAAAAATAGTCAGAGAATGGGCATCCTCCAAATCCGTTCGACCCCTCCCCTGATGCAATTCCTAGGTACGCCACTGGGGGAGGGGAAGGGGGGGGGGGGGGCTGACGCCGAAAACCGAAAGTTGCCCCCCCCCCAAACCGGTGGGCTAGATCCGCTAGTGACCATCGGTGTGTCGTACTCAATCCAGGTGACGCAGCAGGGACTGGTCTAAAATGTGGTCTGAGAAGCCGCGCACCCGCAGCCCAGGGAACTTCACTAGCTGGTAGGAATTGCTAGGAATTGCATCAGCATTACTGCCGGGAACTTCACTAGCTGCTAGGAATTGCATCAGCATTACTGCCGGTAACTTCACTAGCTGCTAGGAATTGCATCAGCATTACTGCCGGTAACTTCACTAGCTGCTAGGAATTGCATCAGCATTACTGCCGGGGCCGGAGTTAGTTGGACGCATAGGTGCAGGTTTCTGAAATGGTATTGGGAGGGCACAATACGTGAAGGCTACGGCCTATGGGCGGGACCAAACGGATTAGAAAGCATACCACATACGGCCCCATGTTCAAAGTGATAATTATTGGGAGGGAAGAGCCAGCATTGGGGGTGGGGGTGGGGGTGCCCTGCAAAGAGCATACCAAGCTACACCCCTGGCTGGGTGGTGACGATGGCTCCTGCCGTAGCCAATGGTCACGCCCCAACTCAAAATATCCTAGACGAGTCCCTGCCACGTAGCCAGGTCACATCACCTTGGGAAGCCACGTTCACGCCGAAAACATGAATTGAAAATTAACCTCTTATCAAGACTTTATTTTCGCATTGGCAGGCATTGATAGCATCGGCATGATGGTTGCAAAACAATTGTGAAAACAAATTGGTTGTTACTTGCGATTACCTAATTACTATTTTCAGTCTAAGGAACAGCGACATTCAGACTACCAGTTTTGATTCATTCTGTGCCCAATAATTTGCAAAGTGCAGCGCCTGTTAGGTTCTTCAGCCTTCGAACATCATGATAGCCTACTACAAAAGTAATATACATGGCCCGCACTTACCATCGCTTGCTGGGTCCAGTTCGTCTTCGATCTGAACTCTTTGATGAATAAAACTTACTTCGTTATGACTGTGGACTGCCTGGCTTAACCAATGCATCGCATTGGTTAAGCAGCATTAATGATAATGATTAATGAATGATAAGCATTAATGATCACCCTGCACAGCAATGAACTCGGGAAAGCGCCAGGTATTCGGGAATGAGCGCCAACTGACACGCCATGCACCCATCACAATAAATACATGCCCACTGTTAAGCAAGGATAGCTCGACAAGGCGGTGCCGGCGTAGCAACGGCAACAAGAATGCCATAATTAATCAGCTGGTAAAGTACTACAATTATTCATAGTCAGTATTATGGACAGCTTTGCTTTGCAACACGGTCGATCCTGTGAGAATTTGAATTAATCAGACATATTTTCAGTCTTGCTGCATTTTCATCAGCGTAATTATGTGCAAACAATGCTCAATGTAGTCGATTTGTCTTTCCTGTCCCCTTCGCTGATTACGTCACGTGCCCTTCGCTGATTACGTCACGTGCCGTTTAATATCAGTGTCAAAATGGAAGCTTGAGATGCGGTTGTTTTTAGCTTAGCCATTAGTGGCGCACTATGGACAAATCGTGACATAATTTGGAATACGACGGTTTGTAGAATGAGAGCCGACCCGAGCATGAATCGGTGTCAATCACCGAAGCTGATATTACTGAACATTGCCAGAACATTCTCATCTTCACCTTGCGTTGACAGTAACACGGTACCTTGACATTAATCACATTTGACAAATACGTTTCCATCAAGTCGTAGCACCTCGCTTTGGCTCATGGTCGGCATGTTCAGTCCAGAATTGACGGACACGTTTGACGTTTGTACTCTACGCCTGCCGCACTAAATTTGTCATACAAGAAGACAGAAGAAAACAAGGAAAGTTTGCTATCTGCGCTTTAAGGCACTGGCAAGCCTATTAGCGAACTTCCTGCCTGTGATAGCACTAACTGAATAAACACAGTTGTGGTGGTGATGTTTGGTTGTCATTCATTTTTTATGTATGTTGTTGCTCCAAGGTTGTTGTTTTTTTTGCCATCAATCCATTTAATTATTCATTGCTTGAGCTGTTATGCTCGGTAGCTTACACTTAACACCAAATCCTCTTCATGTCAAGTAATGCAATATGCAAACTAAAACGACGCACCCAGCGATTATATGGCGCACAATTTGACCATTGAATATGTACTGTAGATTATATCATTTGAAGTTAATACGATGAATAATGTTACGTGTTGAATGGTGAATCTAATAGCAGAATGGCACAAATATTGTTTGTGGTGTGTGGTGCGCTACAAAGTAGTAAAAGACGAGGGAATTAAATATTGTCCATGGTCGTAATTTTAATTTTTTTATGGAAGCCTGCCTAGAGAAAAACAATTACTTTCTGAAAGAAGGCTGGTTTGCCCTGCCCTGTCATTAAAAATAGCAGAAAAACATGCACATTTCTTTGCGCAGCCATGACAAAAAAGAAAAAAGACAAGACAATAGTAATGGTACGTCATCTTAAAACAACGTGCTCATATGCCACTTTTTCACCATGTATGGGACATTTCCATTTGCCTCCAGCTATGTTCCATTGTTCGATATCTGGTGCATACAATTCATATTTCGTGGCTTTATTATAGTTGCAAATGCTGCTCCGGAGAGCTGCATATCGTGGATATGCTTAAGCTATCAACAAAGATCATTCATTATTTGCTGCTTTCAGTACTTATCATGTCAAAAATCTGGGAAATATTGAAGGATTTATCATGAATTTGTACAGTATATCTGACGAAATTGTTCGCTGGAAGCTTTGTCTGACAAACTGCATGCTCAAAGTCAAAGTCAAAGTCATTTATTAAGGCACTGCCACATTGTGGAACTTACGAAATACCTAGTCAATTGATCACATTCCTGCCATCACGTTAGATAAAATTGTAAAAGATAAAGGATAAAATCACATTACAATTTACGGACGGTGCAGCTTCGTAAAAATACCGGCTAGAAATTCATTCAGTTGCTCATGACATCCAATACAGACAAGCATTGCGACTCTGGTATGGTTCTTCACGCAGGTCACCTAGCTACCTAGTTGTATGGTTGAGGCTGATAGCACGCACGAAGGTAGCACGGCTAATTGTGTCGCGTGCTTGACCGGGAAGCGCATTCCACTGGAGAGTGGAGCGGTAGGAGAAGCCCCGCTGGGTGGCTGCTAACCTATATCGTTGCAGGTGAAGTGCCCCAGCATCGGTAGCACGAGTGCTTCTCTCCGACACAGCCGAGCGTTCAACAAACATTTCCCTGATGGCAGATGGGCAGTTCGCGCCGTGTATCGCTTTACACGGCGCGATGCTATTACTAACATTCGGGTTTGAAGCAAATGTTCATGCTGATGTTGAATTTATTTTATAACGAACCAACGAGTCGCCTGAGAGACCAGCATATCCTCCCGAAGACCGGCCAAAACGTCCGCCGGTCCTGACCGGCCATTCCAACCGGGCTTTCGGTCATCACATTTGCCACCTCTAGTAATCAAGATCGTGAAGCCACGATCACTGCCTGGACATCAATGGAAAACTGAAGAGTTAGAAAGTACAATTGCTGCAGGTCGTAGTCCTACAGGAGAAGGCACTAAGGTGCAAGGATTACGACCCAGGGAAAAGTAATATCTTCATGGGCAGAAAGATGTGATTATGCCCCGACTCAACATGCAAGTAGTGCTCTCAGAGATACGTGAGAAATTCGTCCAGGTAGCAGAATTGCTATGATATTTATGGAAGTGGTAGTAGCGCTCGAAACGCCTGAGTCCACAGAAGCAGCAAAATGCGGGGAGTTCAGGAGGCATGACAACGACATCAAGGTGTAGAAGCTGGAGGAGTGCATCACGCGCATAATGCCATCAAGATGTGGAAGCTGGAGGAGTGCACCACACGCACAACATCACCACACCAAGCTGAGGAAGCTGCAGGGTGTGCAGCTCATAAACGCCGTTCAACCTGCAGACACGTTGCGAGCAGCGCTCCCCTCTGAGGCGTCCAGGGTGCAACAGCGGCATGTCATAGCCACCAACAGAAGCTCACAACTGTAGCGGAGCTAGTCTCGGATCCACTCATTTCAATGCATTGAAATGAATGAACGAAATGGAGGTCCGAAACTAACTTCTTTACACAACCGCCGGCAAGTTCGGCGTTTCAGTGGTGGAGGAGAAGGCGTGAGCTGACGTCATGTCCGGTGCTGTGACGTGTGCATTCTGACGTGTCCAGGCGCCGGGGCTTTCGAGCCAGCCGGGACTGGCACGAGCAAGGGCAGCAGTCGCTGGTCAAGCATCAAGAGGAACACTTTCACACAGTGGCGGCGGCGCCAACAAATTTGTCCAGAGACGGAGAGTGGGGGAAGCTGCTCTACGTGGAAGTTCCTTCAGTCGTTAGAGGGCCTCCTCAAGCTTGGAAGATCCCTGCAGTTGTTGGTCTCCGGAGGCTCTTTGGCGGCCTCCTGTCAAAGCGTCTGACCCTGTGTCTTCAAACAGCATAGAGGGTGCGCTGTTTCCTGTCTCCTGGAATTTGGAGTTTTCAAGCTTGGGGGAGATGTAACTATTTTGTGGACCTAAGGGGCTCTTTGAGAATCTCCTGTTAAAATTCCTAGTCTGGGCTTTCGCACAACATGAGGCGGCCTCCTATTGGACTTTGGGGGCTTTCTGTGAAATCCATGTGCATCAGGATTCATCCACCCATCCATATCAGGCTGGTAGACTTAGTCTGTGACCTCCAAGTAACGTGATCTTGCCAATTGTTTCAACATTTCTGGAATTCTACGGGCCTCTTGTCAGCATTTAAGGTCTGCTGGCCCGGGGCCTCCAGATGACATGACCGGACTTCCTGCCGGGCGTTGGGCTACTTGCGTCAGATCTGTCGGCCGCCTATCAAGCATATTGTGGATCCTATCAATACATCCTATCAATCCTGCTCTTGTGTTCCCGACAAACAGCATATGGCCCCTGACAGATTTTCAAGTCCTTCCGTGAACTTTAGGGACATCCTGTTATTAATGGACCTCGACCCGGAGCCTCAAACCAAGGTAATTTGACCTTCAGCCTCTTGTGAGGCACCTTGGCGACCTCCTGATCTCCTGACCTACAAATTTCCTGTCAGTACTAATGTCCTACTGATCTGGACCTTCTGACAATATCATGGACATTACTGTCGAGCGTTGGAACCTTTCATGACCTCCAGGGCCTCCCGTCAAGATCTATGGGCCTCCCGGCCTGGAGTCTCTTGGCTGTCTGCTGGAGCCTCCTGTCTGTTTGCTGGAGCATCCTGGCTGTCTGCTGGAATCTCCTGACTTGTGCTGTTGTTTTTTCTTCTCGTGGGCTTCACTGGTATCCTGTCGAAACTAATTGCTCTCCTAGCCAGAGACCTTTTGGTGCACGTTGATACCTTTCTTTGAGCTTTAGGGGCCTCCTGTCAATACGAATGTGCCTCCCAATCTGTGGTCTTCGAAGAACACGATGTCCTTTGATGTCCAGCGGCCGCCGAAATGTCATGGAGGGGAGGAAAAAGCTGTTTCCCATGCTGCACGAGCAGCGCAGCTGGCCCTAACCACGTTGGCGCCGCCCCTGCCGTCACAGCCGTCACAGTCGTCACAGTCGTCACAGCCGCCACTGCCGTCACAGTCGTAACAGTCGTCACAGCCTCCCTGCCGTCACAGTCGTCACAGTTGTCACAGCCGCCCCTGCCGTCACAGTCGTCACAGTTGTCACAGCCGCCCCTGCCGTCACAGTGGTCACAGCCGCCCCTGCCGCCCCTGCCGTCACAGTCGTCACAGCCGCCCCTGCCGTCACAGTCGTCACAGTTGTCACAGCCGCCCCTGCCGTCACAGCCGTCACAGCCTCCCTGCCGTCACAGCCGTCACAGTTGTCACAGTTGTCACAGCCGCCCCTGCCGCCACTGCCGTCACAGTCGTCACAGTTGTCACAGCCGCCCCTACCGTCACAGCCGTTACAGCCTCCCTGCCGTCACAGCCTCCCTGCCGTCACAGCCGTCACAGTTGTCACAGTTGTCACAGCCGCCACTGCCGTCACAGTCGTCACAGTTGTCACAGTTGTCACAGCCGCCACTGCCGTCACAGTCGTCACAGTCGTAACAGTCGTCACAGCCGCCCCTGCCGTCACAGCCGCCCCTGCCGTCACAGCCGCACCTGTCGTCACAGTCGTCACAGCCGTCACGGTCGTCACAGACGCCCTGCCGTCACAGTGGTCACAGTCGTCACAGTCGTCACAGCCGCCCCTGCCGTCACAGCCGCCCCTGTCGTCACAGTCGTCACAGCCGCCACAGTCGTCACAGCCGTCACAGTCGTCACAGTCGTCACAGCCGCCCCTGCCGTCACAGTCGTCACAGCCGCCCCTGTCGTCACGGTCGTCACGGACGCCCTGCCGTCACAGTGGTCACAGTCGTCACAGTCGTCACAGCCGCCCCTGCCGTCACAGCCGCCCCTGTCGTCACAGTCGTCACAGCCGCCCCTGCCGTCACAGCCGCCCCTGCCGTCACAGCCGCCCCTGTCGTCACAGTCGTCACAGCCGCCACAGTCGTCACAGCCGTCACAGTCGTCACAGTCGTCACAGTCGTTACAGCCGCCACAGTCGTCACAGCCGTCACAGCCGTCACAGTTGTCACAGTTGTCACAGCCGCCACTGCCGTCACAGTCGTCACAGTTGTCACAGTTGTCACAGTCGTCACAGTCGTAACAGTCGTCACAGCCGCCCCTGCCGTCACAGCCGCCCCTGCCGTCACAGCCGCACCTGTCGTCACAGTCGTCACAGCCGCCACAGTCGTCAGAGCCATCACAGTCGTCACAGTCGTCACAGCCGCCCCTGCCGTCACAGTCGTCACAGCCGCCCCTGTCGTCACGGTCGTCACAGCCGCCCCTGCCGTCACAGCCGCCCCTGTCGTCACAGTCGTCACAGCCGCCCCTGCCGTCACAGCCGCCCCTGTCGTCACAGTCGTCACAGCCGCCACAGTCGTCAGAGCCATCACAGTCGTCACAGTCGTCACAGCCGCCCCTGCCGTCACAGTCGTCACAGCCGCTCCTGCCGTCACAGTCGTCACAATCGTCACAGTCGTTACAGCCGCCACAGTCGTCACAGCCGTCACAGTCGTAACAGTCGTCGCAGTTGTCACAGCCGCCACAGTCGTCACAGCCGCCCCTGCCGTCACAGTCGTCACAGCCGCTCCTGCCGTCACAGTCGTCACAATCGTCACAGCCGCCCCTGCCGTCACAGTCGTCACAGTCGTCCCAGCCGTCACAGTCGTCACAGCCGCCCCTGTCGTCACAGTCGTCACAGCCGCCACAGTCGTCACAGTCGTAACAGTCGTCACAGCCGCCCCTGTCGTCACAGTCGTTACAGCCGCCACAGTCGTCACAGCCGTCACAGTCGTAACAGTCGTCGCAGTTGTCACAGCCGTCACAGTCGTCACAGCTGCCCCTGCCGTCACAGTCGTCCCTGCCGTCACAGTGGTCACAGTCGTCACAGTCGTCACAGCCGCCCCTGCCGCCCCTGCCGTCACAGTCGTCACAGCCGCCCCTGCCGCCCCTGCCGTCACAGTCGTCACAGCCGCCCCTGCCGTCACAGTTGTCGCAGTCGTCACAGTCGTCACATCCGCCCCTGTCGTCACCGCCGTCACAACCGCCCCTGTCGTCACAATTGTCACAGTCGTCACAGCCGCCCCTGCCGTCACAGCCGCCCCTGCCGTCACAGTCGTCACAACCGCCCCTGTCGTCACAGCCGTCACAGCCGTCCCTGTCGTCACAGTCGTCACAATCGTCACAGCCGCCACTACCGTAACAGTCGTCCCAGCCGTCACAGTCGTCACAGCCGCCCCTGCCGTCACAGTCGTCAACATCAGGCGACGAACTCTGCTCCCGTGAGGCCTACGGCTGCGCCATTGCAGTCGGAAATCACAGAACAATATTTCAAAGCCTTCCTGTCGTTCCAGTTGCATCGATAAAACACAATCGTCAGATCAATCGTCAGAAGTGGAAGTGCTGTCAGTTGTGACCACAAGCAGGTAAGCTTTATCACCAGCATAGTATTGATCACACTCACGCAGGAGTGTATCACAGCTGAGGAGCAACTGCTTCAGCATCGTCAGCAGAAGCAGATGTTGCAGTTGCAGAAGCATCATCAATCATCAACCTAGGAAAATATCAAGGAAGCACCATGGCCAGCTGCCAGCCCTGGGAAGTGCCATGGTCAGCTGTGAATCTGCGGAAGCATCATGACCAGCATCATGACCAGCATCATGAGCGGTGTGAAGCCGTCAGCACGTCTGACCTTCGTGTTGGGACCTTAATCCAAGCGATCCAGCTCCTCCTGCACCAGACTGTCCAGCTGCTCTCGCTTGGACATGTTGGTGGCTGTCGGGAGAAGACGAGGGTGAAGAGGCTGCTGCCCTGGCGCACCTACTGAGTGATGGCGAGGCGGAGGATACTGCCGCACTGGCGACTTCTACCGGGCAGAAAGGACGGGTGAATGGGCTGCTGCTCTAGCGCGTCTACCGAGCGAAGCAACAGGCCATGCCAGCTGATGTCAGAGAAGAGCCACCGAATCTGGTGTTTCAAGGGCTGCCATATGTGACTGTGCTCAGGTGCCAGGGATAAGGTTCTCACGGCTCCGAACGGTGTAAAATGCAACACGATGCAATCGACACAGTGTTGTGTTCAGGTGCTACCGAAGTCAAGCACCAAATGACGTCAGTTGACATCAAATGACATCAATGACATCAATGACATCAAGTGACACGAAGTGATACTGTTGTTAATGCTGCACGCGTAGGCAGTTCGCGTTTGCGCGGATTGAATGTGCTGTTGCAGGGGTAAGTCTCTGAAATGCGTCGCTTGATTCGAGATTGGTTCACAAATGTTGCTCGCCATGCCGCGAAACATACTGATCATATTCGGTCGATAAATTCGAACATAGGCAGAAGAATCGTGACAGAATGCAGGTGTTGCCTACAAATTCCGTCCTGAGAATGCAAGAAGAGACGATCACATGAATCGTCGAAGGATATTGACCGCAATGAGACAAACGCCAACTACAACTCGTGTTCAAAAATGCACCGGTCATGCCGTGACAAGTAGTGACCCAGTCTTAGCTGTCGACATACTCTGACCATTCTATGTCAGCGGAGGTCAGCGAGGCGCCCATAAGCAGCCTGGACACACAACGCCGCGCATTCCTGGGTCGTTTTATGCTAACTGATCCCTCTGGTGGCTGATGAAACCATCAGAGGGATCATGCTCACCGGAGATGGGAAGCAGCTGGTGAATTTATAAACATCTAGGGATATATATTTTTTCTCATCTGGCAGCCCTCGTAAGTTGGAAGCGGCGCGAGCAGGCGGGGAAAGAGGCGTGAGGAAGCAACAGCACACATGCGGCAGATAATGGCGGTGTTTGGCAGGTCGAAAAGAATGTTGTCTCGTGAAAACTGTCGTTTCAGCCCAGTATGTTGCTCAATATCCCGGTAAACAGGGAATTCGCCCAAATGTGTACAAAACAGTGCTACTGTAAGCCCAATGAGTCACCGTCAGCTGACTTTTTTTTCCAGTGTTTCCAGTGTTTCCATATGTACAAGTGTGTGCCGCTTGATGCAGATGCGGTCCCAAAATTTGTACCGTGTAAGCATGCATACAGAGGCATGCCTTGATTCCCAGCTGAAGCTATGCAAAATGCAAACTTTGCCGTATCTGTGTCAAGGCCATTCGAATCTAAGCTATTCGCGCTAGCGCACGCATTCTTGTACATTACGGAAGACGAGGTGAGTGTCGCCAGGAAGTACTTATGCCCATCACTATTACCAGGAGCACAATATTAACACTCCTCAGACACAGACGAGGTGAGTATTGCCAACAAGTACTTATGCCCATCACTACCACCAGCAACACAATATTGACGCCCCTCAAGCAAACGAACATCTAACATCTAACAAACACGATTTGGATGTGACCACTCTAAGAGCATATTGCTTGGCAGTCTGGTGTCAAACGAAAACGACGACGTGTCCTCGGTTTTAGTGTCCTGTTCTACGCCACTGCTCGCGCTGGGTTGTGCTTTCCAGCTTCGTGTTTGGTGTCCTGTCCAATGTCACTGCAGGAGCTGGGTTGTGTTATCTAGCTTCGGGTCTCTCCTGTCCCACCATTCGACTTCATCGAAGTTATTCTAAGCTCATCTGTCTGGCCGAATCTCCAACTGAGTCTCATACAGTCTCATCTAAGCTCATCCAAGCTATGAGCTTGACGAATTTTATCCAGACAGGAATTTAGAACGAGGAGCTGAAGCGAAGATGGCAACTGACACCGGAAACAACGCAAACCCACCGGCGTATGGGTGTAGCACTGCAGACGCAAACAAAATGTTTCAGTTTTGTCGATTATGCTTGTGAGTTAACCATTGCCCAGCTGAGCAAGTTAGTTAGTTATTTGGGCTTCAGGGCGCTTCGACCAGTTTTGATCATTCCCGCCCAGTTTCGATCAGTTTTGATTATGCTCAGCTGAGCTAACCTGCATGACGCAGTGGAGTGCTTTGGGGCGAGAAACATTTCCTGATTCCGACGGAAATATTAGCATACCTCGTCTTACCGTGTTTTTGGATGTGCGACAGAAGGAAGCCGTACCTTAGCACCCGGTCAAGCCGGATGAACACCCCATGTACAAAATATCGCTTATTTTGTTTGCTTGTTTGTTTGCATTTAAATATATCGTTTTGTCCGCCATCATGTTTGGTTCACATTCAGTTCAAGTTATTTATGTGCAAAACATCACATTTTACATGAGAACCAATATTTGTTTTGTTCAGCTGGTAAAATGAAATGTCATTGGTAAGCTCACCAAAATTAGCTAAGCTAAGGTCCAGAACTGATTGAGAACTTGAGAACTTCCGACTTGACGATAATTGACGATAATTAGTAACACTCCTCAGACGATAATTATCCGTAGTATCCGAATTGACGATAATTAGTATATGTGAAGCGAATATAATGACCAGCTTTAGCTTTAGTATTAGCTTTAGATTCAGCCTTAGCATTCATCAGGTAGATGTCGCGAAACATTCCGACAAAGATGCGTGGGCAAGTCGCTGGCAAAAATATGTCCACGTTTGTATAATAACTATGCCAATTTCCATGCGTCTCGCCTTTCTTGGCAATATTCGATGGCCGAGAGACACCGAGTGTTCTCTGTTGCTATCTGGTTTGGTACTCGGACGAACAGCAGCCAACCCTCCCCTGGACCATCCTGGGTCATGCTGGGTCCTCACCAGTGTCATCCGACACCTGGTCCAAGACCTTGCCCAGGGTCTTCTCCTTCCTCTCCTTGCTCTTCTCCATGCCCTCCAGCTTGATGAGCACGGCGTCGATCTTTGAGACAATGGAGCCGATGCTGTTTTCCATCCTGTCGACGCGACTCGTCAGCCTGGGGGCGAAGGTCACGCCGAGGTCAGTGGCGGGTCGACGATGCTCTTGTGCGGTCCACGCGTCGTTTGTTGTCAGTTGTCATGGCGACGTGAGTGAGTTGTGGCGATCCCATGACGACGGCGGCGGCGACGCGGTTGCCATCGCAGCCGCATCTGCAACTGGAGCTGGAAGAAGAAACTTAGGTTTTTCTGCGGCGCATTCGAACTCTGGGCCGCATGCCCCCGGAAATGTCTCACGCCGGTTGGTCGCGAGTGGACTCGGCAATCCCGCCGGTTGTGGGATTCGAACCCGCGATCTCGCGATTGAGAGTCGAACGCCCTGCCGACGTAGCTACCGCGGCCGCGCCCGGTTTGAAGCCTGATCAGCGCCACGGCGTCGGTGGTTCTCACCAGTAAATCAGACCGTCGACATCCTCGCTACAGCTGTCGCCGCGATGTTGACGTTCTGGTGTGATGATGTTGATGGAGAATACCTCACGAGCAGCTAGTCCTCCCACCCCTTCTGGCCACAGCGAACGCGGTCAGATCCTTCGTGTGAAATGCTGGGCTCGGTTCGGCGTGGAGCCCCCAACAATGAGCCCGTGTGGCAGCAACTCATGGATGGGCTCGGTTCGGTGTGGAGCCCATCAAGGAGCCCGTGTGACAGCAACTCATGGATGGGCTCAGTCCGACGTCGAGCCCAACAATAAGCCCAATATGGAGCCCAACAATAAGCCCAATATGGAGCCCAACAATAAGCCCAATATGGAGCCCAACAATGAGCCCAATATGGCAGCCACCAGTGGGTGGGATCACGCTGTGTACGCAGCGCAGGACAGCTGAGGCTCTCGCCGCAGCCCTCCACAGACGAGCGGTACTTACGTGACGAACTCGTCGTTGTTGACCCCGCCACCGCGGGCGGAGCCGGGCCGAGAGCGGCGGCCCGACGTTGGCCGCGTGATCTCACCTGCAGGTCAAGGTCGGGCCAAGGTCAGGTGGGAGACCGCGTCGCAGCTGGAGAACCAGGGCGGTGAGTTTGTTTTTCAATATCGTCCCTTATCCGCTCGGCGGGTGCTTCGCTATTCACTCACCCAATCTGAACGCTTGTGCTGATCGCAAAGGCTCCTCTATCAAGACCTTGGTAGGACATGGATGGGGCGAAGGTGGAATCAAAGAAGCCACCCCCGGTATGGACCGTCCAGGGACCTATGGGCCAATCGTAGACAACGTTTAGCCTTTTGAGATGCATATATTCCTGGTCAGATTGTGCGGGACCGGATTTCTGGCCATTTAGACGACATGATTTGCTCTGATAGAACACGCTATTGTTGCATGCAGGCGCGCACCCAGGATTTTTCCATGGGGGGGCCCGGACCGAAAAGGGCACTTGGCCGGCTCCAAAAGGGCACTTGACCGGCTCCAAAAGGGCACTTTGCGGCCCGGGGCACACTGGAAGGTTTGTTGACCGGGGGGGGGGGGGGTGGCAAGCAATTTGTTTTAAAATTGTTAGAAAAAATGATTTTTTGGCCGGAATGTCCCAAACTTAGCCCGAAAATCACCTGCTTTATGATAAGGCAGGTGATTTTTGGGATAAATTTGGGAAATTCCGGCCAAGAGGGCACTTTTCGCTAAAAAGGGCACTTTTGGCCAAAAGGGCACTTTGGTCTCATGGGGGGGGGCCCGGGCCCCCTGGGCCCCCCCTCCGGTGCGCCACTGGTTGCATGCAATGAAAAATGTAAATTTAGACGGGAAGTAGCCAGCTATCAAAGTGGCCTGCCAACTGCAAGCGTAATGTTGCTCTCTCCAGCAATGCTCACTTGAGGCGTAAACCACGGATTTTCGGAAGAATGGCAAGCCAGCGATGCATGCGAGGACGAGAAGCGCAGCCAGGGGATGGGGGCATGCAGCCACCTGAGACAAAATTGCACTCAAGTCAAACATAAAATATTGGGATTAGCACCACGCCAAACCTGAATTTTGTGCGTGCTTCGCACGCCGAAGGCGGTATCAGGTACACGATATTTTTGTCTGGGGTCGGGCCCCCCATTCAGAACATCCTGGCTGTGCCCATATTGAGGACCGATTTGAAAGCGGATGCCGCTGAAAATGGCACCAAGAGCGGCAGTTTTCCAACGCCCTGTCCTCACCTCGCTGCACTGCTATACAGTAGCGTATCCAAGGTGGGGAGGGGACAATCCCCCATGAGAGGGGGGGGGATTGTCCCCTCCCCCTCCCCCCTACAATTCGCATTCGGGGCTCCAAATAAATAAAGCATGGCCCAGAAAACTTTCGCCGGGGCCTCCAAAGAACGCACTGTTGCCCAAACATTCAATTCAGAGCCCCCACAAAACGTGTTTGGGGCCCAAATAAATGATCATGGACACGAAAACTCGTATCAAGACCCTATCAATCGTATTGGAGTCTTGAAATAGTGTGATGGGGCCCGAACAAATATCGTCGGGACACCCACACATTCGCGTCTGGAGCAACACAAATTGGCGTCGCTGGTCCCAAATAGACACAGACACTGCGGGCCCTAAAAGCGCACCGGAAGTCGGAATGCGAAAGTACCAGGGCCCATCAAAGCACAACAGTGTTCTGCAAAAAAGTAACAGGGCTTGAGAATATGCACCGTACTTCTAAGTAAACATACCGGGAATATCCAGAAACACACCGGAGGCCTTCAAAACGCACAGGGACCCTCGAATCACATCGGGGAAATAAAGACGGCATGAGATCCTCAAAAACAGGCCATGGCCCGCAAAAGGCGGAGTTATCCCGCTGGTGTACTAAGGAGAGAAAGGGGACAATTTCCTCTGAAAGGCGATGGGCTCCGATAAATCGTGCCGGGGCTCGGAAAAATTGCGCCGGGTTACAGAAAAACCACGCTCGGTACCAAAAAATGTCGCGCAGGGGCCAGCAAAAATTCAGCCAGGATCGGACAAAAACAAGCCGGGTCCGACAAAATTAACTAAGAACACATAACAATCAATCCGCGATCGGATCCAGCCCACAGGAAAAAAAATACTGTCACTAATTAATCTATTAAAAAAGGGTCCTTTAATAAAATGTCAAAATCTCGGGACTTCAAAAATTGGTGTAGGTCGCCCCTTTCCAAATCCGTTTACATTCCCAGCGTGAATCCTACGCATACCACTGTTACTACACCTGGCCCTTCGCACTGGTGGAACATTGTATACTTTTGAGGGTGTTTGGGCTCCTAAAATAGATACACTCAAGGCTATCAGCGTTTGACGACCTCCGCCGATCGTGGCAATAGTAAAGGCCGTAGGGCAAAACTTGTGGAAGCTATTATTCATATATTGTTCCAATTTTCGTGCTTATTTTCTACACAGGCATTCTTGCTACTTTAATCTTGATCTTTAATGCTACTTTATCACAATGTCACCGCTAACAGGGGAAACAATTGATATTTGTTTGGATGTCACCGGTTTCGCCGCACTAAAGACAAAATTGGTTTGTTTAACATTATCACGATCGACGGAGGTCGTCAAACGCTGATTGGTCGGCTCAAGGGTCTCCCTTTTTTATTGGACTAAAATGCTGGATCGCACCCCCTGGATACACTGCTAAAGTTTGCTACACAAGACGAATTTGGCATGTGACAAAATGAAGGAGGCATGTCTTCTAAGATTGTTTTATAGTTGTCTTAAGCATCTCCTTGTAGGTCATTTGGAGCATCCACTGATCCATTTTCTCATTCTCCTCTAACGATTGGTGTTCTTGTTGATCAGCTGGTCGTAGGTCGTTAGGGTACATTTATGCTGGTTTCGGAGACACTGGGAATTTTTGGAGTCTACTTTGTACGTAGAAATACGCGAAAATACTGGAAAATACGGGCCACTCGACCACGTCCGAACATGCTAAATGTCTTCGAAAACTGGGACCCCGGGGACTCGCACTGCACCAGTTCTCGTCACGCTCGCCGCCATCGCTGAGAACCGAGGGGCGTCAAACGTCGTCTCCCAAACATCGCGCATTTCATTAGTACGCCATGGCATTGCATGGAAAGAATCCACTAAAACTCTCTCGGCCCAGTCCCTGCTCCAAAATCCGTGGCGACGCCCATGGTTCTCTGCGAAGATCCTTATTTTGGGGTGTCTAAATTGTCACCACGTGGGTAGAATTAATGTGCCACTGCATTAATGGCTGACTGCAGCGCACGTGATGCAACACATCAATATTGATGTGGGGAATCTGAAGGATGTGAAAAAGGACCGCACCGTAATCATCCGAATAGTCATCAGAATAGTAGTCATCGTCTTCCCAGGATCCAGTCGAGAGCGCTTCACGGGCATCCTCCGGGGCGTGAACAACTGCGTGCGCGTCGCCAGCGCCACGTGCGGGAGAACCGCGAAGCTGTGCTGCCGCCTCATCGGTAGAGATGTCGCCAAACACGATTCGGTGCAGTTTGTCAACTGGAGAGGACACGAGGACAGAGAACGAAGGATGAGCGGATGGGCTTTGCTCCGGTCAGGATATGACATATTGGGACAAAATTATAGCAGGAGCATCATAGAGTTGTTAAGCAATGGCATCAGGATCATTGAAGTGCCGTGGAATAACGGTATCGGGACCATTGGAGAGTCGTGAAATAACGGTATCGGGACCATTGGAGAGTCATGGAATAACGGTATCAAGATCATTGGAAACGTGTGACGTAACTGTATCAGGACAATTGGAGAGTCGTGAAGTAACGGTGTCAGGGCAATTGGACAATCGTGACGCAACGGTAGCAGGACCATTGGACATTCGTGAAGTAACGGCATCGGGACATGATGAGCACATCGGCCATCATCCAGGATATAGCATTTTCACTTGTTCCATACATAGGCATGGCCTAAAATTACCCGCTACGACCTATATGACAAGGCTGGATGCCTTTCACCAAGCCAGGGGTCCTTGTTCTTATGTTCAGGGCATATTTTCAGATTAAATAGGAAAAATGGTAAATTAGCATTAGCAGGACACCAGGGGGTTCCGGAACCTCCATCGGACAGCCGCGCATTTTTTTTACTGGGGTGGGTGCAACTGCTCCAAAAATACGCGCGAAAATGAACTACCTTGTTAGCTTAACCGATATTGTCTTTGGCAATTTAGACATTCCGATCTCTGGTGGTGAGGCTAGTGATGGTGCGAGGAGGGGATTTCCCTACAGCTAACACGTTACACGAGTCACGGTCTTTCGTGACTTTGTGCCCCTTGTGTGGCGCTTTGCTTGGTGTCCTCCACGGAGCGTGTGAAGAGTCCCGCGGTATTTCTCCCGCCAGAATCACCCCTTGGAGGGAAATCGACGTCATCCGGATCGCTTAACTACATCACACTTGGTATCTTTCCCGCTAGGGGAGATCTTATATCCCTGAGGAGAATGTGCTGTGCCTCCAAAGGAAAATGGCGTCCTGGGCTCCCTCCCGATCCGCATTCCTGGATCCGCCATTGTATATAGGTAAGTGGGTATACGTACAGGTACGTAATGGGTATACGTACAGGTACGTAATGGGTATACGTACAGGTACGTAATGGGTATACGTACAGGTACGTAATAGGTATACGTACAGGTACGTAATGGGTATACGTACAGGTACGTAATGGGTATACCTACAGGTACGTAATGTGTATACGTACAGGTACGTAATGTGTATACGTACGGGTACGTAATGGGTATACGTACAGGTACGTAATGGGTATACGTGCAGGTATGTAATGGGTATGCGTACAGGTACGTAATGGGTATACGTACAGGTACGTAATGGGTATACGTACAGGTACGTAATGGGTATACGTACAGGTACGTAATGGGTATACGTGCAGGTATGTAATGGGTATGCGTACAGGTACGTGATGTGTATACGTACAGGTACGTAATGGGTATACGTACAGGTACGTAATGTGTATACGTACAGGTACGTAATGGGTATACGTACAGGTACGTAATGGGTATACGTACAGGTACGCACCCACCTGCACCGCACATGCCACCTGATATCGTCGACACTGAAAGCCATTTCAGTGACGTGGAGTGAACCAAAGCGCGAGATGCTATGGCAATACTGCGAGTTAGCCCTAGCCGGGATGGGGAAGGGGGAAGGGGGCTTTACTGCGAGTTAACTTTAGCCAGACTGTGGGGAAGGGACTCTCGAGAGACCACCCTAAGGTTTTCCGCGATAGCGGCCGGATGAGTAGACGCAGAGACACCAAATTTTCAGTATCTGATCATACGTCTCTTGCACTTTTTAAATAATACAATTTGAGGTCCAGGTCATCAATATGAAATTGACATCAACTTCAATATCATGGACATGGAACAAAGCACGATCCAAAATATACAATGTGCCACTAATGTAGCTGCAACGCATAAGCACCAAACCAAGAGCATGTTGTCCATTCATCAAGATGAACAAACTCCTATCTGAACATGTTCATTAAGGTCAAGGTTATTAACCTCAGGTGAGGTTAATTTCTCCACATTTTACCGTATTCAGTGGGGAAAATTCAATTTGGTGGTAATGTATCACGCCAATACATAGCATGCAATTAAATGTCAAAAATGTCAATTCAGCAGGCATTCAATATTAATTTACACGTGAAAGGTCAATGTCATAAGGTCAGTTCACTCATCGTGTATATTCTACAGCTTGACATCTTATGCAGAATGTGGATGTTCCTCGTCAGGTGTTCACTGAATTCGGTTTCAACGCTGCCCAAATCATGCGACATGATATTGAATGACAAACGAATGACCCGAGATGACCGGACATCGTACAAGCTGACCTGACTTGACCTTTCTTTTGAAATACTTCCCAAACAGTGCACACTTACCTAGGCGAAGGCGGAAGAGGTCAATTTATCAATTTGTGCATTTAAGTCAGAAGTTGGACAGTTTACAAAGATGCTTCAATATCATATCTGTTCTTCGTGGAACACAATTTTGTATTTGAACAATGATGTTACGGACTTATTCAAGCTTGAATTTACTTCACCTGACTATATAGCATGACCTGACCTGACTACAATTTTCGAATGTCAATCAGATTCAAATATTTTGACTGAATGGTTCTGTTGGAAGGACCCGACACATCGGTATATATTCACATGTCCCAGGTCCATTCTCTAAGGTAAAGCTCATGCCATTGGGTTGACCTATTATGACCTTTAGGGACCTTAGCGTGCCGAACATGGAGAAACAAGATGTGATATGAGCTATAGGCCATATTGACCTATGCGCCAATATAATTTTCCCTGTGTCTTTAACACGCCGGAGGGCCTCGAGAATTACGCCACTGGAGGGGGCGGATTCCGCCCCCTAAGATCTCGGCTCTAGTAAAGCTGGAGGAACGAAATTCGCCGGGTTGATTGGCACGGTAGTGAACTCTATTGTGTGCAATTTTCGTGACCTTAGGTCAATATCTTCAAGGTCAAATGAGGTCAGATTGGCAAAATTTTCCGGTTTTGCGTGGCTTGGCTTGTCATCGTTATGGATCGCTGTGATTGTGTTTAAATGCTCAAAAATGGGCATGAATGATGTCTTGGACATTACTAATGATGCAATGCAGATGCTAGACCCAACATTTGACATCAGGTCACCTATATAGCACCACTTTATCAGGTCAGTTACCTGTTCCAGTTACCGGAACCGGCCGCCCGCCCGACTGCTCCGTCGGGCAGCTCGGAGCAATCGGCTTCGTGAAGAAGGGAGTGAAGTACATGAATAAAGTATGGAAACGCAATGACAAACAGTACAAATGACAACCAGTAGTGCATTTATGGCAACATTCCAGTTGATCAAGTTTGGTTCCATTAACCTGTCATGAACTGACCTGACTTCACCTTGGTGACCTAACATGACCTGAAACTATACAGCATATCAATATGCATCAAACAAGTCGCTAGTGTTGCCTAGAACACTTCCCTTTTGTCAGTATACTGGAAGCGCATCAGCGCCGATTTTGGTAGTCTGGCGCTAAAACATTTTTGACTTTAGCGGCCCCTAACTGAAAATTTTTTCGGCCGATTTCAATTTTCTTCCTTTAAACGACGTGCCGTTCATTTCTAGGCAGGTACACCGAAAATTACGTATATCGACCGGTAAAATCTGCAGTTATTTGCGAAAAACCGGAGGGGTGGGCGGATTTCGCCCCCCTCCAGTGCGCGTGTTAACATGTATAGTTTGGAAGTTGGTTTTCAAGCATGATACTGACCTGACCTTATCTATCCTATCTTGACCTCTTTTCACTATGATCGATATAAATGCATTCATCTATGTCCATTCTTGCAAACCAATGTCGAAAGAAAACAAACTCTCTTTTAAAATATTTTCTAGGGACATAAGTCAATATCCATATAGTGACTTAATACAAACTCTGGTGATCACATTATCAGGCAAAATGCAAATCTAGGGTATGCTTCGGGCTCTCCATGACCAGAGCTTTCAAACAGCGTTCTGCATTTCATCATATCGTACGTAGATCGGAAGTTAGATGGTGGTGGTGGTGGTGGGGAGGAGGGGGGGGGCTTTCAAGAGCCACCCCTCCCCCTCGGCCCGGCGAATGTGAAACTGTCGGCCGGCCCGGCGAGAGTTCATAGATAAGGTATATAGGATATGATGTTAATAGATAAGGTACAAGATAAAAATAAACAGAGAGGTATTGCCTCTCAATATCTAGATGGAAAGCATGCCTCTGGTTAAACCATGCCGTGTTCGTTTGTGATCCAAACTAGGTGGGTCGGTCCAGGCCTTGCGAACTTGAAGCCATTTCATCAGCAACACTTGGGCTATTTCATGTGATTGTAAGAGAAATTGATGCTGGAGTCGGGAACTAAGAAGTCGATGCATCGTCTAATACCTAGTTCCATCATCCATGCTCCAAAGAATGACCGACAACTTGTAACTGTATGTCTTTAACTTAAGCAAGTACAAAATCCAACAAAATGTCAGACGTTTTCTCGAAAATTAACTAAGATAGCTTTCTAAAACATCTTGACCCCGAAGTTAATTCTGACTCAGAGACGACCAGTGCCACTCACGGTCCAGCTCGAGCTTCTGGTCCTCCAGGTCGGCCATCATGGCCTGCGCCTCCCTCTCCTGCAGGGTGCGGTCACCGTTGGCGTCGTAGCGCGAGAAGAACATCTCGATCTCCAAGTCAGAGAAGTTGCACCTGGGCAGGCGAGGAGTTCAGTCGGCTGGAGATCACGTGACGTGACGGCGCCGAAGGTCGTGTCAAGTGGACAGAGGTCACGTGACGGGAACGGATGTCGTGGGATGGGGACAGAGGTCACGTGACGGGAACGGATGTCGTGGGATGGGGACAGAGGTCACGTGACGGGAACGGATGTCGTGGGATGGGGACAGAGGTCACGTGACGGGAACGGATGTCGTGGGACGGGGACAGTGGTCACGTGAGGGGAACGGATGTCGTGGGACGGGGACAGAGGTCACGTGACGGGAACGGATGTCGTGGGATGGGGACAGAGGTCACGTGACGGGAACGGATGTCGTGGGACGGGGACAGAGGTCACGTGACGACGTGACGGGAACGGATGTCGTGGGATGGGGACAGAGGTCACGTGACGGGAACGGATGTCGTGGGACGGGGACAGAGGTCACGTGACGGGAACGGATGTCGTGGGATGGGGACAGAGGTCACGTGACGGGAACGGATGTCGTGGGATGGGGACAGAGGTCACGTGACGGGAACGGATGTCGTGGGATGGGGACAGAGGTCACGTGACGGGAACGGATGTCGTGGGATGGGGACAGAGGTCACGTAACGGGAACGGATGTCGTGGGACGGGGACAGAGGTCACGTGACGGGAACGGATGTCGTGGGACGGGGACAGAGGTCACGTGACGGGAACGGATGTCGTGGGACGGGGACAGAGGTCACGTGTCGGGAACGGATGTCGTGGGATGGGGACAGAGGTCACGTGACAGGAACGGATGTCGTGGGACGGGGACAGAGGTCACGTGACGACGTGACGGGAACGGATGTCGTGGGATGGGGACAGAGGTCACGTGACGGGAACGGATGTCGTGGGACGGGGACAGAGGTCACGTGACGACGTGACGGGAACGGATGTCGTGGGATGGGGACAGAGGTCACGTGACGGGAACGGATGTCGTGGGACGGGGACAGAGGTCACGTGACGACGTGACGGGAACGGATGTCGTGGGATGGGGACAGAGGTCACGTGACGGGAACGGATGTCGTGGGATGGGGACAGAGGTCATGTGACGGGAACGGATGTCGTGGGATGGGGACAGAGGTCACGTGACGGGAACGGATGTCGTGGGATGGGGACAGAGGTCACGTGACGGGAACGGATGTCGTGGGACGGGGACAGAGGTCACGTGACGACGTGACGGGAACGGATGTCGTGGGATGGGGACAGAGGTCACGTGACGGGAACGGATGTCGTGGGACGGGGACAGAGGTCACGTGACGGGAACGGATGTCGTGGGATGGGGACAGAGGTCACGTGACGACGTGACGGGAACGGATGTCGTGGGATGGGGACAGAGGTCACGTGACGGGAACGGATGTCGTGGGATGGGGACAGAGGTCACGTGACGGGAACGGATGTCGTGGGACGGGGACAGAGGTCACGTGACGACGTGACGGGAACGGATGTCGTGGGATGGGGACAGAGGTCACGTGACGGGATCGGATGTCGTGGGATGGGGACAGAGGTCACGTGACGACGTGACGGGAACGGATGTCGTGGGATGGGGACAGAGGTCACGTGACGGGAACGGATGTCGTGGGATGGGGACAGAGGTCACGTGACGACGTGACGGGAACGGATGTCGTGGGATGGGGACAGAGGTCACGTGACGGGAACGGATGTCGTGGGATGGGGACAGAGGTCACGTGACGGGAACGGATGTCGTGGGACGGGGACAGAGGTCACGTGACGACGTGACGGGAACGGATGTCGTGGGATGGGGACAGAGGTCACGTGACGGGAACGGATGTCGTGGGATGGGGACAGAGGTCACGTGACGGGAACGGATGTCGTGGGACGGGGACAGAGGTCACGTGACGACGTGACGGGAACGGATGTCGTGGGATGGGGACAGAGGTCACGTGACGGGAACGGATGTCGTGGGATGGGGACAGAGGTCACGCGACGACGTGACGGGAACGGATGTCGTGGGATGGGGACAGAGGTCACGTGACGGGAACGGATGTCGTGGGACGGGGACAGAGGTCACGTGACGACGTGACGGGAACGGATGTCGTGGGATGGGGACAGAGGTCACGTGACGGGAACGGATGTCGTGGGATGGGGACAGAGGTCACGTGACGGGAACGGATGTCGTGGGACGGGGACAGAGGTCACGTGACGACGTGACGGGAACGGATGTCGTGGGATGGAGACAGAGGTCACGTGACGGGAACGGATGACGTGGGATGGGGACAGAGGTCACGTGACGGGAACGGATGTCGTGGGACGGGGACAGAGGTCACGTGACGGGAACGGATGTCGTGGGATGGGGACAGAGGTCATGTGACGACGTGACGGGAACGGATGTCGTGGGATGGGGACAGAGGTCACGTGACGGGAACGGATGTCGTGGGATGGGGACAGAGGTCACGTGACGGGAACGGATGTCGTGGGACGGGGACAGAGGTCACGTGACGACGTGACGGGAACGGATGTCGTGGGATGGGGACAGAGGTCACGTGACGGGAACGGATGTCGTGGGACGGGGACAGAGGTCACGTGACGACGTGACGGGAACGGATGTCGTGGGATGGAGACAGAGGTCACGTGACGGGAACGGATGACGTGGGATGGGGACAGAGGTCACGTGACGGGAACGGATGTCGTGGGACGGGGACAGAGGTCACGTGACGGGAACGGATGTCGTGGGATGGGGACAGAGGTCATGTGACGACGTGACGGGAACGGATGTCGTGGGATGGGGACAGAGGTCACGTGACGGGAACGGATGTCGTGGGATGGGGACAGAGGTCACGTGACGGGAACGGATGTCGTGGGACGGGGACAGAGGTCACGTGACGACGTGACGGGAACGGATGTCGTGGGATGGGGACAGAGGTCACGTGACGACGTGACGGGAACGGATGTCGTGGGATGGGGACAGAGGTCACGTGACGGGAACGGATGTCGTGGGATGGGGACAGAGGTCACGCAGCGGCGCCGGAGGTCATGGGACGTGGACAGAGGTCACATGACTGGAACAGAGATCACTTGACTCGGCCGGAGGTCGGGTGAAGAGGGCAGAGATCACGTGACCAGGCCGGAGGTCGGGCGAAGGGGACGGAGATCACGTGACCAGGACAGACGAACACGTAGCTGACATGACCCATGGAGAAGACTGATCGATGCATACGAGAGCGCCTGGCAACACAACGTAGTATGAGGCACGCTTCATGAAGACGAAAACTGGGATGTTTCCGACGCTTTCGAATCGCACTGTCACGACGGAATTCCTTGTCGCTCACAAAATGGAATTGGGGCGGAGGAGGTCAGTGGATACTTTTGCTTTCAGTTGATCATCTTAGGTTTGCAATATTGCATTGTTGGTATGTGCACTGCTCAAGGCTGAACGGTAAACATTTCCTCTTGAGCCAGCTGCGAGAGCTTGCCATGATGTGTCGCCTTGTTGCATGATTTCCATGCTTTGATTCCAGATAGCATGGTCAGGGCACAGCGACTGGGTGGGAAAGGGCACAGCGACTGGGTGGGAAAGGGCACAGCGACTGGGTGGAAGAGGTCACAGCGACTGGGTAGGACAGGGTACAGCGATTGAGTGGGACAGGGTACAGCGATTGGGTGGGAAGGGTCACAGCGACTGGGTAGGACAGGGTACAGCGATTGGGTGGGACAGGGCTGGGACAGGGCACAGCGACTGGGTGGGAAAGGGCACAGCGACTGGGTGGAAAAGGTCACAGCGACTGGGTGGGAAAGGGCACAGCGACTGGGTAGGACAGGGTACAGCGATTGGGTGGGGCAGGGTACAGCGATTGGGTGGGAAGGGTCACAGCGACTGGGTAGGACAGGGTACAGCGATTGGGTGGGACAGGGCTGGGACAGGGCACAGCGACTGGGTGGGAAAGGGCACAGCGACTGGGTGGAAAAGGTCACAGCGACTGGGTGGGAAAGGGCACAGCGACTGGGTAGGACAGGGTACAGCGATTGGGTGGGACAGGGTACAGCGATTGGGTGGGAAGGGTCACAGCGACTGGGTAGGACAGGGTACAGCGATTGGGTGGGACAGGGCTGGGACAGGGCACAGCGACTGGGTGGGAAAGGGCACAGCGACTGGGTGGAAAAGGGCACAGCGACTGGGTGGGAAAGGGCACAGCGACTGGGTAGGACAGGGTACAACGATTGGGTGGGACAGGGCTGGGAAAGGGCACAGCGACTGGGTGGGAAAGGGCACAGCGACTGGGTGGGAAAGGGCACAGCGACTGGGTGGAAAAGGTCACAGCGACTGGGTGGAAAAGGTCACAGCGACTGGGTGGGAAAGGGCACAGCGACTGGGTGGAAAAGGTCACAGCGACTGGGTGGGAAAGGGCACAGCGACTGGGTAGGACAGGGTACAGCGATTGGGTGGGACAGGGCTGGGACAGGGCACAGCGACTGGGTGGGAAAGGGCACAGCGACTGGGTGGAAAAGGTCACAGCGACTGGGTGGGAAAGGGCACAGCGACTGGGTAGGACAGGGTACAGCGATTGGGTGGGACAGGGCTGGGAAAGGGCACAGCGACTGGGTGGGAAAGGGCACAGCGACTGGGTGGGAAAGGGCACAGCGACTGGGTGGAAAAGGTCACAGCGACTGGGTGGAAAAGGTCACAGCGACTGGGTGGGAAAGGGCACAGCGACTGGGTGGAAAAGGTCACAGCGACTGGGTGGGAAAGGGCACAGCGACTGGGTAGGACAGGGTACAGCGATTGGGTGGGACACGGCTGGGAAAGGGCACAGCGACTGGGTGGGAAAGGGCACAGCGACTGGGTGGGAAAGGGCACAGCGACTGGGTGGAAAAGGGCACAGCGACTGGGTGGAAAAGGGCACAGCGACTGGGTGGGAAAGGGCACAGCGACTGGGTGGAAAAGGTCACAGCGACTGGGTGGGAAAGGGCACAGCGACTGGGTAGGACAGGGTACAGCGACTGGGTAGGACAGGGTACAGCGATTGGGTGGGACAGGGCACAGCGACTTGGTAGGACAGGGCCCAGCGACTGGGTGGGAAAGAGCACAGCGACTGGGTGATAAAGAGCACAGCGAATGGGCGGAACAGCGAAAAGGCTGGGTGAGATATTCCCACCCAGTTAACATGCTAACAAATGCCCTGAAATCTAGAGGTGAGATATGAACTAGAAGGTTGTGGGCGTGGACGTGGGTGTGGGCGACAATTAATTTGCCATGACTTTACAGGCAATGAAAGCGATCACAACGTTTGCTTTATTTTATCATGGGTTGCAAACATCGGGGCCTTTTATCAATACGAGTTGAATTCCAAATAACGCAAAGCGTCGACACCACCAGCATAGGAATGATGAACAACAAAGCACTACACCGAACTGCAAGCTACGCTCTCTATAGTTGCAGCCACTCACTTTTTCAGATTCTTTCGGATCTCATCGAAGCTGTAGACTCCATCGCAGTCAGTGGCGGCCAGCTTCAGAGCGTTCTGGACGTCGATCAACTTATCCCTCTTGCCCAGCTTGCCTATTGAGGTCACAGCAGGTCACCAGGTCAGGTCGCAAGCTTAGCACACGCTTACAAAGGTCACTCGAGATCGTCTAATGTTATCAACGACCACCGGAGGTCACCACGGTCACCAAAGGTCATCACGATCACCAGAGGTCACCAGGTGATACCAGAGGTCACCAGAGGTCACGAGATGTCGCCGGGGAGGCAGGCATCAGCCGGTAGGGTCAGCGAACGTGTCACAATATCAAAGATAATTGAGGTCTACCAAAGGCCGTCCGAGGCTATCGGAAGCTACCACGAGTGTTCTGCCTCATTGGGCACGGGTACTTGCCTTATGCCCTGTGGACTGAACTGACTGATTGACTGATTGCCTGGACAATGGGTCATTGATGAATTGATTGACTGAACTAATAATCTTGGCACTGAACTGATAATGTTGGCACTGAACTGATAATGTTGGCACATTATACACATTATATGCACTGCACACATTACACATTAATCAACTGCGCATTGGTTGACTGAACTGAGAAGGACGAAACACATTGATCGACTGAACGTTGACTGACTGAACTGATAAGGACTACACACATTGATCGACTGAACGTTGACTGACTGAACTGATCAGGACTATACCCATTCATCGACTGAACGTTGACTGACTGAACTGATCAGGACTACACACATTGATCGACTGAACGTTGACTGACAGAACTGATCAGGACTATACCCATTCATCGACTGAACGTTGACTGACTGAACTGATCAGGACTATACCCATTCATCGACTGAACGTTGACTGACTGAACTGATCAGGACTACACACATTGATCGACTGAACGTTGACTGGCTCAACTGATAAGGACTGCACACATTGATCGACTGAACGTTGACTGACAGAACTGATCAGGACTATACACATTCATCGACTGAACGTTGACTGACTGAACTGATCAGGACTATACACATTCATCGACTGAACGTTGACTGACTGAACTGATCAGGACTACACACATTGATCGACTGAACGTTGACTGGCTCAACTGATAAGGACTACACACATTGATCGACTGAACGTTGACTGACAGAACTGATTAGGACTATACACATTCATCGACTGAACTTTGACTGACTGAACTGATCAGGACTACACACATTGATCGACTGAACGTGTCGGGACTGCACTGACTGACGCACTGCCACGGTCCCGGCTGCGGAGGATGACTGAGTGAGAGGCCAGGACTGATTAACCGACTGATAGAACCGCTTAACTGACCGAACTGGCTGAACTGAACTGAACTGAACTGAACTGGCTGACTGAACTGAACTGAGGATGACTGAGTCAGAGGCCAGGACTGATCAACCGACTGATAGAACCGCTTAACTGACCGAACTGGCTGAACTGAACTGAACTGAACTGAACTGGCTGACTGAACTGAACTGAACTGAGGATGACTGAGTGAGAGGCCAGGACTGATCAACCGACTGATAGAACCGCTTAACTGACCGAACTGGCTGAACTGAACTGAACCGAACTGAACTAAACTGAACTGGCTGACTGCTGCTGAGCCGTCCGCGACTGACCCATCATGTTGTTGTAGCCACGCTTGAAGTAGTCGGCGATCTCGAACTCGTTCTTCTGCGCCGAAATCTCGTTCTTCACCTCGCTGTACGTGTCATTGATGATGGCCAGGAACATGTTCTGCCGGCGGATGGGAATACGTTGTTCGGTGGAAACAACGCTCTGAAACGTTCCCGTGGATGGTGATCTGCACCAGATTTTTGAAGAGCGCAGTCGTCTTCCTTGCCTCAATCGGTAACTGTGCACTGCCATGGGACTCTGGGCAATGGGCGTGAGGTGGGCACGCTATTTGATATACTTGCAGATAAGCGCACAGCAACAGAGCGGGAACAGAAGAGTGTCCGAGAGGTCCGAGAGAGGAACAGGTGACCAGCAGAACGTTTGGAAAAGACAGCTTGGCTTTTTGCCCATGTCGTTGCATGGCAGAAACGAGTTCTGAGTGCCATTTGTCCCATCGCACACCAGCTGGAATTCCTCACGGCAAAGACTTTCACCTCACGTTCCCCCGCCACGTTCCCCCGCCATCCACGTCAGTAATGGCAGCACGCGGCAACTTTGAAAACATGGCAGTAGGGTAAAAGTTAAAAGGTACCAGGCAATGGTAAAATGTGTGATCTAGAAAAAAAAAGTATCGAGCGGTTGGCTCCTGGTACTGCGATTTTAAAATCAGCAAATTATTGGAAGCGGGGGCGGTGGAGCACGTTGTCGGGATGAGACTCGAGCAGGATGGGGTGAGATGGGAGAAGAGTGGGAAGCGATCATTTTCGGAGTGATACTCGAGCTCATTCAGCAAGCTCCATTTATGCTTGTGGTACTTCCATGAGAAGAAAGGTGGCGAGGAAACATTCAGCCTTGAGTGTTCCCATTATCGTCACATCCTGTGCTACCAGCGACGGGCCTCGCCCTACCCTGCCGAAGGGCTAACGTGATCAGCCGTAATGTCCGAAAAAAAGCACGGCTCCGGTCGGAATCGAACCCGCGTCTGCGACACTGACGCACCATCAGAACGAAGAACACGAAGAACACGTATGCGAGGAAGAAGATGGGGCCCAGCACGCGATTCGCCCTCTCGATCTCGTGGAAGTTGAAGTCACCAAGTATAGTTCGCAGCAGAGTGAATGTGGCGTTTCCGAAGCTGCTGAAGTCGCGAACCTGGCGGACAGATGGTGAACTACGTGAGACATCGACAGTAAACCTGGCGGACAGACGGTGAACTACGTGAGACATCGGCAGCGAATCCGGCACCTTGAACGAAGCAAATTATGCAGTACGCCCAAGGCGGACTCTAGGTGTTTTCGATCGCCAAAATGTGTCGTGGACTTTCGGAAAGTCAAGGGAGATGGAATCGCCAATGCAACTGCCGCACATCAGTGACGTCACGGTGTGACGTCACCGATGTGACGTCAGGTACGATAGGCATGTGATGCACGTCAGGCATGTGACGATGCACTCAGCTGTCAGTTGAGAGGAGGGCAAGTGTCCGCTGTGCAGAATCCCGCTGCCGGAAGCGAGAAATATAGCATAGACAGAATATAGCATAGATAGAAAATAGCATAGATAGCAAATATAGCATAGATAGAATAGACATCAGGCATGACACATCGCGTTCACCATCGGCTAGCATGGCAAGTGGGATACCCACGTCACCGAGTATGTATGTGATAGACATAACTGTAGACTTCTGGAAATTATTGGGAGGGCACAATACGTGAAGACAATGGGCGGGTCCACATGGATTGGGGGTCATACTATATAGGGTCCCATATTAAAACATGAATATTTGGCGGGGAAAGCCTTCATTTTTTGGGGAGGGGAGGGGGATGGCTCCCAAAAGCATACAAAGCTACACGCCATAGGCATAGCTTGCTCGTTGTATGCTTTCACCTATGTGATAGTATACCTGCATGCTATCACAGCATTAAGGCGTGTGCAACAAGACGTCATGAAACAAGACGTCATAAAACAAGACGTCATGAAACAAGACATCATGAAGCATCCAGCAGGCTCTGATGAACGCTGAGCAGTTGCAGAACGGTCGGTCACGATACGCGGCTGCGTGCCTGCCCGGCGTCCGCACCTGCGTTCCGAAGAGCAGGTAGCCCAGCTGGGCGAAGGCGAAGAAGACGATGAAGAACATGATGGCGAATCCCATGACGTCCTTGGCACACTGAAAACGGACAGCCAAACACCCGTCACGTCCTTTGAACACTGAAAACGGACGGCCAAACACCCGTCACGTCCTTGGAACACACTGAAAACGGACGGCCAAGCGTTTGCCACTAAGCGTTCAGCGTTTGGCAATGGTGTTTTATCAGAATAAAACATCACCTGAATTTCTGATATTCCGGATGCAAACAATTTCATATTGTATATAGGTACCCTAAATCCTATATAACGCATATATCCATTTAGCACCGAGACACATTGCTTCGTGCCCATTATGTCTCACATCTCCCGTAAATGACATCAGGACCGTACATTAGGTAACGAGGTATCAGTCGGACATTGAACAACATTTGCTTTAAGCTTAAGTTGCGGCTTTGCATGGATATCGTCAAAATACAATAATTTGACAGAATCAAGACAAACGCCATATGTAAATACGATTTTAGTGTTGAGCTATGGTGCGGGCAGTGTTGGGGAGGCCGTGTCGTCCCGCTGTCTGGCCAGCTGTGGTGCGGGCAGTGTTGGGGAGGCCGTGTCGTCCCGCTGTCTGGCCAGCTGTGGTGCGGGCAGTGTTGGGGAGGCCGTGTCGTCCCGCTGTCTGGCCAGCTGTGGTGCGGGCAGTGTTGGGGAGGTCGTGTCGTCCCGCTGTCTGGCCAGCTGTGGTGCGGGCAGTGTTGGGGAGGCCGTGTCGTCCCGCTGTCTGGCCACCTGTGGTGCGGGCAGTGTTGGGGAGGTCGTGTCGTCCCGCTGTCTGGCCAGCTGTGGTGCGGGCAGTGTTGGGGAGGCCGTGTCGTCCCGCTGTCTGGCCAGCTGTGGTGCGGACAGTGTTGGGGAGGTCGTGTCGTCCCGCTGTCTGGCCAGCTGTGGTGCCGGCAGTGTTGTGGAGGTCGTGTTGTCCCGCTTCCCCAGCAGTCTAGCCAGCTGTGGTGCGGGCCGTGTTGGGGAGGCCGTGTTTGGGAGGCCGTGCTGGGAGGCCGTGTTGCCAGTGTCGCCTGGCCATCTCACCAACCCGGGACAGCGTGCTGCTCAGCTGCGTCATGGTCTTGTTGAAGCTGATGTACTTGAACAGTTTGATCCAGGCGAAGAACACGCAGATGGCCACCGCAGCGTTGAACTGCGTCTGGTAGAAGCCCAGCTGCTCGAAGTTGGCGTACCGCACGTCGTCTGGGGCGAGGTCAGGTCACAGGTCAAGCGCTCAGCGGTGGAAACCACTTGAAGGATCATCGCGGGTCATGACCCGACATACGGTACATGGCATTTGCGACGCTACACATGGCATCGTGTATCCCGGTAACACGGGTCACGCACATTCGCGACTTTACACGTGACATAGTGTATCCCGGTAACACAGGTCACGCACGTTCAGCGCGAAGGTGCCGCTCTCAACAGGCAATACTGTCGACAGACGTTGCCTTTGAGTAGGTCAAACACCAGACTACAAAGAAGCTAGCGCGGACTACAAGAGGCTATCAAGAGACTACAAGAGGCTCTCAAGGACGGTGATGTTTTGAAACATGTTAACGACGAAGCTGTCTCTGCAGTGGAGCCGCTGGACGCTGGCCGAGCTGAAGCTGACACCGGTAGGCCAGAGTGTGGCTTCCAAGTGGCTTAAAAGGAGTACAAATCATATCTTTGGAGGGCCATCTGGACCTCGAGCGAAATTTCCTTGGACCAGCTGTCGATCAGCGGCTACCTTACCGCTACAAAAACACCGATTACAATATTGCAGTCAACGTTTTAAGGCTACAAATGGCCCTCAAAGATAACCGTTGAGCAGCCCAGTTTCAGATCATCAGAGGCTACCAGGGTTCTACCGTACAGAGCTATCGAGGGCTATCTTTGAGTAGCCTAGCTATCCAACTACAATGACCCACCGATATTGTACAGCTGGAAAAGGCTGACATACACTGCACGAGTATGGGAGACCTATGGGACTTATGGGGACTTATGAGACTTACGATACTTATGTGACTTATGGGACTTATGGAGACTTCCTCAGATTTGCCACTAAGCTGTTAAAATAAGTCGTTAATAATGAAGTGTGGTTTGCGAACTTTTGGACTGGTCATAGCCCCTCAGTGGTTCCTATGGCGCATTTTTTTTGTCTAAACCTTCGGCGCAAAGCAGTTGCTCTCACCAATTTTATGCCGCCTCATAGCTAATACGTACATTGCTCCGTAACCTATGTAATACAATGTTGCACGTGCGAACTAACTTTGGCAGAAAAAGCTATCGGAGATCACCTCCCGGTCGTTGAACCACTTGAATGCAGATAGGAATTACGCTTCAGCTTGCTACAAGAATCCACTAGACACTACCAGAAAGATGTTACCTGCTACTAGACACTACCTGCACTTTCACATTTAATATCTGGGTTCACGAGTGGACTACCGTGTATTACCAGACTGCATGGCACTACTAAAACTTGCAGTTCATAACAATAGTTAATAATATATAGCAAGCAATATCAGAGAATATCAGAGACGCCGGAGGCCACCGGAGACTGCACGAGCCTCCTGAGGCCATCAGTAGCTACCGAAGACTATCTGAAGACTATCTGAAGCCACCGCAGACCGCTGAGGCCATCAGATAACATCAACGACAAGCATAGATTGCTGGACACTCTCGGGGAACTACCTCTGAACAGAGACTAGCATCAACAATCAATAGATACTGCTGGGAACTCCCGGGGGCTACCTATGAACGGAGACTGTTGGGAACTCTCAGGGGACTACCTTTGAGCAGACTAGCATCAACGACAAGGAGAAACTGCTGGGAACTCTCGGGGACTACCTATGAACAGAGACTGTTGAGAACTCTCATGGGACTACCCTTGAACAGACTAGCACAAACGACCAGCAGAGAATGCTGAGAACTCTCGGGGGACCACCTTTGAGCAGAGACTCGATCTTTTCGTCGACGGACTTGGTGCGGTAGACGGAGAAGGCGATGCAGAGGCTGGCTAGGCCGATGACTATGATGTCCAGGATGTTCCAGACCGACTTGAAGTAGGCACACTTCATCTTGCGTACCTCAATCACCTGGGAGACATCAGATGGGACGTCAAATGAGAGACGTCAGATGAGACGTCAAATGAGAGACGTCAGATGAGAGACATCAATGAGACGTCAAATGATAGAAATCAATGAGACGTCAAATAAGAGACGTCAGATGAGAGACGTCAGATGATACGTCAAATTAGAGACGTCAGATGAGAGACATCAATGAGACGTCAAATAAGAGACGTCAGATGAGAGACATCAGATGAGACGTCAAATGAGAGACGTCAGATGAGAGACATCAAATGAAAGATGTGAAATGAGAGACGTCAGGTAAGAAACGTCAGATAAGAGACGTCGGATAATAGACGTCAGATGAGAGACGTTACTTGAGAGACGTTAGATGAGAGACTTCAGTTGGGAAACGTCAGATGAGAGACGTCAGATGAGAGACGTCAGATGATAGACGTTAGATAAAAGACGTCAGATGGGAAACGTCGGATGAGAAATGTCAAATGAGAGACGTAAAGTGAGACACGTCAAATAGGCGAACGGCTTCGGAGCCTGCTGACGCCAGGAGCTGTGCATGCTTTAACATGTGGGTGATATTGAATCGTAAATCACGTTGGATGCACGGGGCAGGAATTACAGCGTTCGGGTGGATGAACGGTCCGGCGCTCCCACATGCTAACGTAGGCGCATGCTACAGCGTTTTTCTGCTCCCACCATCCCAACACTCCCACGCGTTGAGGAGTGGACAAGCTCGACGCGAATGGACGTCCGAACAGTCATCGTTTACACTAAGCTTCTTTTGTCTTCCCAACGGACTGCAAAACCGGAGGATTCATACATTTATACAGATATAAACAGTTGTGGAGCTGTGGGAGTTGGTCTAATTGGTGCCGTCCACCTGCTGACGGTTCTGGCTGTCCCAGCTTCAACTGCGACAGTCCTAGCTGCGACAACTCTAGCTGCAACAGTTGTAGCTGGACGGCTCTAAGTGATACTGCTCCTCTAGCTGCAACAGTTGTTGCTCTAGTTGCAACAGTTCTAGCTGGGCGACTCTGAATGAGACTGCCCCAGCCGCAATAGTTCCAAATGCTTTAGCCGGTCATTCACTTGATGCCATGTTGATGCGGTGTCGAGTCGGTTTTGCATTCGATCGTCATCTGAATGTCTGAACCGGGTCAATGTAGATGCTACACTGTGCTGATGCTATGTCTGAACCGGGTCAATGTAGATGCTACACTGTGCTGATGCTATGTCTGAACCGGGTCAATGTAGATGCTACACTGTGACGCAGAGCGGGCGAAATTTGCTCCTTATCCATAATGCCCATCAGTGTTATAATTATCAAGCCGAAATCATGCTTCCCAGCTGTCTTGCTCCGCATCCGTAGTTACCTATGACCACAGCTAAATCTGCAAATCTAGAATGCCTGACAGGTCGATGCATTCGAACCGTACTCTAATCTAATAAAAATATAATCATATTTACGATTAGACGTCTAATCGTAGATCTGATGTCTCTCATTAGACGTCTCATCTGACGTCTCATCTGACGTCTCATCTGACGGGTCTAATCATATTTTGCTGCAATGAGTATAAGGCAATCATAGTCAGAGAAAAGAAAATGTACGCTAGATTGATTGTGGCAACAAGATTATCGTGGGTAACAGGCGCCTCGGCAGCCCTGGGTGGGGCTGGGGGTTCGACAGGCACTCGCTTGGCTACACCTATTCCACGAGTGTTCACCAGAACCTCTTCCAACGTGCTGGCGGCGAGCTGACAGGAATTTCGATGCAGCCTTTAGCTTTCCGAGTGATGCCGAAACTAATACAATGAGGTGGGGGACATTTGATTTTTTTTTAAGTGGGGAAAATAGCATGAATGCAATTTTTGTCGCCACAAATGAGAACGCCTGCACGATGCCCTATCCTTGGCGTGAGCAGTCGCTGACCTCCTCGACGATGTAGTAGAGGACGAAGAAGGCGAAGATCCACTCGCAGGCCATGACGAAGTAGTCGAAGGGCGTCACGTACCGCAACAGCTTCACCGTGCGGAACGAAGACGACGGGATCATCCCTCCCGTCGCCGGAAACTCAAACCGAAGCCTGCAAAACAGGTCTGTCAGAACCTGAGCCAGGTCTCTCGTAACCTGAGCCCAGACACGTGGCGTGCTGGTCGTAACTGACATAGTGATCGTAACTAACACAGTGATTGTAACTGACATAGCGATCGTAACTTGCATAGTGATCGCAGCTGATATAGTTATCGTAACTGACATAGTGATTGCAGCTTACACAGTAATCGTAACTGACATAGTGATAGTAACTGACTAGTTATCCTAATTGACATGGTGATCGTAACTGACATAGTTATGGTAACTGACATAGTGATTGTAGCTTACAAAGAAGCATATTTAGAGTAGCTCATTGACTTAAGGCCAAATTTGCTTCAAAGCGGGGTTCCCAGCTCCTCAACACCCCTGTTGTCCGTGTGATCGGTGATCTGATCGTTTGCGTATCTGATCGTTTGCGTATCTGATCGTTTGCGTATCTGATCGGTTGCGAATAATTTTCCCTCTCCGAAATTGACAGTATGAATGTGCATCCTTTGCAATTGCAATGAGTTTCTGGACCTGTGCAGCAGTCGTTCGGAAGAGCAACACTGCACACTGCAACATTGCAACACTGCACTCTACGTTATGGCGGACCAGTGCGGAGGGAGTGAGTGTGTGGCTGTGGACGGCGTGGCCGACTCTCACCGGATCACGCAGAAGAGGTTGATGTTGGCGTTGTAGACGGTGAAGTCGACAAAAATGGCGCGCGTTCCGCGGCCGATCCACAGATTGCGGCGCAGATTCCTGATGATCTCCACCGTTTTGACGCGGCTGGTCGAAAGGTCCTGTGACGCAGGTGGGGTGGGGTTGGGTGGGGTGGGGTGGGGTTGGGTGGGGTGGGTGGGGTGAGGTTGGATGGGGTGGGGTGGGTGGGGGAGACTCACCATCACGCGACTATCCTAGACAGTGGCCGGAGTCTGCACGGAGCCTGATGCAATGTACTGAAGCCTGAAGCCTGAAGCCTGATGCAATGTACTGTGATCCGAGTTGGACTTCTCCTGATCGGCGGTCGAAAGGCACACCACTTCACGATCCGAGTTGATTTCCCCCGGTCGGGGCGGAGGGGGGGGGGGGGTCGAAAGACGCACCGACTCACACTGCCCACTGGCTGTCACTGGAACATTGTGGCAGCTTACCACATAGGAGCCGGCGCCCGAGTACGTGCTGATCAGGCCCCACACCGACTGAGATTCCAGCTCCTTCTCCGAGTAGTAGTGCCATCTACCGGACACAAAACAAACAGTTTGTATCAGAAATCGCCTTCGCATGTTGCAGATGCAAAGCTGCGCCGACGTAGTCGCAAGTATCCGTGTGGAGCGCAAGCTGGAGTTGGGACGCTCGTGGACATCACAACCAAGGAACGAAACCAAAGAACCAAAGAAGCCTCGTGTTATCGATGCGACTAGTCATGGGGGATTTTTGCTGTTTTTAGGGGTGCATGACAAACAGCAAGGGACAAACAGCAAGGGACAAACGGCAAGGGACAAACAGCAAGGGACAAACAGCAAGGGACAAACAGCAAGGGATGCAATCTATGCTCACATCTCGCGCGTTTTCCACTCGCAGCCGCGCGTTAACGGGACGGATAATGGAGTTTCAGGTGTTCGACGGGGAATCGAGTTTCAGGTAGTTCGACGGGGAATCGAGTTTCAGGTGTTCGACGGGGGATGGAGTTTCACGGCATGCAGTGATAAGTGTGCGCAAGAACTGAGATGATTTCCGAAGGAAAAGCACTTGCTGTTGTGTTCAAAATGACCGAAGGTGATTGGGATAATCTCGTGAAGGGAAATGCTATCTGCTTGGCTCCGCCTGTCATTTCCTAATTTCTAAGCTTTGTCATTTTGCATTTGTGTTATGTCTATGAACAGCTCTATCTACACATTTACCTTACCACATCAATGATTTACTTAGCATTGCAGCCATTTAACTGATGTGATATCTCTAAATCTGGAAGCTAAACCTACAGACCGTCCAAAAATACATCATACAATTAGGCAATCGTAACACGGTACGTGCAAATTACTGGACATAATGAGGCTGGCGCAGTTTGGGAAGTAAAAGCAGGCTCGCGCAATCGGCATGACTATGGCTTCGGGGAATTGATGAGACGTGCGTTGAAGTTAAGAAGAAAAGGGTCGGTAAAAAATGAAGCACGGAAGCCTAAGACGCGTGCCAGCTCTGGTTGCGATGCAACGCACATAATCTAGAAGCTCATTTAATTGTGAGATGAAATGGACGATTTCCTTGCTTGCCATGATTGAAAGTAAAATAAGGCGAAGCGTTTTGGCCCACATTGACAAGGAATGCTGTGCTTTTAATAAAAATTAGATATATTAGATCTCAAACTTTTCGATCATGGATCATTTTCAAGAGTCATACTCTTGAAAATGATCTATGATCGAAAAGTTTGAGATCTAATATATCTAATTTTTATTAAAAGCACAGCATTCCTTGTCAATGTGGGCCAAAACGTTTCGCCTTATTTTGCTTTCAATAATCTAGAAGCAGTGCAATGCATCGTGCGTATGCCATGCGGACGGCGTGAATACGTCATCCAGATGTCATGCGGACACCAAGCAGACGCTATGCAGCTTTTGTTCCGGGCGAAAAATGAGAAAGAAAATCCGGCATGCGAAAGCGACGAGATATTTTTTGCGAAAGGAATCTGAGGGAGGAGGGGTGGGGTAGGGGGGGGTCAGCCGTATGGTGTCAGCCGTATGACAGCCGTATGATGTCAGGGCGGTCAGCCGTATGACAGCCGTATGGTCCCTTAATTCTATTGAATTCGGGCGTCTATGGTCACCCGACTCATACAGCCACTTGACAGATAACAGGAAGAATAACGCCGATGTTTTACGAAGAACAGGAATACATATTTTGCAAATTGTTTTGCAATCAATCAATAATTAATCAGGGAATGAAAACCGTAATCAGAAGTGATCGTGTGAGATGCCAGAGGCAGATGTTGTGCTAAGCTGTGAGGGTAGAACAAGTTTGTGCTGCTGTATGATCAACTGTTGAATGTTGCCGTCTGATAAGCGAGCCCCAGGCTGACTTGCTGCAAAGTGAAAGTTTGAGTGTGGCTGACGGCACGAGCTCTATATCAGAAGCTGGTAATTCAGAGCTAAACTCTGGCATCACACATAAATAGTGAGCGTCTGCATCAGAGTCTGCATCAACCTCCACGGTGGGCAGGTGAGAGGTGAGACAGGAAATCGTGGCTTAATAGTGAGCGTCTGCATCACCCTCCACTGTGGGCAGTTGATCACTCGGTTGAAAACCGAAAAATGAACATAAATACGATAATTTTAGAACTTATGAGTAAAAGCCGCTCAATGTGTGAATATCATCCAGAATGTACTTCGGAAAAATGCATTGGTCCTACAAAGGGACCTAAGACTGGTCCGGTGTTGTCTGGAATACGCACTGTCCGGCTGTGACGTGTAGGACCAAAGTGTTTACCTTGGTCCTACATGGGGACCTAGAACCACTCCGGTGTGGTCTGGTAAACGCACTATCTGACACGGACGTGTAAAACACACTGGGTAAACAAGCGGGTAAGCCTGCACTATGACATCATGGCATGGTGATGTGATATCGTGAAATGGATCGCATCGTTCCCACAAATGATGCACTTGTTATATCGCATAGGTGATGCGAAGATCACTTGTTATCACTGCTTGTATCACTGCTTTAAAGTGGGCATCTTCGAAGTGCTAAAAAGGGTTCAAGTACAAGAAGAAAGTAACTCAGCAGACAAATTCCAATGACATAAATACAAATGCTTTAGAAAAAAGAAAAAAAGAAAGAAAAAAAGCTTCCATATCTTAACTTGGAACCACTTGATGCCCCGAGCCATATCAGAATTTGCATCTGTCTTTGTCGTTGCATTTCCGATCTGCTGTTATTATTTGAATTGCTCTGATGTTTTTGTACATTGTTGCAGCATACCGTAAAATGCATGGCGAATGGTCAGGCTTCGTTGCTGAGAGGAGCTCCCCCCCGCTGAGAGGAGCGGGAGTTTGACCGCAGACGGTGTTGTGGCATGAGCCGGAGCCGTTACCGGAGCAGGTGCCGGACAAGATGCCGCAACAGGCGCCTGAGAATGTACCAGGGCAGATGCTGGAGGAGGTGCGGGAGCAGATGCTCGAGAAGATACCAGAGCGGGTGCCATGGCAGGTGCCGAAGCATGTGCCGGAGGAGGTGCTGGAGAAGGTGCCGTGGTAGATGTTGGAGAAGGTCGCGGACAAGGTGGTGTGCCAGACACTGGCGGGAGCACCGGAGCATGTGCCGTAACAGGTGCCGAAGCATGTGCCGGAGAAGGTGCTGGAGAAGACCCCGCGGCAGACGCTGAAGAAGATCGCGGAGAAGGTGGTGCGACAAGCACTGGAGGAAGTCCCGGAGCACGTGCCGCGGCCTTCGCCGCAGCAGACGCCGCAGGCGACACCAGAGCAGGCGCCGGTGCAGCCGAGCAACTCACGCTGTGCCGTTTTTGGGACCGAACGACTTCTTGTCCTCGATGTTCGCCGCGTAGACGCTGTAGCACTTGTTGATGGCGCCGGCGAAATTCTCGTGCACGTTGCACGAGTCGTCGGTCACCCTCAGCTGCCGGCCGCCGGGCCACAGCGGGGTCAGTGACCGCCGGACGCGGCCGTCCGGCTCAGAGCCGGACGCGGCCGTCCGGCTCTGAGCCGGACGGCAGTGGGGCGCCGAGTCAGGCGGCATCGTCAGTCATCGTCCAGGAAGACGATGACTGCTGTTGCAGGATATGACTCCACGGGTGGAGAGCATATTGGCATGGATGTGCAACGGCAGGTGGAGGTAGTCCGAAAACGCGGCATAAAACAAAGGAGAGAGAGAGAGGGGGAGAGAGAGAGAGAGAGAGAGAGAGAGAGAGAGAGAGAGAGAGAGAGAGAGAGAGAGAGAGAGAGAGAGACATAAAGACAGACGGAAAGAAACAGGAACAAAGACAGGGGTAGGGACATGGAGAGGGACAGGGAGAGGACAGAGACAGAGAAAGAGAAAGAGAAAGAGAAAGAGAAAGAGAAAGAGACAGAGACAGTTACAGAGACAGAGAAAGAGACAAAGACAAAGACAAAGCCAAAGATAAAGACAAAGACAAAGACAAAGACAAAGACAAAGACAAAGGCAAAGACAAAGACAAAGACAAAGACAAAGACAAAGACAAAGACAAAGACAAAGACAAAGACAAAGACAAAGACAAAGACAAAGACAAAGACAAAGACAAAGGCAAAGAAAAATATAAAGACAAAGACAACGACAAAGACAAAGGCAAAGGCAAAGACAAAGGCAAAGACAAAGTCAGATACAGAGTTATAGCTAGAACCAGAGCCAGAGCCACGACCGATACAGAGACAGAGACAGAGACAGAGACAGAGACAGAGACAGAGACATGTACAGAGACGCATACACAGACACAGACGCATACACAGACACAGACACAGACACAGACACAGACACAGACACAGACACAGACACAGACACAGACACAGACACAGACACAGATATAAAGTTGTGTCAGTCGCCGGGTCCACACGGGCACTGTAATACATCAGTTTATTTCGGCTGACACTCCACATGGTTTGCAAAATACTGTACCACGGAAATCCCCGTGCGCAGGAAGCATGCATAATTGCATACATAATTACCTTAGTGATGCACACGCACGGGGCACCGCATGGCATGTGCAGTGGTTCGTTAGCTACTCTGTTATCTACAACGCCTTCACAGCACATGGCTGTTATTGACTGCACTTCCTTTCTGTATAATTTACCGGACGCCATGCTGTCGTGACGTCATGACAACGCGCACGCTGCGCCTTACGCCAGTGCATCTGGCAATCTCGTGCGAAGGTAGTTGGAGAAGATGTGTCCTTGTCGAAGATGTGAGTGAAGATGGAGAAGATGTGTTTCTTCTGTTGTTGATGCGTGGTGCGCACCCTGTCCTGTGTCGCAGCCGTGTCGCAGCTGTGTCGCAGCTGTGTCGCAGCTGTGTCGCAGCCGTCCGGCGCCGACGAGACTCGAACCCGGGTATCTGGACCTGGATCACACACCGACTGGGTATCTGGACCTGGATCACACACCCGGGTATCTGGACCTGGATCACACACCGACTGGGTATCTGGACCTGGATCACACACCCGGGTACCTGGACCTGGATCACACACCCGGGTATCTGGACCTGGATCACACACCCGGGTATCTGGACCTGGATCACACACCCGGGTATCTGGACCTGGATCACACACCGACCGGGTATCTGGACCTGGATCACACACCCGGGTATCTGGACCTGGATCACACACCGACTGGGTATCTGGACCTGGATCACACACCCGGGTATCTGGACCTGGATCACACACCCGGGTATCTGGACCTGGATCACGCGACCGACTACACCACTCACGGCGACAGCTGTCCTGTTTTAGAACCGCGTGTTGTTTAGCTCCCCCAGCACTTCTTCCTGCGGAACCGCCGGTCTTGCCGGCAGTCTATGCCAGGCCTAGGTTTATGCCTGGCCAAGGTTTTGTCTATCTTGTTGGTCGGATTAGCGGACAGAGGATGTCCACTAATCGCCACCAAGAAAGTATATGCGTGTCGTTTCCTTCCACATTGTTTCGCTTCTGGTGGCGTTCTATCTCCAGGATGGTCGTGCTGTCCCATGTCATTTCGCTTCGCTTCTGGTGGCGTTCTGTCTCCAGGGTGGTCGTGCTGTCCCATGTCCCATGTCCCATGTCCCATGTCGGTTATCGGCTGCCGTCGGACCAGGCGTGGTCGGAAACATCCGATCGTTCCGGGACGCCCCGGGCAGTCGCCTCGGACTGCTGCGGGTGTTGCGCCTTTGCATGACAACATGGCGTATTGGGTACGCAACTGCATCGCAACTGCATGGCGTACTGGGTACGCAGTTCTCGGTGTCCTCCTCGGTGCTGGTTGGCTTTACCTTGTCTAGCGATCTTCGCAGAGTTGTGCTACTCCTGGTGACTCCTGAAGTTGCGCCACTCCTGAAGACCCCTGAAGTTGCGCCACCCCTGAAAACTCCTGAAGTTTCGCCGCTCCTGACAACACCTGCAGTTGCGCCACTCCTGCAAACTCCTGAAGTTGCCCTCTGACCTGATGGTGTGTTCGGGTTGCGGAAGGCTTCTCGAACCATCCCTTGCCGAATGACAGTGACGCGGAGCTGGTGCTGGAGCTCCTGCTGTCGAGCCCACCCAGGAATTGTGATGCTCAGTCGATCGCCGGCGGAGCTGCTTCGACAGCTGTGGCTTTGGAGGATGGTGGCCGGGTGCTCGATGCCGGACGCTTCCGTCCGTCACTGCGGTGACGGCTGACCGTGGTCACGCCTTGGCCTTGGACCTTGGCCCGATGCTACAGGCACCTGATCATCCCTGTCTTGGTGTTCCCGGATGATGGGAAAAGGTTGTGCTCGTGTGCCACGTGACGTCACCAACGAGCAATGCCCAATCAGAGGTGGAGTCACAAAAACATACCTACGCTTGTACATACACAACACGCATGACTCAAACGACAGCGCGAATCAGGTCTGCGTTGCACATGCATTACGCAAACTCAGATATCGGCTCGCAGAGTCGCAGCATATGTAGCTACTTCCCGCTTTTCTCAGCCAATTGGGTCGCACAGAAGGCATGCTCCTGACCAGAAGACCATGGACGCATTTACAGTGCGGGGGACGCGCACAACGATACCAGCTGCGGCACTGTTATATGCAACAACTGCTATGCAACATCTGCAACGCGTTCCTGGTGGCTCTGCGTGGCACATGAACAGAACGTGACTCAAGTGAGCCGGCCATATCAGGAGCCATATCATGACTCAAGTGAGCCGACCATATCAGGAAGCCGTATCATGACTCAAGTGAGCCGGCCATATCAGGAACCTATGCTGCATCCTCTCAATGCAGACGTGATTACATTTTGTTTAGAAGATAGTTTTGGCCAATTTTTTTTTGTAGTGTGGCGTTATGAACCATGGTTCTGTTGCCAAGCATAACAGCCGATATCACCACACGGTGGCAGGCTGGCAAAATTCAAACACACACACATGCCAAGCATAGCTTTTTTAGTTCTACGGCAGAATTTTGACCTAGAGTTTAACGTGCCGGCAGTGCACCGACACGGCCACCCCGGTAGCTCGACCCCGGCCTTATCGGGTCAGTTGCCGACTGACCCCCCCAGCCGGGGGCTAAATGCGAGCGCGTGAAGCGACTGTAACCCGGTCTTTCCAAGACAGGAGAGACCGATGCAGGCCATAGCTATAAGCAACTGAGGTACCGAGGCGGCAGAGCGTGCAGTAGTTTGCCGGCTCCAGCCCAAATTACTGAATAGTACTACAGTACTATTCAGTAGGATGGACCGAACGTTTGCATTATCAGCAGCCAAAGCTCTCTGCTTAGTCAGCTTGCATCTCGGGAGGAAAAGCCGACTGAAAGGTTAGAACGAGCAGGCCTTGCTCCCTTTTGACTTTTAGACACCATGATTGTCCGAAAGGGGTAGTTTTTCATCCAAGACGACTACTAATTACTGCATAATGCGACCATTTTCAAGGTAAAGTCGTATATTTCGCATGAATCAGGAATTAAGTTGCTCTTCGAAGTGATTTTAAAGGATTTGCATTTGGAAACATTTAGCTTTAGGTCCCAGGAAACGACGGGGAAGCAGTCCAACTGTTACCAACATCACACCTCAACAGCTGTCGGCAGTGGACAGGTCGCCGGGAATAAGCACACGCACACGGCGAACTAGTATAGCACGAACGTCATGTTTTGAGCGCGTCCGTGGCGAAGTGGATTAACACACCTGATTGCAACCCCTCAGGTCCCCAACCCCATGTCGAGAATCTGCGTCAGCGCCAGGCGCAACAGTAACAGGTAACAACAAACAACAAGGTAATGAAGAGACATGCAATGATTCGCCAATGGAGGTGGCCTTCTTCGTCGACAAAAACATAACAATCGGATCCTATCGACCTCTGAGAATGCTACCACCGCCCCAGCCTTCGCAAAACTTCACTCCGCCATCGTCGGCTGCTATCGACTTCTGGGCCGGCGACGGCCCGCTTTCTCCACTTCGCCAATGTTTCGCCCGTCGCTGCCCGGCGACCCCCGCGCGCCGCCGGCACCCTGACCCAGTGACGTCAGTGACATTGATCGGTGACCTCAGTAGCGTAGCGACGACACCGGCAGCAGGCACAAATCTGCGCCGTTTCCACCTGGCCGCCACCACACCCGGCACGTATCAGCCACCGCTCGATACGCACGGCAGTCCGGACACCATGCAAATAGCTCACCGCCACCGCTCCGCCCCCTCCCCCCCCGGCTGCAACCGACAGCAGAGTATCATGTGGCGAGGACGTTTGCTGGGTACATGGTGTGGTGGTCTCGTTGTGCTGTGTAACCTCGTATGGCTTTGCATTGCTAGGTGTTCATTTGTGGCAAATGGCATTACAAGGGTAGGGGACCTTCTATTAACCAGCGGGGTTCCCCGATGTGAGGGGGGGGGGGTCTTGCCCGCTGGGTTATCTCGGATAACGGCCGTACTACTGCGGCTGGCGAGATGAAAGGGGACCCCTTCCAGCCGAGGCTGCTCCTTCCAGCCGGCATTCCAGCTCTCTGGCGGACCATCTCTGGCCTTCAGTGCCCTTGCTGTCCATCAGGCTGGATGTCTTCAGGTATCAAGAGACCTTTTCACACAAGCTGTTGGATGAGTTTTAATTTTCCTCTGTTATATCTCTGCCCTGAGGGCCCTCTCGAACTTGCCAGACGAGTGGGCAGGGGTGCGGGTGCCCCTTCACCCCTTGGCTACGTCACTGCTTTTTAACAGCACGGGCCCCTGCATGGGCTTCGACGTCCTTTACGTAGCACCGGGAACCATTCGCTTCGACCCGGACCGTCTCCGTTGACTCGGGGCCCTCTTCATCGGCCCGGGACCCTCTTCTTCAGCCGGTGGCCCCTTTCGTCGGCCCAGGTGCCCTTCACGTCGGTCTAGGGGGGCATTGCGGGCCTCCTCGGACCATCCAGGGGGTCCGAAGAGCCCCGCCTCCCCTACCTCCTTTTGGCTACGCCACTGCTTTGGGTATCCCTCAAATGAACGACTAGGCTAAGTCTTAGAAGAAAACTGAGCTCAAGTTCTTCCCAGATCATGCCAATATTACGGCATAGTCAGTTATACGCGCTACCATTTCGCCACTTATGGCCTGATTAATGCAGGTTGAAAAGAACACATTCAAGCGGTTGAGAACACGTTTCGAGATGGCTATCATGTGTCCAAGTGTTCTTATCGTCAATCCGACACACTCGTGGTATGCTTAACACGCGCCCTGGAGGGCCTCTGAAAATGATGCGCACTGGAGGGGGGCGGGGGTGGATTCCGCCCCCATAAATTATCGCTCCTATTCAAGTTGGAGGAACGAAATTCACAGGGTGGATGGGTACGGTAGTGAACTCTATCGTGTACAAATTTCATGACCTTAGGTTAATATCTTCAAGGTCAAATGAGGTCACATTTGTCAAAATTTCCTTGTTTTGCGTGGCTTGGCTTGTCATTGTTATGGATCGCTGTGATTGTGTTTAAATGCTCCAAAATGGGCATCAATGATGTTTTGGACATTACTAATGATGCAATACAGATGCTAGACCCGACATTTGACCTCAGGTCACCTATATAGCAGCACTTTATCAGGTCAGTTACCTGTTCCAGTTACCGGAACCGGGCTGCTCGCCCGACTACTCCGTCGGGCAGCTCGGCGCAATCGGCTTCGCGAAGAAAGGAGTGAAGTACATGAATAAAGTATGGAAACGCAATGACAAACAGTACAAATGACAAACAGTAGTGCATTTATTACAACATTCCAGTTGATCAAGATTGGTTCCATTAACCTATCATGAACTTGACCTGACTTGACCTCGGTGACCTAACATGACCTTGAAACTAAATAGCATATCAATATACATCAAACAAGTCGCTAGTGTTGCCAAGAACACTTCCCTTTTGCGAATATACCGGAAGTGCATCAGCGCCGATTTTTGTGGTCTGGCGCTAAGAATTTTTATTTATTTAACGGCCCATAACTTGAAAAATATTCGTCCGATTTCCATTTTTCTTACTTTAAAGGACGCGCCGGTCATTTCTAAGCAGGTACGCAGAAAATCACGTATATCGACCGGTAAAATCTGCAGTTATGTACGAAACACCGGAGGGGTGGCCGGATTTCGTCCCCCCCCTCCAGTGCGCGTGTTAAAGGCCATGCTAGGTGAAGTGCATGAATGCTTTGCATGTGTGATTTCCTCGTGTTTCTGAAATGCTTCGGCGCGCTGAAGACACAAATTACTGGATTGTGGACCCTGCACCTACCAATGACCAAGCGTACGATGACCAAGCGTCGTCCCCGATGTCATTCGATGACCTGGGATGTTAACGTTTTTGAAATGGGTCCGCAATTTTCTCGTTCTCACCTTTTTGGCGTAAACACGCATGCTGAAGGTGAATTCAGCACGCACAATTACCTTGGAATGGTCCTCGAACATTGCACGCGGAGCAGAACCAAATTAAAAACGTTATAGCGCAGCGTTGCATACACCGGGTGAGATACAACGTGAGATACAGTATGGCGTACCTGGTATGAAAGTATGAACTCCTTAGTATATACATGATTATATGATGTGCATTGTTCATATCTGGCGCGTAATTTGCCCGATAATCACGTATCGGGTGCAGCATGTATATGCAAATGCGAATTGACCTCACTGTTCACATGGTCTCATTTGGCCTTGACATGATGTATGACCTTGACTTGACATTTGGCCTTGACATGATGTATAACCTTGACTTGATATTTGGCCTTGACATGATGTATGACATGACGATTATTGACCAAATGCATGCGTAGCTGAAAGGCAAGCGTAGATAAAAATCATTGACCTTTTGGCATGAGTATTCACCTATACCAACCATCCACAGCCATATTTTTGAGAGCTAAGCAATGCTACCAAAAATCACACTCTTTTGACCTGACATGACCTTACATCACCTGACCTGACATAACCCCTGACGTCATTGGTATCCTCAGGCCGGCAAAACTAAGCTTGACCAGAAAAAAAAATTTGCTCGACTATCCATTGCACTTCGCTTCATTTGATATGTCCATAAGTGCAGGAGCTACGAGGGGCGGCAAAAAGCCATCCGCTCCTCAGTTACTGGCTCATGGAGAAAATAAGCCATCTTTTTCGGCAATTTCATTTCGGAAGGCTTCACTGTTGCTTTCACCTCTGCACCCGAACTACACTCAAGCAGACCATTTCACGACCTTGGAACGCCTTGGGACTAGATAATCAGGTCAGCGTTTTGTCATCGTATTCAGCTGGATTGTCGGGATTCAAAACACAAGCGAAAACCAAACCAGAACAAACCGGGGAGATTCAGGCATACCCTGACTCATCGCGTCTAACGATTGGTATTTGTGATAAATTATCCTTTCGTAGGTGGATAAGATACCAAGGACCCGGTGTCCTAAATCTTCTAGATTTGGGTGAAGGATGGTACCCAACTGGGAATAATTTCCCACTCCCATTCCCCACTATCATCGATACTATTCCATTTCTATCTTACTGTGCCGTTCTATTGAAAATAAAAATCAAACAGAAAACATGCAAAAATATCAGGAAATAGCGTATTTCAATGTCGTGTTCCTGTGAAACTTCCTCTTTAGACAGCTCGTCTTTGATGATATGGTGTGAAAAAGAGAGCCGTATATAGACAGTAGAAAAGCGGTGAATTTGCAAGGTTGCATACATCAACATAACGGTTTGCCAGGTGCGAGTAGGATTTGGATGACCAAATTACACTTTCTAGCTGTCTATTTTTGCAGTCTACATGACACAAATGTAGTATTGCACGAGAACAACCGAACATCTCGAAACACCCTCACTTTCGGTGGCCAACTTCACCGACACTCAGTATGAAAATGGACCTGCAGTTCAAAATTGGGAACTTTGACTACAGCCAGTTGCTCGAGCTAGAGCAAGATGCCAGCAAGCTATTCACATGTTACAAATATGATTGTTCCATGGAGAGCCAGAACAAGCCCCCCATGTCGACATTCCTAGCTCTTCCCTTGCCACAAGTCTGCTTTGCATGCGCAAGTGGTAGAATTTGCCTGCAGAAATTGCTGATGCGCTTATCCAGCACAATCGGAGCAAAACACAAAACGCAATTAGTTTCCAGAGGAGGAAGTGACAGCTCTACTTTCTTCACTTTTCGGCTTCGTAAGTTCGACCTCGATAACATTTTTTTGTTTTTAAAGACGTAGATAGACGGGCGTTGTCAAGATGATTCGTTTGTGCTATCTTGTGAGGAAGCATGAAGGAAGATCTTTGAAATTTTCAGGCGGGTGTGAGGCGGGGGCGGGGCGGAACCCCTCCCGTACATAAATCTGCCACAAAAAGCCGCACAAGAATAGATGTGCACGGCCATGGCGGGTAATTTTTTTTTTTTGGGGGGGGTTAGAGCCCTTCCAGGGCACTCTCTGCGCAGGGCCACTCACGCAGTATCTGTGTTGATACCAATGGTGTTGTTGCCGTCGCCAGAGGTGGTGGTGCCTTGGCCAGAGGTGGTGGTGTCGTTGCCAGACGCGCTGTTGGCGTTGCCAGAGGCCATGGTGTTGTTACCAGAGGTAATGGTGTTGTTACCGGAGGTGGCTGCCTCTCTGCCGGAGGCGGTGGCGCCTTTGCCAAAGGTGGTGTTGATTGGCACCTCGGTCCACCAGCTGTACGGGGCGTAGCACTCCTTGATGAAGACGCGCATGTCGTCGGCCACCCGGCACGAGTCGCTTCGCACGCGCAGCTTCCGGGTCCAGGTCGAGCCAGGTCAAGGTCAGGCAGGAACAGGCCAAGGGCAGACAAGGCTAAGGAGCGGTGGGCAATGACGCTCAAGGTACAGAAATTGGCCAAAGTTTACGAAGGTTGGCTGATTCAATCATGGCCAAGCGAGTTGTTCAGTCGTAGCCAAACGAGTTGTTCAGTCGTAGCCAAACGAGTTGTTCAGTCGTAGAAAGACGAGTTGTTCAGTCATAGAAAAACTGTTGTTCAGTTATGGCCAAATGCGTTGTTCAGTCACACCCAAACGAGTTGTTCAGTCATAGCCAAACAAATTGTTCAGTCATAGCCAAACAAATTGTTCAGTCATAGCCAAACAAATTGTTCAGTCATAGCCAAACAAATTGTTCAGTCATCGCCAAACGAGTTGCTCCACCCCACGGCGTGTCGGTGAAGGTTAGACTCAAGTCAGAAATTGCACTATGTGGTGCACTATACTATATATACTGTACACTATACTATATGCCAGGGCACACATTCCCTTCCCACACTGTGCTCGCCTTTCCTGTGACTTACCATCGCCTTACGATCACCGGCTTGGCGTCAGTGAGGGTCGACACTCGTGAACTGCTGGGCTGCCCCAGAGCCGCGACCTCGCCCCTCCAGCAGCCATCGGAACCGGCGGACCCGCAGCGGGGGCAGGCCGCACCGGCGGGGCCCACTCACCTGTCTCATCCTGGGAACGCCCAGCATGCGGTTCTCGTAGAGGATGTTGTTGTCTCTGGGGTCGACGGACGTTTTGGCGACGTCGTACCAGGCGTCCCAGTATAGGCCGTCCACCATGGGGCCTTGGACGAACTGCGGCACACACACCGCCATACCATCAGCCGTGAGGGGGGGGGGACACATCACCATAACGTCAGCAACGAGGGGGAGACACACCGTCATACCGCCAGCCGTGCTGGGGGGGGCACATCACCATACCATCAGCCGTGAGGGGAGGGAATACATCACCATGCCGTCAGCCGTGGGGGGTGACACACCAACATACCGTCAGTCGTGCGGGGGAGACACCACCATACCGTCAGCCATGCGGGGGAGGTGGTGTTCACGAATTCAACACACCAATGGGCCCTGTTAGGCACTGAGACTGCGAATCGCACCCTCCATGCACGTGGGCCGTCTATCACAGCACGGTAACATCCAGGGCGCGTCTACTGTTGGCTGTGGCTGCGGTAACATCCAGGGCGCGTCTACTGTTGGCTGTGGCTGCGGTAACAGCCAGGGCGCGTCTACTGCTGGCTGTGGCTGCATTCTGGCCAGTCGTCGATGTTCACCTTTATAAAAAGACATGCTGCCCCCAAAAGGCGGATATATTAATAACCGGGCCAATAACGTGTATATGGGCACCACACGGCGGTTCTGGCCAGCTGGAGTTGCCCTGCTCCCACCTGTTTTGTCTGTGTGAGGATTGTTTTCAAACGCTGTTGTTATATGAACTGTTCATATTTTCCGTCGAAGCATGAGTGCATGGCATGCAAAATGTCTACGTTCGTCTGCGAAAGCATGGGAAACGTTTCGCCTTTGAACATTAACCCCAGACGCAGAGTTATTCAAACCAGAACCCATTTTCATGGCAGTAAACTCTGTATTCGCTCCAGACCGCGCATCATGCAGTGTTTGAAACCGTCAGGGCTAATATCACTTTGCTTGTCAATTGCCAAAGAAGTTGATTTCTTGCACGGCAAACCAAACTTGCGACTGCATACTTTGGCGTAAACGCGGATGCCGACTCCCCAGCATACAGCACATGTATGAATACAATTCTTACTTGCGACGAATGATAGCTGATGGACTCATGCTATGAATTATGAGATAAAATTACCACGAACCCCGGCGGTTACCACACACCCAGGCTTTCTTCACAAACCCAGGCTGTTACCACAAGCCCAGGTTGTTACCTCAATCCCGGGCTACTACCCCAAACCCAGACTGTTGCCACAAACCCAGGCTGTTCCTCAATCCCAGGTTATTACCACAAACCCAGGCTGTTACCACAAACCCAGGTTATTACCACAAACCCAGGCTGTTGCCACAAACCCAGGCTGTTGCAACAAACCCAGGTTGTTACCTCAAACCCAGGCCGTTACCACAAGCCCAGACTGTTACCACAAGCCCAGGCTATTACCACAAACTCAGGCTGTTCAAGCGTACTTCTGTACCTAAAACATATAAAATACATGAATATGGGGGAGTGGGATAACGTTCCACAAGAGCAACAACGCCCACCCTAGCACCAAGAATGTTTGGAAATATTGATGGTGAGCCGACTGTCGGCGGCGGTAGGGGGCGCAGAAGGCGAAAGTGGCGCAGTAGGCGAAAGTGGTGCGGAAGGATTTCAATTGACATTGAGTTAACACTGAAATCGAGATAGTTCACTGTTGCATGTCATTAAGTTTTTTTCTTCAGTGATATAGGGTTGCGAAGGAGGTAGATTTAAGGGCGTCAGAATTATTGTAGATAATTAATTAATTAATTATTAGTAATATTAATGAATTATAAATAAAGTTTCATTACCATAAATAAAGTTTTGTTTGTTATTAAAAAAAAGTTTAATTATTAATAAATAAATATTTATTAATTATAAATAAATATTCAAAATTATAAATAAATATTCATCGATTGTAAATAAATATTCATTAATTATACATAATTATTGCTTACTTAATTAATTAATTTCTCTACGATAAATACATGTGCCATGTGTTGTAAAAAGCGCGGTTGGACACGTTACTAAAATCCGTCTGAGGTGGCACCGCCGGGCTACCATTCGGGCAGTTGCCCAGGGGTGAATTCAGAAATTCTGCTGGGGAGCTGCACCACCTGGACCCCACCTATCGCCCGACAACCGTACCGTTCTCCGGAGCCCTTCTCACAGGCAACGTCTCCCTTCCAACACAGCTGGAGCAAGGCAACTGACTCCAAGTTCCGCCAGCATCGGGAAATGTGTCGGGAGTGTGCACCGGGAGTGTGTCGGGAGTGTGTCGGGAGTGTGTGGGGAGTGTGTGGGGTGTGCAACCGGGAGTATACCGGGAGTGTGTTGAGAGTGTGCCGGGAGTGTGCCGGAAGTGTGCCGAGAATGTGTTGAGAGTGTGTTGAGAGTGTGTCGAGAGTGTGTTGAGAGTGTGTTGAGAGTGTGCCCGGAGTGTACCGGGAGTGTGCCAAGAGTGTGTTGAGAGTGTGTTGAGAGTGTGTTGAGAGTGTGCCCGGAGTGTACCGGGAGTGTGCCGAGAGTGTGTTGAGAGTGTGTTGAGAGTGTGTTGAGAGTGTGTTGAGAGTGTGTTGAGAGTGTGTTGAGAGTGTGCCGGGAGTGTGTTGAGAATGTGTTGAAAGTGTGTCGAGGGTGTGTTGAGAGTGTGTTGAGAGTGTGTTGAGAGTGTGTTGAGAGTGTGTTGAGAGTGTGTTGAGAGTGTGCCCGGAGTGTACCGGAAGTGTGCCGGTAATGTGCCAGGAGTGTGCCGGGAATGTGCCGGGAGTGTGCCCGAGTGTGCCGGGAGTGTGCCCAGAGTGTACCGGGAGTGCGCCGGGAGTGTGCCGGGAGTGTGCCGGGAGTGTGCCCAGAGTGTACCGGGAGTGCGCCGGGAGTGTGCTGGGATTGTACCAGGAGTGTGCCCGGAGTGTGCCGGGAGTGTGCCGGGAGTGTACCAGGAGTGTACCGGAAGTGTACCGGGAGTGTACCGGGAGTGTGCCCGGAGGCCAATTTGAACAGATCAACCGATACATGCAATACGCTGACGGCGATAGCCAGCGGACAAAATATCAGCTGGCCGCTGTTCGAGACAATTAGTTCTCCTGTAAGATGCAAGTTAGACATCTGCAATTCGGTGTTTTCAACTCAGCGTTCATCGTCGATGAACAGGCGATAATCTACTCGTATCCACTCACGGGAGGTGCACAAGAGGAGAAGTTTGTTGTGTTGCGCTTGAAGTTCTAGGTACCACCGTCACAGCGAGAATCCGCGACGTGTCGCCAAATAGATCTCTATTACAAATTTGCATCATATTTTAGAACTGCATGTGGAATTTCCTCTCACAATCGGATACATTTTCCCTTCAACAAATTTGCATCATCTTCATGGTTTACTAGCTGTGCGAACGCATACGCTAGAGCACGACCAACTTTTGAACACATGGTGTTGCTTTCGACGCATCCCGGCTTTGATTTTTTTCTCGCCGGGTAATGCATACCGCATTGAATTGCCACGCCACGAAGCCATCTTACTGTATATATATATACATATTCATAAATCAACTGGTACTGTGTTGACAAAGACTGTCTGCCAGGGAAATTATCACCGAGCTTGCAGTGTTTGCTGGCTTGCCGACTCCATGCGCTTGTCGATGAGTAGTTGCCGAGAAGTGTGGGTGGGAACTGGCGACTGTGTGGGTGGGAACTGGCGACTGTATGGGTGGGAACTGGCGACTGTGTGGGTGGGAACTGGCGACTGTGTGGGTGGGAACTGGCGACTGTGTGGGTGGAAACTGGCGACTGTGTGGGTGGGAACTGGCGACTGCCACATGTTGCGGCGGAGACATGTGGGTGGGAACTATACGTCCCTCACTCACCCCCCAGAAGTCGGGCACTGGGTGGCAGGAACTGCGCCCGACTCAACCCACCCTCCAGAAGTCGAGCACTGTAGTGGCAGAAACTACGCCTCCTTCACTCACCCTCCAGAAGTCGAGCATTGTGGTGGCAAGAAGAGGCTACGCCTCCCTCACTCACCCTCCAAAAGTCCAGCACTTGTGTGGAGCCGCGGAAGTTGTTCTTGGTCTCCGTGTAGGGCGCCTCCAGGAAGAGCTCGGATAGCACCTTCGTGTAGTAGTACATTGTTTCAGACGTCATACCGAACGTTACTGGAACGAGACACAACCGTTTGTAACCACACCTACCAAACGCCACCTGCCGAGAGGCGAATGTTAGTGACTTCATGGGCAAAATGCCACCCATAAAAGCTATAATTGCTGCCAATTTCATACACAGGCGCCAACGAAACCGTTTCTGTTTGGAAATTTCGTCGGAATTCTTGCTGGGGGACTGTATGCACCAGGATGCTGCAATAAGCAGAGTTTGTTGCGTGAGCCCTTGCCTCACCACCTGATTTGTGGATTGCTATCCAACTGCAAACTTCTTAATGAATACTTTAACCATCGGATACCGCACCGCCAAGACAGACCCGGTGTCACGTACCCGACCATGCTAATAGGTCAAGCAACAGTTGCCAACTGACCTGACCATGCCAATAGGTCAAGCAATAGTTGCCAACTGACCTGACCTGACCCTGCTAATAGGTCAGGCAACAGTTGCCAACTGACCTGACCATGCGAGTACGTAAGTCACCAGCACCAGCACCAGCATCAGCACCAGCACCAGCACCAGCACCAGCACCAGCACCAGTACCAGTACTAGCATCAGTACTAGCACTAGCACCAGTACCGGTACCAATATCAGCACCAGCACCAGCACCAGTTGCCAATGCAACCGCTGTCATTAGGAATGCTCTAAGCTTTATTACGGCGGAAACACATGCCAAAAGAAATACACGGCACGTTGCTTTGAAATATGCAGGCAACTCAAAAGCAAAACAAAGATTACGATGCAGAAAAAGCGTACCCCTCCACACACACAAAAGAAATGGAGGAATCTGCCAAGCGCAGCTGGAAAACCAAGATGAATGCTTCTGATGATATACACCGAACATGTTGGGAAACGTTGCTAAAACATACTGATGGTCGAGAGAACCAACATCACTATCACAAATGAGCTGCAGGTAAAACGGCAACGTCAACGGAAAGTAACTTAGGTAATTCAGATTATATTATATATATATTACATATTATATGTATGTAAATATATGTATATATATATATATATATATATATATATATATATATATATATATATATATATATATATATATATATATATATATATTTATATATATATGTATATATATATATATATATATATATATATATATATATATATATATATATATATATATATATATATATATATATACATATATACCTAGGTAATAGATTGAGTACCTTCAAGGAAATTATTTGCAGAGGCCATCGGGCAAAGCATCACAAGTTGCATCGATAATTGCCGGTAGCCAAAGGTAGCCAAAGGTAGACAAATTTGCCAAGGATCAGTGAGAAGCATCCGGAAATGCACACGAAGACGCTAGCAGAAAAACACAATCAATGACCCTCAGGCAATGTTGCGAGCCTTTCTTAAACACGACCGAGACGAGCATGACGCAACCAGCCGAAATGCAAACCAGCTGACGACATTTATAGCGCGGCTGGATGAGGCCTACAACACGTTGGTGAACACAACTTGTGCAATGGCGGTATTCTGAAGCTCAATTGTGATAGAAAGAGGAACCTCATGAGAACAGGTCAAAACTTGCAACGGTGTCGGCAAAAGCCAGTAATGTTATGAGCATAAAATAACATTCGGAGAAAAATGGCATTGATGAACAACAATACAAAACAACATACATCGAGAACGGTGACACTGGTAGCTGCTTTCTTTTTGTTGTTTAGTAGAATACTACCAAGTACCAAGCATGGATGTCAATTACGAAGATAAGCTCTGTTAACAAGAAGTCGGGGAAGATTTTGATTACGTTCAAGTTTCAGCATAAATTTGATATTTCAGGACACCGTCTAAAGGTAAAATGACATCAACAGAACAGGGATCTATGTAAGCAACGATGAACTCCAGGAACACCCCTGGGCGAGTCCATTCAGCACCCCTGGGCGAGTCCAATCAGCACACATTTACGCGGGAGAATGTGACGGACGAAGAGTGAAGGATGCACCGCCAGCTATAAGCATCGCTCAGTGGCGGCCAGCCTGAGCTGATCCTGGTGCATTCACAAATAACGTGCCGCTGATCAAGAGCACTCTCAAGTAACGTGCCGCTGATCACGAGCACTCTCAAATAACGTGCCGCTGATCACGAGCACTCTCAAATAACGTGCCGCTGATCACGAGCACTCTCCAATAACGTGCTGCTGATTACGAGCACTCCGAAATAACGTGCCGCTGATCACGAGCACTCTCAAATAACGTGCCGCTGATCACGAGCACTCTTAAATAACGTGCTGCTGATCACGAGAACTCCCAAATAACGTGCCGCTGATCACAAGCACTCTCAAATAACGTGCCGCTGATCACGAGCGCTATCAAATAACGTACCGCTGATCACGAGGACAGCGACACAAACAGATGCCGAAATACTCACAGATGCACAGAATGGCCAGGAAAACGAGATACACCACCAGTTCTCGCAGGGTGGTGCGCACCACGATCTCTCGGTCCTTGGTGTGCGTCATCTGGCGCGTGGTCCACATTCCTGACGCGAAAATGCGACAGTTAGCCCGACAGGTACAGGGATCGCGTCTCACCCGGCGCCGGCTTTTATCGCCGGGAGCCGTGGCAACGCCATTCACAAGCTGCCAGCTAATATCAGTCGCCCTGTTATGTGAGCCGGATTTATCGCCGGCTCATTGGCTGTCGAACGTACCATTTTTTCCTCATCCATATGCTTATTTTGTTACTTACATATTTCGTATCTTGGTTTGCAACTCAGTACGTACCTTAACACGCGCCCTGGAGGGCCTCTGAGAATTACGCGCACTGGAGGGGGAGGGGATGGGGGGGGCGGATTCCGCCCCCCTCCAGTGCGCGTGTTAAGGTTCAGTTCTATATATATCCTTGTCTGCACATGCGTACATATGAGCTTGTCGTGTATACGTGCATCATATCAGATGCACGTATATGCATCTGATCTATCGATTTATATAGTAATACATGTACATGCATTATAATTAAATTAATATATGTATACATATATATATATATATATATATATATATATATATATATATATATATATATATATATATATATATATATATAGTATATATATATAGGTATATATGTATATATATATATATATATATATATATATATATATATATATATATATATATATATATATATATATGTATGTATACGCTATCATCGTTTGACATAAATGGTAGCAAACATCATAACACAAGCACAGATATGTGCTGGTATCATTGTTTTGCGAACGGTTTTTAAGCACAGGCAACTCACTATTCACTCGAACCATTCAAGATCGCAATATGATTATCCATGTCCAAATCACAACCACTCCGCTCTGAACCATATACATTTACATCCAAACCACAAGCATTCCCACTCCAACTTCAAACGTCCTCATCCAAACTACGAACACTTCAATCCAAACGACATGTGTTCAATCCCAGTTGAGGTCAGTGGGATCATAACCTTAAACATAATCCGCATATGGGCCCGAGTCTGAAATAGCATCCGTATATGGGGCCACAGCTCGAAAACCCGTCTATGTGGTCGTAGCCTGAGATATTATCCGTCGATGTACTCATGGCCTTAGATATCACTTTTTTTTGCTGTGGTCATGGACTTCGGTATAGCCTGTAACGACACGTACGGCCTCTGATACCACACCATCTGCGCGACACTACCTGTACCACAACCGTACCTGTACCACACGACTAGCACCACCTTCCGTACCATGCCACCCGTACCACACTGTCTGCACCACGCCATTTGTACCACACCGTCTGTACCACACCACCTGTACCACAACCGCATCTGCACCATGATGCTACTTGTACACGCCAGCTCCTGTACCTGGTCTGGCACTGCGCTATGTGTGACACCGTCTGTACGGCGTCTGTACCGTCTGTACCGTCTGTACCGTCTGTACCGTCTGTACCGTCTGTACGGCGTCTGTACCGTCTGTACGGCGTCTGTACCGTCTGTACGGCGTCTGTACCGTCTGTACCGTCTGTACCGTCTGTACCGTCTGTACCGTCTGTACGGCGTCTGTACCGTCTGTACGGCGTCTGTACCGTCTGTACCGTCTGTACCGTCTGTACCGTCTGTACCGTCTGTACCGTCTGTACGGCGTCTCGCAAAGCGTCACTTGCACTTGTACTGCGCCATCACTTGCAATGCATTAACTGTCTCACCACCTGTACCGGGTGGGAGTCTCACGTTGGAGTCTCACCACCTGCACTGGGTTGGAGTCTCACCACCTGTACCGGGTCGGAGTCTCACCGCCTGTAACGTGTTGGAGTCTCACCGCCTGTACCGGGTCGGAGTCTCACGGCCTGTACCGGGTTGGAGTCTCACCACCTGTACCGTGTTGGAGTCTCACCACCTGCACCAGGTCGGAGTCTCACCACCTGTACCGTGTTGGAGTCTCACCGCCTGTACCGTGTTGGAGTCTCACCACCTGCACCAGGTCGGAGTCTCACCACCTGTACCGTGTTGGAGTCTCACCGCCTGTACCGTGTTGGAGTCTCACCGCCTGTACCGTGTTGGAGTCTCACCACCTGTACCGTGTTGGAGTCTCACCGCCTGTACGGTGCTGGAGTCTCACCACCTGTACCGTGTTGGAGTCTCACCGCCTGTACCGGGTCGGAGTCTTACCACCTGTACCGGGTCTGAGTCTCACCGCCTGTACCGGGTGGGAGTCTCACCGCCTGTACCGTGTCGGAGTCTCACCGCCTGTACCGTGTTGGAGTCTCACCGCCTGTACCGTGTTGGAGTCTCACCGCCTGTAACGTGTTGGAGTCTCACCACCTGTACCGTGTTGGAGTCTCACCGCCTGTACCGTGTCGGAGTCTCACCACCTGTACCGTGTTGGAGTCTCACCACCTGCACCAGGTCGGAGTCTCACCACCTGTACCGTGTTGGAGTCTCACCGCCTGCACCGTGTTGGAGTCTTACCGCCTGTAACGTGTTGGAGTCTCACCACCTGTACCGTGTTGGAGTCTCACCGCCTGTACCGTGTTGGAGTCTCACCACCTATACCGTGTTGGAGTCTCACCGCCTGTACCGTGCTGGAGTCTCACCACCTGTACCGTGTTGGAGTCTCACCGCCTGTACCGGGTCGGAGTCTTACCACCTGTACCGGGTCTGAGTCTCACCGCCTGTACCGGGTGGGAGTCTCACCGCCTGTACCGTGTCGGAGTCTCGCCGCCTGTACCGTGTTGGAGTCTCACCGCCTGTACCGTGTTGGAGTCTCACCACCTGTACCGTGTTGGAGTTTCACCACCTGCACCAGGTCGGAGTCTCACCACCTGTACCGTGTTGGAGTCTCACCACCTGTACCGTGTTGGAGTCTCACCGCCTGTACCGTGTTGGAGTCTCACCGCCTGTACCGTGTTGGAGTCTCACCGCCTGTACCGGGTCGGAGTCTTACCACCTGTACCGGGTCTCAGTCTCACCGCCTGTACCGGGTGGGAGTCTCACCGCCTGTACCGTGTTGGAGTCTCACTGCCTGTACCGTGTTGGAGTCTCACCGCCTGTACCGTGTTGGAGTCTCACCACCTGTACCGGGTGGGAGTCTCACCACCTGCACCAGGTCGGAGTCTCACCGCCTGTAACGTGTTGGAGTCTCACCACCTGTACCGTGTTGGAGTCTAACCGCCTGTACCGTGTCGGAGTCTCACCGCCTGTACCGTGTTGGAGTCTCACCGCCTGTACCGTGTTGGAGTCTCACCGCCTGTACCGGGTGGGAGTCTCACCACCTGTACCGGGTGGTGGTCTCACCACCTGCACTGGGTGGGAGTCTCACCGCCTGTACCGTGTTGGAGTCTCACCGCCTGTACCGTGTCGGAGTCTCACCGCCTGTACCGTGTTGGAGTCTCACCGCCTGTACCGTGTCGGAGTCTCACCGCCTATACCGTGTTGGAGTCTCACCGCCTGTACCGTGTTGGAGTCTCACCGCCTGCACCGTGTTGGAGTCTCACCACCTGTACCGGGTGGGAGTATCACCGCCTGTACCGCCTGTACCGCCTGCACCGCCACCAGTAGTCTGCGACCTGTGCCGTGGGTATCCACCCACTCACCGCCACCAGTAGTCTGTGACCTGTGCCGTGGGTATCCACCCACTCACCGCCACCAGTAGTCTGTGACCTGTGCCGTGGGTATCCACCCACTCACCGCCACCAGTAGTCTGTGACCTGTGCCGTGGGTATCCACCCACTCACCGCCACCAGTAGTCTGTGACCTGTGCCGTGGGTATCCACCCACTCACCGCCACCAGTAGTCTGTGACCTGTGCCGTGGGTATCCACCCACTCACCGCCACCAGTAGTCTGTGACCTGTGCCGTGGGTAGTCCACCGCCTGCACCGTGTTGGAGTCTCACCGCCACCAGTAGTGACCTGTGCGTGGGAGTCCCCCACCACCGCCTGTACCGCCTGTACCGCCTGCACCGCCACCAGTAGTCTGTGACCTGTGCCGTGGGTATCCACCCACTCACCGCCGATGCAGTTTGTGAAGGAGCCCCAGCAGCCCTTGGGCTCCTGCTGGATGTCCGGCTCGTCGCCGAACGCCTCCATGGCGTTGGGGTCGTCCTTCATCCACAGCGGCTGTGGAACAGCACGTGTTCGGGTCAGAGCAGCAGGTCAGCAGGCCACAAAACAGCATGTATCCAGGTCAGAGCAGGAGGTCATCTGGCCAGAAAACGGCACATGTTTGGGTTACAGCAACAGGCCATCAGGCCAGAAAACAGCACGTGTTCGGGACAGAGCAGCAGGTCATCAGGCCAGAAAACAGCACGTGTTCGGGACAGAGCAGCAGGTCATCAGGCCAGAAAACAGCACGTGTTCGGGACAGAGCAGCAGGTCATCAGGTCATAACAGCACGTACATCAGGTCATCAGGCCAGAAAACAACAAATGTTCGGGACAAGCCGGTATCAGGCCAGAAAACAACGTACCGGACAACATCAGGTCAGGACAGCAACGAGGTCATCAGTTCAGAAGAACAACAATCGGGCGCCGGTTGAGAACAACTACCGGCCATCAGGTCAGGACATCAACGATCATCAGTTCAGAAGAACACTTCTTTGGTCAGAATTACAACAGGCCACCAGGTCAAGGCATCAAAAGGTGATCACATCAGAAAAGACAAGAGGCTGTTAGGTTGGAACAGCAAAAGTTCACGAGGTCAGAAAACCCACGTGTTATCGGGCCAAAACATCAGATCATCCAACAGCTTGATACATCAATAGATATCTCAATAAATGCTAAGTGATCATCACACCCGCACCCACACACATCGTGGTCTGATTTTCGAGACTTCTACTGCTTTGTTTGTTTACTCTGTATTTGTACTGTTTTTTTTTCTCGTCTTCAGGACATCTCAATTGTCCAGTCTCTGGCTGGTGACTTATTGTTTGATGACGAGTTATGGTTTTCAAACCGCATTCATGGCTTACCTGGGAACGCCTATCGTCTAGAAATACAAGTAGAGCTATTTTCGAGTACAGGGCAGTGGTTTCCGTTCGCTTAATGCCAGAGCCACGTTTTCCGTTACTTCGCACCTATAAAAAGATAACAACTAAACAAACGGGCTAAAATTTGAAAGTATCGCTTTGAATTCAAACAATCAAATGGGCTCTCTTTCGCATTCTCATGCATTACTTCAAGGTGAAAACAAACGTGTTCTTCCAATTACCTTGAGTGAAAATTTATTCTGCCAGCTGGCCTAAACTTAGTTCGATGGCGTCTGATCTCAGCAGCCCAGCCACATTATGTGGCATTGAACGGATATCAAATAATTGCAGCTTTTCACTAGGTTTCCAATGGCACCTGCATGAGTTTTATATTACGTAGTATTTGAGACCTTGAGAATGTTCTGGGCAAGTCCTTGCGGACAGCCGTTACACCACATATGATATTTACTAAATTAAGAAAACCGGCAAAAATGTTCTGGCCCCGTCAGCACACACAGGCCTTCAAAGTAGAATAGCCAAATATAATACGCTGATATGCAGCTACCATTTCCTCCACGTCGACGGCACTGATACACAGAGAGGATAATCAATGCACGGAAGAATAAGGTCGGTTTGCCAGCATGAGTGAATGAGTGGAACAATCCTACTACCTACTTTTCTAACTATATCTTGACGACTTTATCACTTGGTAGTGCTCTGAAGCGGCACGCCCTCTATTGCTCAGACCTCCTGACAATGTGGAGAAATCTTAAACGACACACGCATATTAAATACAAATATATTGGTTAAGTTACTTGAGACCCCAAGAAAGCGAAAAACCGCAGAGAAGATTCTAGCCAGCAATCAGTTCTTCATGACGATGGATTCAATACGTTCGGTTCTTTAGAATACAATTGTGAAGCCAATTTCATTTATAATCGTAATCTTCTGAGCACAACGCCACATGGAAAACATCGAGTGTTGTCCGAACGATTTTCATGCGGAAAATCTGGCGAAAAATAGCTCGTTCCCTTTTATTTTGGTGACGCTGATCTGTTGCGGCAACTCTCAATTTAATGTAGTTGAATTGGAAAGTATTCTTTGTCCGATTCAGTTTATGTCACGTGCAATATAAAAGTACGGACAGCATGTTAAATTGCCAATGTACAACATATTTAACTTTGCACTTACCCATGCCGCGGTATACTGACAACACTTCAGGTACAAACTGCACGTCATATTAAGGTACTGAGGCACTTCTTTATTGATATTAATCCTGCGCAATAATAGCCACCAGCCACATGGACGTACTCGCTCGAATATACAATGCAAGATTTACAATGCAAGATAATACTGAGGGAAAAACACACACGCTAGAAAATCTGCGGCAGCACTGCTTGATATTCAACGCAAAAGAAATGCCTAGAAGCAGCTATTTTTTTACACAAAAATACATTAGATGAGATAAGAATTTTTCGGATTGACATCACGGCAAACGTAAAACTTCCGGTGCGCGAAGCGGTCTGCATTACCTGACATTTGCTTGGGTCGCCACCTCAAGAACTCCTGACTACGCCCCTGCCGACTACGCCCCTGACTACGCCCCTGACTACGCCCCTGCCGCGACCTGCCAAATTGCCAGCTGACATCCTCCGCGGGCAGCGAAATTTGAGCACATGTAGCAACTCAGAACCAAACGACACACAAAGCTGACCCAGGTGACCTCTAACTAACAGAGCTGACCGCGGGCTGACTTACTTCCAACCGATGCAGATGACCTTGGGATGGCGTGAATGACCTTGGACTGACCTGTTTGCCAGAGGAGGGTCGGTCCGCCATGGTGGTGACTGCTCAGGGGGCTGTGTCGGTCGTGCTCACTCTTTTGACCTGTGCCCTACCTCCCCTGTGAACAGACAGGTCAGGTCAGGTCACGTCAGGTCAGCTGGGTCAGGCGCTCAACACGGGCGGCGAAGCAGGGCATTAACATCCAGCGTATCCCTCGCTACCCCCAAGCATAATTGAAGGTTATGTTGGCACTTTGATACCTTGATAGGCACCAAAGTTTCTGTGGATGTTGTAGATGTTGATGCAGAAGTTCTACTTTCTGTAGATGGTACAGAAACCATGTTGACGCTTCTAGCGTAATGCAATACATTTAGCAATGCTCAGATGTTTCCGTGTCCCAATCGAAGGGGCATTCATATAGCGACAAGGGGACGAGTGGTCTAGGGGTAAGATGCTCGTCTCACAATCGAAAGGTTGTGGGTTCGAGTCTCACCTGTCGCTACTCTTCGCCCGCGACCAATCGGCGTGAGAGGTTGGCGACGCTATATGACTCAACGGTCGACGTGTCGTAAAACCAATAACCAATCAACCAATCATATAGCTACAACATACGGACCTGCAACACAATCCGCTTGCAAAACAAACTTTATTAAAGCACACACACTGCTTACCAGCAGATTCACGACAAGCACAAGAAGGCAATGGGCACAATGCAACGCGGTAGCATTGTACCCATTTTGATGGAGCTATATATGGACCGACATTTCAAGACTATGTACCAAAATGTTTTCCGACCGACGAAGCCAATAATCAGTTCGAATGCAGGGCTTGTGCCCTAATTCGGTCGAGTCGGATTCGTAGGCAATTCGACTTCGAACTTCAGTCCGCTCGACAACTCAACTCAACCTGAAATATATTCCAAAATATTCCAGAAAATATTCCATACGGCTACAGGAAGGAGAGCGCAGATGACTGCAGCGCCAGGCCGCAGGGTAGCACCAGTCGTGCTGGGGGGGCAGATGAAGGCGGGTAGACACTTCAACTACTTATTGCAGAGATACAGCGGGTCTTTTCCGACCATGGATAGTGCGAGCAGAATTTATCAGTGGCGGATACAAGATTTGGCACAGAGTCGGCACAGAGTTTGTCCATAATGTCGGTGTCCCCTTGGACCTTCGTGCCTCTGATTTCACTGAGAGTTCTCGAGTATTGTATTCCCGATAATACAATATTTTGTTGACTGAGAAGGGTGTGGTCCGATAATTTGTGGGCTATTTTACATGGTGCCATAGCTGGTGCCTTTCCTCGTGGGCTTTGTGGTGTCAAGACGCATGTTTGTCGCTATCGCTGTGTTTGTCCCTGCAGCGCATGTTTGTCGCTTTCGCTGTGTTTGTCCCTGCAGCGCATGTTTGTCGCTATCGCTGTGTTTGTCCCTGCAGCGCATGTTTGTCGCTATCGCTGTGTTTGTCCCTTTAGCGCATGTTTGTCGCTATCGCTGTGTTTGTCCCTGCAGCGCATGTTTGTCGCTATCGCTGTGTTTGTCCCTTTAGCGCATGTTTGTCGCTATCGCTGTGTTTGTCCCTGTAGCGCATGTTTGTCGCTGCAGACCCAGTTATCCGTAATGCATTGCGACAGAACGACAATTGTGGTTCTGTTGCAGTGTATTGTAGTTTTCTTGAATGCATTGTGGTTCTGTTGCAATGCATTGTGGCTCATGTATGGATTGATACATTGCAACAGAACCACAATGCATAGCAGATAATGACAATAAATTGCAACATAACAACAATAAATTGCAACAAAACCACACTGCATTTCAACATAACCGCAATGCATAGCAACAGGACCACAAAGCATTGCAATATAACCACAATACATTGTAACAGAACCACAATGCATTGTAAAATAACGACAATACCTTGCAACAGAACCGTAAAGCATTTCAACACAACCACAGCAAGTTGCCACACAATCACAACGCATCGCAACAGACCCACAATGCATCGCAACAGACCCACAATGCATTGCAACAGACCCACAATACATTGCAACATAACCACATTGCATTGCAACAGAACCACAAAAGTCAGCATGATTTGTGCGAAAGTCAGCATGATTTGTGTCTTGTTTCAATGCTGCCGTTAACTTTGAATGTCCATGTCTAGCAAAATATATGACCGATTTTCTTAAATGCGAGCATACCATTTAAGATTAGCATTTACGTTTCCTCAAGACGTTGTAAAAATGTCCCCATAAAATGTAATTGTGTTCTACAAAACAAATGTTCAAGTGCCACCCTGGCTTCTTCCGAGATTATTGTCGAACATCTCCACTGCTTGGTACATACTATGACTACATGTGATTTATAACATCATATATTTCAGATATTTCCCATGCAGACGCGTACCACTGGCTGGCATCGATGTCATAACATCTCCCCACATCTTTCTACAATATTACCTATCTATTCAAAATTGGCATCATCGAGGGATATGACTTTTAGTGCACTTCCGATAAACATCAACTAAGAACACATAACATGGAACATGAAAATAACATGAAAATATGGTGAAATATTGTGAAACAAATAACATAACATGAAAATATGGTGCGAAAAACTAATACGTGACTAATCTGGTCGGGGAATGCTCTTCTGCGTAACCGAATAACCCTTCTGGACCGAACGTGCTCCTCTGTGCACGACAAGTCCCCGGCGGACGAGAAGTGACCCCCTGCGGAAGAGAAATAACCCCCGGTGGACGAGAAGTGACCCCTGAGGACGAGAAGTGACCCCATGCGGAAGAGAAATGACCCCCGGTGGACGAGAAATGACCCCTGCGGACGAGAAAGGACCTGCGGACGGGAAGTGGTCCCATGCGGACGAGAAATGATCCCCTGCGGACGGGAAGTGGTCCCATGCGGACGAGAAATGATCCCCTGCGGACGGGAAGTAACTCACTACGAGCGGGAAGTGACCCCCTGCGGAAGAGAAATAACCCCCGGTGGATGGGAGGTGACCCCCTGCGGAAGAGAAATAACCCCCGGTGGATGGGAGGCGACCCCCTGCCGGCGGGGTGCGTTACCTGCGGGCGCGGTGGCGGCGGCGGCCCGCGGTGCTGGAGGACGCTCTGTCGCCACTACGCGGACCTCTGGCGACCCGGACCGGGGGCCTGTTGTGTCAACACGACCGACGCTACGGGTAACGGACGAACATAGAAACGGGCCGCGCCGCCGGCCGCCAGGAGGTGTAGACCGGGCCGCTGGTGCCACCCCCAGCCCCCCCCCCACCCCACCACCGCAACCGCCACCGCAACCACCACTTGGCCAGCTGATGACCTGACACAGGCACGGTACAAGGAACGGTGGTGCAGGGATGGTGCAGGGACGGTGCAGGGATGGTGCAGGGACGGTGCAGGGATGGTGCAGGGACCGGACGGTGCAATGATGATGCAGGGACGATACAGGGGACAGTGCAGGGACTGTGCAGGGACGGTGCAGGGGCAGTGCAGGGACGATGCAGGGATGGTGCAAGGAAGGTGTAGGGACGGTGCAGGGACGGTGCAGGGATGGTGCAAGGAAGGTGTAGGGACGGTGCAGGGACGGTGCAAGGGCGGTGCAGGGGGGAGGGGGTGCAGTCTGTGCAGGGATGGTGCAGGGGCGGTGCAAGGGCGGTGCAGGGAGGGTGCAGGGACGCTGCAAAGAAGGTGTAGGGACGGTGCAGGGACGGTTCAGGGGCCGTGCAGGGACAGTGCAGGGACGGGACGGAAGTAATGACGATGCATGGACGGTGGAGAGACGGTGTAGGGACAGTACAGAGACTGTGCAAGAGCGGTGCAGGGAGGGTACAGGGACGGTGCAGGGACGGTGCAGGGGCGGTGCAATGAAGGTGGAAGGACTAATTACCTTGAGCTGAGCAGTTGTCCATTGCGAGATGTTTCCGTGCTAATCACCATTTTCCACGCTGAGGGGAGGAAACCACCATAACATGCAAGCTATGAGGCGCACACATACACCTTCCACGTTCCACGTTTTCTATTCAATGCCTACATTATTGCAGGCACAATATTAAATTGTCAAAGTACTCAAAGAGATGTATCCGCCTCAACCCCAATGGTGGTGGAGCCCATTAGCGCTCTCAGTAATGTCAAGGTGACCATTTACCTTCCAACATGACCTTCAACTGTACTGAAACTTGAAACAAGGCTTCACGCTGCACTTGCAGAAGTCACAATGTAACTTGTTGAGTGTAGCATTGAGATTGGATGCAAGGTAGGTGTTCAAACTGAGATTTGCGTTCAACATGCGGCTGCATTGTTCACGTGCGGCAGCCGGCCAGACCACTCCTGAACCTCAACTGCTGACCGCAATAAGCACACAACCAATCAGAGTGGCGAGAGATCGATCTATGACGTCTCGCTAGTGATAGCCTGCGGCTTGGAATTCGTCTTTGTGTATTCATTAGCCAGACTTGGAGCTCGTGGAGATCACTGCAGTGGAAATAAAGACAGGCAAAATTATTTGTAGCTGCCCGTGCTTATCGGCTTAATTCGTGTGCTTTAGCGAACATCGTAAGAAAATGTCATTGGAACCATTGTTGCAATTTAGTTACTATCTTTGCTTTTCTTCGATGCCATATGGTGATTTACGTGACGTTGCCACACTATGCGTACCAGTATTCTATATCCGGTCACTCTGTCCGGATTTACCTGACCTTGAGCAGCGCCAGACCTCGGATCTGATGTTACCCGTACATCCGACTAATAATGATTGGCGCTACACCTCCGATTCAGATAGCTCTCCAAGTCTTGCAAGCCACCTGTGGTGCGGGCTTTGTGCAGCTATGGTCGTGTTTGATGCGAGCGTGTTGCCAGTGTTTGATGTGAACGTGTTCCCAATGTTTTATGTGAGCGTATTCCCAGTGTTTTATGTGAGCGTGTTCCCCGTGTTTGATGTGAGCGTGTTCTCAGTGTTTGATGTGAGCGTATTCCCCGTGTTTGATGTGAGCGTGTTCCCAGTGTTTTATGTGAGCGTGTTCCCAGTGTTTGATGTGAGCGTGTTCCCAGTGGTTGATGTGAGAGTGTTCCCAGTGTTTGATGTGAGCGTGTTCCCCGTGTTTGATGTGAGCGTGTTCTCAGTGTTTTATGTGAGCGTGTTCCCAGTGTTTGATGTGAGCGTGTTCCCCGTGTTTGATGTGAGCGTGTTCCCAGTGTTTTATGTGAGCGTGTTCCCCGTGTTTGATGTGAGCGTGTTCCCAGTGTTTGATGTGAGCGCGTTCCCAGTGTTTGATGTGAGCGTGTTCCCAGTGTTTGATGTGAGCGTGTTCCCAGTGTTTGATGTGAGCGTGTTCCCAGTGTTTGATGTGAGCGTGTTCCCAGTGTTTGATGTGAGCGTGTTCCCAGTGTTTGATGTGAGCGTGTTCCCAGTGTTTGATTTGATCGTGCTCTCCGTGTTTGATCTCGGAGAGAGAGAGAGAGAGAGAGAGAGAGAGAGAGAGAGAGAGAGAGAGAGAGAGAGAGAGAGAGAGAGAGAGAGAGAGAGAGAGAGAGAGAGAGAGAGAGAGAGAGAGAGAGAGAGAGAGAGAGAGAGAGAGAGAGAGAGAGAGAGAGAGAGAGAGAGAGAGAGAGAAAAAAAAAAAAAAGAAGAAAAAAAAAAGAAAAAAAAAGAAGAAAAAAAAGAAAGAAATATATATATATATATATATATATATATATATATATATATATATATATATATATATATATATATATATATATATATATATATATATATATATATATATATATATATATATATATATATATATATATATATATATATATATATATATATATATATATATATATATATATATATATATATATATATATATATATATATATATATATATATATATATATATATATATATATATATATATATATATATATATATATATATATATATATATATATATATATATATATATATATATATATATATATATATATATATATATATATATATATATATATATATATATATATATATATATATATATATATATATATATATATATATATATATATATATATATATATATATATATATATATATATATATATATATATATATATATATATATATATATATATATATATATATATATATATATATATATATATATATATAGAGAGAGAGAGAGAGAGAGAGAGAGAGAGAGAGAGAGAGAGAGAGAGAGAGAGAGAGAGAGAGAGAGAGAGAGAGAGAGAGAGAGAGAGAGAGAGAGAGAGAGAGAGAGAGAGAGAGAGAGAGAGAGAGAGAGAGAGAGAGAGAGAGAGAGAGAGAGAGAGAGAGAGAGAGAGAGAGAGAGAGAGAGAGAGAGAGAGAGAGAGAGAGAGAGTCGCAGTCGTCAGACCGATGTAGTGAACATGACAGATCACATCACAACCTCCGACTGCACGATGGGAACGGAGCACAACATTCGTCTGGTTCAACATGCAGTGTACCTGTTCAAGGTCGCGCCTAACCTGACCTAATGGGATTTCCTGGTTGTTGTAGTGCATTACAAGTATGTGATCACCGTCCGGTGCCCTGCAACAGGGGCGGACACAGGGCCACTGCGGAATGTGTCCCCCATGAAAGTTGGTGCCCCTCCGGGAAGGCGGGAACGTACCCCTGCCCCGTACACTCCCGCCTGCTGTACTTGTCTTCGCCCTTCTTTGCTTACTTCGCTCAACTTAGTTGGTTGATTCGGCCTGTAAGTTGAGCCATACATCTGCTGTCCATTGCAATAAGTCACGAAACCAACATAAACACGCAACTTCATACACGGAGAAATTAAGCTAATATTGCTTTGAGTCTCCATCGTGGGAAGTCCAGCTTCTCAATCCTGCTTGCACCCAAGCAAAAGAAGAAGTGTGTCGGTGGCAGGTGTGCCATCACCGCCGGTAAAGTCGTTTTAGACCTTGCTGCATCTATTGAAGTTGCCTTCAGGTTCCTCATGCATGCGCAGCAACACAGGGTGTGTTAGGCTTATGAACAAGGCGCGCCAACATAAATGCCAGGGCAGCCAGAAGCCAGCAGGAACTTAGGAGCACGAACCAGAGCTAGGCATGTATTGACATGCAGTGACATGCAGTGACATGCAGTGACATGCAGTGACATGCTAGGCATGTATTGACATGCAGTGACATGCAGTGACATGTAGTGACATTCAGTGACATGCTAGGCATGTATTGACATGCAGTGACATGCAGTGACATGCTAGGCATGTATTGACATGCAGTGACATGCAGTGACATGCTAGGCATGCAGTGACATGCAGTGACATGCAGTGACATGCAGTGACAGGCAATGACATGCTAGGCATGTATTGACATGCAGTGACATGCAGTGACATGCTAGGCATGTATTGACATGCAGTGACATGCAGTGACATGCAGTGACATGCTAGGCATGTATTGGCATGCAGTGACATGCAGTGACATGCAGTGACATGCAGTGACATGCAGTGACATGCAGTGACATGCAGTGACATGCAGTGACATGCTAGGCATGTATTGACATGCAGTGACATGCAGTGACATGCAGTGACATGCAGTGCGTATGCGTGTGGTTTTTGCAACAAACACAACGCAATAATAGGTCACACAGATAGCATCCAAAGCCATGCGCGAAACAAACTATGCTGGTTTGCGTTGTGGACGTTGCACAGGCGCACTCGAAGTACGGTAAGCACTTCGACAGGCCATTACTTTACACAAACTCAGCAATTAAGTCAAGGCGAGCAAGCCAGCAATGGATAGCCCATATTCGGCATCCAGCAAACAGCATGCCATCTGTCAGCGACAACAATCACCCGTGTAGACGTAAACGTACCACCAGTGTTTCAACTCCTCCGGTGATGAATGTTAAAGAACAACGTGCAGCACACTTTACACGTCACGGACTTACTGACTCTCACCTTCACCTTCACACCTGCACCTTCACCTGCACCTTCACCTGCACCTTCACCTGCACCTTCACCTGCACCTTCACCTGCACCTTCACCTGCACCTTCACCTGCACCTTCACCTGCACCTTCACCTGCACCTTCACCTGCACCTTCACCTGCACCTTCACCTGCACCTTCACCTGCACCTTCACCTGCACCTTCACCTGCACCTTCACCTGCACCTTCACACCATGCATTGTTCCTTGACTGCAACAGAGAATCACATGTCGAACTTGCAACACCCTCCCCCATCGTGTTGGCCGGCTGGGACACAATGAATTCCGTGTCGCTCTGGCCGACGGGCGGAAGCACTCCACCAAAGAAGAAAGACACCGTATTGATAGCAATTATTTCCTCGCTTTTGGTAAAACCATGCGGAACGCAAAATGGCTGCCCGAAATCAACAGATCATCAACAGATCAACAGATCAATAGATCAACAGATCAACAGATCAACAGATCAACAGATCAATAGATCAACAGATCAACAGATCAACAGATCAACAGATCACCACCAGTCACGGATGCAACGCTGAGTAGCCCGACACTATGCTGCAGGCACATTGCATACATTGGCTCCTCACAGTAGCCCGACACCATGCTGCAGGCACATTGCATACATTGGCTCCTCACAGTAGCCCGACACCATGCTGCAGGCACATTGCATACATTGGCTCCTCACAGTAGCCCGACACCATGCTGCAGGCACATTGCATACATTGGCTCCTCACAGTAGCCCGACACCATGCTGCAGGCACATTGCATACATTGGCTCCTCACAGTAGCCCGACACTATGCTGCAGGCACATTGCATACATTGGCACCTCGCAGTAGCCCGACACTATGCTGCAGGCACATTGCATACATTGGCACCTCACAGTAGCCCGACACCATGCTGCAGGCACATTGCATACATTGGCTCCTCACAGTAGCCCGACACTATGCTGCAGGCACATTGCATACATTGGCACCTCGCAGTAGCCCGACACTATGCTGCAGGCACATTGCATACATTGGCACCTCACAGTAGCCCGACACTATGCTGCAGGCACATTGCATACATTGGCACCTCACAGTAGCCCGACACCATGCTGCAGGCACATTGCATACATTGGCTCCTCACAGTAGCCCGACACTATGTCGGGCTACTGTGTATGTGGGATCGCACACTGCATCACACACGGTCGAGGGGGAGGGGGGGGGGGGACACGCGCGTCGCGATGCATCGCTTTGGAAAAGTAGTACCATTGGAGCTGGATCCGCAGCTAAGGTCGACTGCCCGTGTAATATCAACTTGGAAAGCCTCGTCCACTCCCAGAAAATGCTGCCGTTCGAAGGGAGAAAAGCGCAAGTTCCTCGTGCATTCGTTGGAAGCTACGCCTCCATGTCCACGGTGCATGAAGGTACAATTCAACTAAGAAATGCTGCAATTGTCGCCTATATTGATTTAAACCGTTCAAAAGTATAGAGACGAAAATTGCACCGACCCAAACGGGGACATACGCTTTTCTTCCTTTGGACGGCAGCATAGATTACAAGTGAGTACCTTATCAAGACATTCTTTTTGCGTTGCATTCATAGGAGCAGTATGATTATTGCAAAACATTATGAGAACACGAAGGCATTCACATTATCTATCATCCTCAATATGGGTTCCCTTCTAAGGAAGAAGGACAATTAATAGTTCCACACTTTTGCTTTCTCAGTATTCAATAATATGTAACATGCTGAACCATACATTTCATAATCACACGATACCACTGCCAGATTCAGATATCCAACTTGTCATATTCTTCAGCTCCCAAAAGTCATGGTATCCTAACATAAAAGCAATATCTGCGCCTGAACGGCTTTCCTTGTCATAGCTTGTTGCGCCTCGTTCGACTTCAGCGTGCCTATTCCATTATAAAATGTATTTAATGGTGACTGTAAGCTGCCTGGCCTAGCCAATCTACCAGGTAACCATTAATGACTACCATGTACAATAGGTATGCTCATTTTGCCGATAGTATGAAAAGGTATGACATTAACAGCTTGATCGCTGCATATAAACCATTTGGAATCCTTCGGCGCTAAAATGTAAAAACTTTGAAGTTCTTTTTCGAGGGATCGCACACGGAGCCCAACATTTCAGTTTTTCACTTCAGGTTATTTCGTTTGTTGATAATTAACCAATATAGCTGCACTCTCAATCTGCACCTTTTCTCAAACGTCTCGATGAGCCTAATCGCTTCAAGTCGAAATTAAGCAACGCATGTTGCGTACGTAAAGCGAAAAGGGGCATGCTGCATAAAGTACGCAACGTATGATGTGCGAAGGAGCGCATCTGGGTGATAAAAAATCTGGGTGGGGTGGGGGTGCATCCGAGCACACTAAAAGGGGCCTTTTTCTCTCAGAGGGGCGGCTAGAAAAGTCGATGGGTTGAACTCGGACACACTGAAGAGGCTCCTTTCGCTGTCAAGAGGCGCCTCTGGCTGAACATTTGGAGCAAGGTGCACTCTAGCACACTGAAAGGGCGCCTTTTTCTCTCAGAGGGGCGCCTCTAGCTGCAAAATTTATACTGGGGTGCACTCGTCAAGCCCTCCCGGATGGGCGCCTTTTCACAGCCGGAGGCGGACCAGTTTTCATGGGGGCACATGGCCCTAGTGCACTACCCCCTGTTCGCGCCTCTGACGCCTATAGGTGTACGCTCACTGGGTAAAGCCGCGGAAGGAGACGATCGTGTCCCTTAATGATTTCATCTGGCTACGTGCGTGGCGCCTCGATCTGACAGTATGTCGGCGCCTCCTCAAAGTTCTATCCCCAGACTCCCTAGCGAAATGCCAGATCCGTCACTGATCAGAGTCCTATTACTACCTCTGTGCATTGCTCGTCCCATTCCATTTTTGCTTCATAGGCACCGTGGGACGGTTCAAGATTATCTTTGAGAACAAATATGCAATAGTTATGAGCAAGTAAAACCAAAATAGCTTTCATTTCTGCATCAATTTTGTTTTGAAATGAGGAACGGTTTGTTTAAATGTCCGAAACGTTACTTTTTGGCGCTTGGCTTCCTCAAAAAGTGACCTCCCTCCATTACGTTAACCTTATGAAGGAAAACCTTCACGCCGCTGTGACGTCGCGCTGCCAAAATTATTTGCTGGGTGCCGCACTGGCTGACGCTGAGAGCGGAAACAGGTGTTTGGCTTGCGCGGCGCGTGCACCCTGCAGGTGTCGATTGCTTGTCGGCGGGGGTCCGCGTGGGTCGACTACGTCAGCCGTTCTGCGGGGAAACTGTGTCCGTGTCAACTGGTCTGCAGAGGAACTGTGATGTCGAGGTGTTCGTAGCGCGACCACGAGTCAACATGGTCCGTTTCAGCGTGTGGTGGACCGCGTCCGCCCTGCTGTCGCTCGGCTCAGGTGAGCGTCGGCCCCGAACAACGGGCGCGCCAGGTTGGACGGCAGTTATGTTGGCGTTCGTGGTCTGCCGTGATTTTGTCCACTTGTTCACCGGTTTGTCTCGTGTTGGCTAATGTGTGTGTGTGTGTGTGTGTTCGACCTGTTCTTTGTGTCGATTTCTCGTGCGCTCTGGATTGTTGAAAACTGTCGGGTCGTGCGACCTTAATCTTGGCGGGCAGGTGGGGTTCGGTGAGGAATGTCGAGCGGAAACGGGCGACGACGGCGTACGCTGGTGAAATCAACCGCTGACCATTGACTAGTGAAGACGCGTACAGTATCAGTCGTAATTGCTTCGTGGAGTATTGTATCGGGCACATCAGGCTGAATTTGTGTCTGAAGACAAATATGGGTAAAAGGTAAATTTGAGTAGACAAATTATGCTCGTTTACAGCGGCATTTTTTTCCGCTCCAGGTCGTAGAAGGTCTCGGTATAAACTGTTTTTCTTGGTCCCAACTAAAACACTGTTATTTTCGTTCATATGACCCATTTATATCCAAAATTTGGAGCAGGATAGGTGGTTGGACAGAGGAGTTCGCACAGAGTGTATTGGAAATGAATGTGTCGGGAAAACAGAACAGCTCATGGCTTTCTCAACGATTAGGACTGGCCTCCGTCTCCCATCTCTCACCAGGACGGCTTCACGACTTATTTTACGACAGCATCGACACATACAAGTCCATTTCGTGAAATACAAATTAGGATGTTAAGAGTTGTAGGGGAATTTACACTTCGCTCGGTGCAAATTTCACGGGTGACAAGCCTTGACTGCTCGAAATAAATAATGATGTTAGCTCACTTTTTATTGGGTGGTTCTCGACGCACTTTATGCACGATCACGGCTAACGGCGCCGCTCACACCGTTTCGTCGGTGGGCCGCGGGATTGGGAAATGTCCCGAGTGGTGCGAGTGTTGAACCCGGGACCTTTGGACCCAGAGCTCAGCACTCGAACGACTCGGCCATCACCGCACCGATATTAGTTCACTCAAACTTTATATTAGCGCCATAATTATGTGATTGATGCTCAATGTTTTTTTGGTGTTTCAAAGTATTTATTTGCTAGTGTTATTCCGCGACAATCCTCCCTTCGGCGAATGCGCGACAACTTTGATTCCAAGGCAGCTGAAGAACGGCGACACCCTGTCAGAGGCACGGCGACACCCTGTCAGAGGCACGGCGACACCCTGTCAGAGGCACGGCGACACCCTGTCAGAGGCACGGCGACACCCTGTCAGAGGCACGGCGACACCCTGTCAGAGGCACGGCGACACCCTGTCAGAGGCGCGGCGACACCCTGTCAGAGGCACGGCGACACCCTGTCAGAGGCACGGCGACACCCTGTCAGAGGCACGGCGACACCCTGTCAGAGGCACGGCGACACCCTGTCTAGGAAACAGAGGCACGGCGACATCCTGTGAAAGGCAACAGAGGCACGGCGACACCCTTGCTGTTTCAGCAGCAAGGACTTATTAGGCAAGTTGGAAGTAATATAACAGAAAGGGTCTACATATTTTAAAATATCTGTATTCATGACGATGGATGCTAAGACCTGCCAATAATTTAATGACGTAGGTACCTACCTAATTACTGATACAATCATAGCTAACCAGCATATTTTGAATCAACTCAACAGTCATGAATAAAACTAAAGATAAGGAGTAAAAAACAAACAAAAAAGCATCTAGATTGGTGGGATGGTATGTATCAATGGCATCGGGTTGGAAGGTACTATATAGGCACTAGCCTGACAGCCTGGCCACTGCCATCTCGGCAGTTCCACTTCAATACTTGGCCTGAAGTTCCTCGGTCTTCACACTCTGCCGGTTTGCCTGGCATTATCATCTTCAAAATAGATCAGTCCTTCCATCATACGATGTAATGAAAATGACTCGATACCAATTTATCGTGCAACCACAACACTTATTCGCATATTAATGCGTCGGCTGCCCTGTCTTCGGCCAGACCGCTGCTCCCACACTAGGGCTTCCCACAGTCACCCCAGCGGCATCCATTCTGTTCATAGGTGAAAAACTTCAATCGGACCCGACTGGGAGGGGGGGGCGTTACTTTCCTGAGGCCGCGTGGTCCTGGTTGGTAATCTTGACGGAGTAGTAGCATGCTGGAACATCTTGCTTTCACTACCCAATGAAAGATCCGTTGGGCGGGCATTCCGCCCTTGAGCTTCCCCACTCACCATCAGCTGAATTTGCTGTCGGGGCACTGCGGACGACACCCGCGCCGTCTTACGCGTTTCCGTGTCACCGTGCAAAGCACGGCAACTCTAGGTTATACCATTCACCACTGATGTTTCACACCACCAGAAAATCTCAATTTCGGTGTTGTACGCGTTGGTATGGAAACAGCGAGGTGGGGTTTCTACCAATCTACTTCTCAAAAACCCTAGACGTTAACGAAAATTCGTTGCATGGAAGTAATCGCCCTAAAAGTGACTTGTCACCTCCCCCTCCATTCGCGAACGTTTCTACGCTCTTCGTCGCAGCTGTGCGTGGCTTGATTTGTGCTTATTCCTCTGCCTATCCTATATTTCGCTGTTCTTCCATAATTTTCATCCCAGTCTGTTTATGTTGTATTGTACTGTCATGTGTTTGTGTTGTGCTGTGCTGTGGTGTGTTGTGTTATGCTTGTGTTTGTGTTGAACTGTGCTGTGATGTGTTGTGTTTATGTGCTGTGCTGTGCTGTGCTGTGTTGTGTTGTGTTGTGCTGTGCTGTGCTGTGCTGTGCTGTGCTGTGCTGTGTTATGCTGTGTTGTGTTTGTGTTGTACTGTGCTATGTTGTGTTGTGTTTGGGTTGTGCTGTGTTGTGTTGTGTGTGTTGTGTTTCTGTTGCGTTGTGCTGTGTTGTGTTTCTGTTGCACTGTGATGTGTTGTGTTGTGTTTCTGTTGCACTGTGATGTGTTGTGTTTATGTTGTGCTGTGCTGTGTTGTGTTGTGCTGTGCTGTGCTGTTTTATGCTGTGTTGTGTTTGTGTTGTACTGTGCTGTGTTGTGTTGTGTTTGGGTTGTACTGTGCTGTGTTGTGTTGTGTTGTGTTTCTGTTGCGTTGTGCTGTGTTGTGTTTCTGTTGCACTGTGATGTGTTGTGTTGTGTTTCTGTTGCACTGTGATGTGTTGTGTTTATGTTGTGCTGTGCTGTGCTGTGCTGTGTTGTGTTGTGCTGTGCTGTGCTGTTTTATGCTGTGTTGTGTTTGTGTTGTGCTGTGTTGTGCTGTGTTGTGCTGTGCTGTGCTGTGCTGTGCTGTGTTATGCTGTGTTGTGTTTGTGTTGTACTGTGCTGTGCTGTGTTGTGTTGTGTTGTGTTTCTGTTGCGTTGTGCTGTGTTGTGTTTCTGTTGCACTGTGATGTGTTGTGTTGTGTTTCTGTCGTGTACTCCCATGCATTGTCTATCGTGTGTTTGGTCAACAAGGTTTGCAGAGTCGACGCCCCACGGTCTGACGTATGTCCACGTCTGGCACGTTTGACCTTTCCTGCTGTACACTTTACCGTCAGTGGCACATGCTGGTCGTGCTTCCGTTGCGTTATTGCCTGCTGCTCCGTTGCTTCCGTTGCGTTATTGCCTGGTGTTCCGCGGCGCGTGCTCCGGTTCACGGTCGGTCGGTCGGTCTGTCGGTCGGTCGGTCGGTCGGTCGGTCGGTCGGTCGGTCGGTCGGTCGGTCGGTCGGTCGGTCGGTCGGTCGGTCGGTCGGTCGGTCGGTCGGTCGGTCGGTCGGTCGGTCGGTCGGTCGGTCGGTCGGTCGGTCGGTCGGTCGGTCGGTCGGTCGGTCGGTCGGTCGGTCGGTCGGTCGGTCGGTCGGTCGGTCGGTCGGTCGGTCGGTCGGTCGGTCGGTCGGTCGGTCGGTCGGTCGGTCGGTCGGTCGGTCGGTCGGTCGGTCGGTCGGTCGGTCGGTCGGTCTGTCGGTCGGTCGGTCGGTGTCGGATGTGGTGTGCTGACAGCAGAGCCACCCCCTCAGGTGTTGCGGCGCGTGGTGGTCGGTGGCCCGATGACGGGCCTGTCTGACGGCCAGGCCTGGCGCCAGATATCCGGCCTGACATCGACACGTGCACTTTGATCGGAATTCGGATGCTTTATTTCAGTTGTATTTGTTTATTCACGTATCAGCCAACGGATCGAGATGCACGAACGGGTGAAGTCGGAGGCTGAAACATTGCAATGTGCTGATTGGTGGTTGTAGAACATCGTACAGAGAAACACTAATGGGTCTTATCGAAATGCATGCATCAGAATAATACCAGCGTCAACTGATTTTGATGCATGCATGTCAGACAAAAAATAGCAGTGTGAAGCCCATAGCCCATAGCGAAGGCAATAGCTTGCCCCCCCCCCCCATATGTGCGCGCGATCGCGCCAAAATATAACGTCACAATCGAAGTTCGATAACAATTACAAAACAAAATCGTGTGAGCTTACCAGATGCACCTAAAGACGAAGACACAACAACACGCTAAGTTGGGACGCGTCCACCAGCATCCAAATTAAATGGAAGTTTCATTGCCGGGGTTATGCATGACACTGTGAGGCTTGCTTTCACATCATACTTTAATACATTTGATTTCACTTTCGTGAAGAGACAGACGCTAACAGTATCTTTCATGTGTTAAATATGATCTTCCTTTGAGCATACAATCAATGTAAACACATGTACCATGTATGTGTTGTAGGTTCCCTGCAGCACTCGGAAGAGCTAACTGATGGCCGCAACATGATCACAACAATCGCAAAATGATCACAGCAGTCGCAATATGATCACATCAGTCGCAAAATGATCACAGCAGTCGCAATATGATCACAGCAGTCGCAATATGATCACAGCAGTCGAACTATGATCACAGCAGTCGCAATGTGATCACAGTAGTCGCAACATGATCACAGCAGTCGCAACATGATCACAGTAGTGGCAATATGATCACAGCAGTCACAATATGATCACAGCAGTCGCAATATGATCACAGCAGTCGCAACATGATCACAGCAGTCGCAATATAACCACATCAGTCGCAACATAATCACAGCAGTCGAGGCCCAGCTGACTAAAGAGATAACTAGCCAACGAGCTATGTGCTTTATAATGGTAAGTTGCATAGCTGTGTGTACTAGCAGGCTACGTATCATAACAGTGAATTCGTTCACTATTGCCGGACTATGGGAGCGTACCGTGGAGGTGGGGAGCAGGTCATGACGGTAGGGAGCAGTGGTAGGGAGCAGCAGCAGCGGTAGGGAGCAGTGGCTGCACGCGGTACATGTAGTACTTGGTAGCCAGATGACTGCCGAGTACTGGCACTCGACCCCCCCCCCCCACCGGACAGAGGTGCCGGCCTCGGCAGACCAGACCAGACCAGACCAGCCCGGCACGTGACGGGCCGAGTACTGACACTCGACCCCCCACCGGACTGAGGTGCCAGACCAGACGTGACCAGACCTGACCAGACTAGACCAGACCAGACCTGACCTAACCATACCAGACCAGACCAGACAAGACCTGACCTGACCTGACCTGACCTGACCTGACCAGACCAGACCAGACCAGACCAGACCTGACCTGACCAGACCAGACCAGACCTGACCAGACCAGACCAGACCAGACCTAACCATACCAGACCAGACCTGACCAGACCTGACCTGACCTGACCTGACCTGACCTGACCCGACCCGACCATACCTGACCCGACCTCACCCGACCTCACCAGACCAGATCATGCCAGACCAGACGGCAGACCAGACGACAGACCATCAGGTGACGGTCGCCCCGTGTGGCGCGTGTCGTGTTGCAGGCGCGGCCGGCATCGACTGCTACGTGTGCGACAGCACGTCCCAGATCGGCTGCGCCGAGTTCCTGTCCGACACGGCGCTGCTCGAGCCGCAGTCGTGCGCAAACGTGTACGACGCAAAGTACTGCGTCAAAATGACTCAGGTGTTCGAAGGTATTGTGGCGCGGCGGCGGCTGTGTCCCGCCGATGAAACGCTCACCTGGTGCTCACCTGTCGCTCACCTGGTACTCACCTGGTGCTCACCTGGTGCTCACTTGGCGCTCACCTGGTACTCACCTGGTGCTCACCTGGTGCTCACCTGGTGCTCACCTGGTGCTCACCTGGTGCTCACCTGGTGCTCACCTGGTGCTCACCTGGTGCTCACCTGGTACTCACCTGACGCTCGCCTGGTACTTACCTGACGCTCACCTGTCGCTCACCTGGTGCGCACCTGTCGCTCACCTGGTACTCACCTGGTACTCACCCTGTGCTCATCTGACGCTCACCTGGTACTCACCTGGTGCTCACCTGGTACTCACCAGGTGATCGCCTGGCGCTCACCTGGCTCTGGCACGGCGTGGCCGCTATCCGCCTCGGCTGCGGCGACTAACAGCATGGGTGGTGGACCGCTGATGGGACACGAGGAAACTGAACGGGCCGGTCTACTAACATTTATCTCAAGTCGCTTGACATTCTGCTTTTCATAATGGCTCGAGTACATTTCGCACGCATGGTATGTTGACAACGGGCATTGCAAACACAGCCGGGACTTTTGCTGATATGTTTTACCGTGGAACAAGACAAATGAAGGCACCTGTCATTGCCTCGCCGCGTGAGCCGACTCTGTGCGCTGTGCTGAAGCCGCCCGCTAATATCTGAGAGCTGCCAGCTGCGCCCACTAACCCGGAGACGACCGGCCTTGACCCACTGAAGCAGCGTCGAGTCTCGGCTCAGGTCGTTGCCATTTCCGACGGGCATCCAGCCGCCCGAGGAGCTTGGGCGGGGCTTCGCTGCGGGGACGAGTGGTCTAGGGGTAAGATGCTCGTCTCACAATCGAAAGGTTGTGGGTTCGAGTCTCGCCTGTCGCTACTCTTCGCCCGCGACCAATCGGCGTGAGAGATTGGCGACGCTACATGACTCAACGGTCGACGTGTCATAAAACCAATAACCAACAGGGGCTTCGCTGCGATGTGGCTTCCAGCCCTGGCGGTGAGAGCCACCCTGTGACGTGTGTGTAGTTTACGTGTGTGTAGTTTACGTGTGTGTAGTTTATTATGGACCAGTGACGGGCACGCAGTGGTGCAGGCAGGATTTTTCGAAGTGAGTGGCCCGACAAAAACGAACATGTGACGAAACGGAGAAAGCTTCGCGCGGTGAAAATCTCAACAGTTCTCGTTTCATCGAGTGTATTTTTGGGTTCTGGAGGGGTGGGGGGCGGAGGAGGCTGCGCGTCTGCGAGTACCTTGCTATTCATGTGGCATTGATAAATCTTCCGGCAGCACCTTATGCAACTGCTGGGTGTGTCCGAAATGTCCATGGTAAAAACATTTAATGCCAATTGCTTGTTGTACATTTTTAACGTTTGACGGCGTCCAAAGGCTTAACATGCGCATCAGTGGCCATCGAGGCTTGCTTGACACCAAGATGCTTTCTTTGTCAGTTCTAGCCTGACAATTATCTGACTAAATTTTGACAGCCATAGTTATAGTCATAACCGATGACTATGGCGGAGGATCTAGAGGATTTTCAAACATCTTGAGGACTATTTCGTCCCCTTGGGGTAATGCGAAAGTTTTGCTCTTCCTCTGATTTGCGCTTCCCTTGTCTTCGACTCTGCTTCGCCTCACCGATGCTGGTGTGTGGCGACAGGAAGCGAGGCGGCTCCGACCTCCGCTCTCCAACCTCGACTGACGTTGCTCGCGTCGTTCGTTCACAATCCCCAGCAGCGGACGCTGTTCTGGCCCTCGTACTGCAGTTATATATTATTCGTGAGATAGGGTGGAATATGCCACTTTCTGAACACTCAATCGACATCCTTCTCCAATAATTATCGACATCCCGCTTCGTGATGCGTGCTTATGATGTCCTCGTATCTCCTTTCTAACACTATCTGGTTCATAAGTATCATGCTCATGCTTCCGATAAGATATGGTGATACACGATCATTTCGCAACGCAATTTCAGGTAAAGGGATTAACTATAATGTGATATGGCATACAATTACAGTTTATAGCATGGTTATTTTTCTCGCTGTCCAGAACATGCTTTTCCTAAACCATGAACCTCAAAACAAATGATAAAGGAAAAAGTCATAAGTATGCCATTAGCTAAAATTTGAGTCTTAAAGACATCGAAGGCATTTTAAATGACACTAATACCATGGCAAATGTCGACATCCTACTGTGCTCGTTTCGACATCTCGCACCTAACGAAAAACCATTATTTTAACCCTATCGTACTGACACGTGCATCGACGGCGGTGGGCACAAACGGCAACACTGGGCGACACGGGTGGCAACACTCTACAAGGTGGCAGCACTGGGCGACACGGGTGGCAGCACTCTACAAGGTGGCAGCACTGGGCGACACGGGTGGCAACACTCTACAAGGTGGCAGCACTGGGCGACACGGGTGGCAGTACTCTACAAGGTGGCAGCACTAGGCGACACGGGTGGCAGCACTCTACAAGGTGGCAGCACAGTCCAAAGCAGGCGACAGCACTGGTGCTCTCGCTTCCCGATCGACTTGCTGAGCACTGTCCATTGACATGCTTGCTGTTGTGATTGGATCAGAAAGGTTCAGCATTTTTATATGACCGAAGCGCCTCTTGTAATGGAAATTAATGTGTATTATTGCGCCAGATCGGTGCTCTTCCGGGTTCACCCCCGCAGGCTGGAATAGCCAAGGTTGTTTGTCACAATGGGGGCAATATGACCAGTGACGTCGATGTGCCCGAATGGCTAGCTGGTCGTCACGAGCCACTGTGTTCCAATATTTTCTTCGGTAGCTATCTGTCTTGGTGCATGCGCGCCTGATTGTTGTATAGGCTTCTTCAACAACAGTCCGTGAGTATGACCAGGTGTGAATGATCACATATGGCTCGAGTGGAATTCATGTCGCTTAGCACATTGTCCTCCCAGGGCAGTATAGGCTGTGTAATGTCACATGGCAATTGTCCTTCCAGCACAGCATGGGCTGTGTAATGCCACATAGCACATTGTCCTCCCAGGGCAGTATAGGCTGTGTAATGCCACATAGCACATTGTCCTCCCAGGGCAGTATAGGCTGTGTAATGCCACATAGCACATTGTCCTCCCAGGGCAGTACAGGCTGTGCCACAGCCTTACGGTATTACGGTAATGCCACATAGCACATTGTCCTCTCAGGACGGTATTGGTCTTCTGGCTGTGGCCGGCCAGCAGACACAAAGGGCGTCGGTAACTCAGTAGCCGAGCCAGGCGTCTGGAAAACCGGAAGTACGGGGTTCGTCTCCCAATGATGCCTGCCCTTCCTGGCGGAGTGAGAGACAGGCGACACCAATGTGGCCATCTGCACGTTTGAACCATTGACACCTCCCAGTGTGCTACGTGCATGCGAAGATACCGCTGCTCAGTGCGTCGTAAAGCCATAAACAACAACAGCCAATAGACCTAATGGAACATGTACCTTAGCCAGCTCATGTACAATGTACATGCAGGATAACAACCAAAATCGCGTGCAATATGTGTGGCAAGAGGAAAGAAGCCCAATGATTGGGGGCCAAAGTCGCGTACAATATCTATGGCGAGGAGAAAGAAGCCCAATACTTACGGGCCAAAGCCGCGTGCAATATGTATGCCAAGGAGAAAGAAGCCAAAATGGTAGGGGACGTTGACTGCATGTTACCCATGCTCTATACCGGGTCACAAACGTCTGGCGGCAGGAGGCCGCTGAGAGGCTGGGTGGAGGGGGAGTCGCGACAGATCCTAGCCATTCTGTATACTGGCACTCGCATGTGGATTGAGGGTGTCGCTTAACCTGCTTATCACTAGCAAATCTAGTTACTTGTTCTAGTTCTAGTTCTAGTACACTTGTCGTTACTACGGTACTGACGTTTCTCACTGCGGTACTACCGCTAGTCGTTACTACGGTACTAATGCTGGATTTTGGGCCTATATGCGCACAACTTGATTGGGCTGTGTTCAACCATACGGCGGCGTCCTAATGTGGCTGTTCGTCTGCCGAGGGAGCAGCCGGTAACCGATCGATTGTCACAATCTAGCCACCGGCGCATGCACTAACGCTTCAGTACTCCCCAACAGATGGCAGCAGTGAGCGGTGGCGGCGCGTGGTGGTGGTGGTGGCGATGCTGGTGGCGCTGACCGTGCACGATTCCTCAGAGGCCACAATCAGCTGTTACCAGTGTGACGGCGTGGCCGACGCGTGGTGCGGCGAGTGGTTCCGGTCCGGGAGCGCCCACGCCGTGGGCCTCCTGCCCCGGCCCTGTACGCACATACACGACGCCCAGTACTGTGTCAAAGCCACGGGCGTGTTCGCAGGTATTGCGCGGGTCGTGTGGCGGTGGTGCGGCATGCTCGCTGGCTGCCCGTCCGCTGAGCACGACACAGACCTGCTTCGTGTTTGTGTTTGTGTTATCTTGTTTGTTTGTTGTTGTTGTTTGGGGGGGGGATGGAGGTTCAGTTTTGCTGACATGAAAGCAAGTACTCCACACTTTCTATCGGTTAAAAAATGTGTAAGAACACATACATCACCAAAAATAACTACTCCCCATATATATAGCTATAATCCATATAATCTAGCTAATCTACATTTTCGTACATACAATAGCCCTCCAAATTTAATCTAGCTATACGATTTTTTTTCATTGTTGTCAGAAAATGATCTTGAAAACTTCCATGCTTTATGATGTTCCACATCATCTGATATGGTACAAAATCGACAATGTTGAACAAGGCAGCTGATGTTGAAGATCATCAATTTCTGTGGCGTTTCTACGGATTGTACGTCTTTTGTATGACGAAAGGAATTATACGTTTGTATGCTTTCCGTGCAACGTCACCGGCCCCTTCACTTCCAGAAGTAACACGGAGGTGGTGGAACCACCACTTGGAGTCGTCCACCAGGCAACCACCAATGAACAACATGCTCTTACAATAACTATGTTGGTATCAGGCATCTTATTCCGTTGTACCGCACTCAACGCCACTATATCCACTATGGCCACTTAACGCCACTATCGCCACTTAACGCAATCATCGCCACTTAACGCCACCATCGCCACTTATCACCACTTAACGCCACTATATCCACATAACGTCACTATCGCCACTTAACGCCACTTAACGCCACTATATCCACATAACGTCACCATCGCCACTATACACCACTATCTTCGCGTACCGCTGGATATCTCGTTTGCTTCCATCGATTCGACGTGTTGTCACGTGTCTCCTGCTAGTAACAAGCTACCAATGCTCCTTCTAACACCACATGCATGCTGTGGCAGTTACGCACGCACGCCCGAACGTGACCGACCTTCCAGGTCAATGCAGATGTTCGTTGTCGGTATGGCAGGCACAGCGAGTCCTGTCACACATTCCCTGCCTCACGTGGCCTGCTATACATGCCCTGCCACATGTCCTGCCGCACATGCTGTGCCGCACATGCCTGTCACCTGCCACACATGCTGTGCCACCTGCCACACATGTCCTGCCACACATGCTGTGCCACCTGCCACACATGTCCTGCCGCACATGCCCTGCCACACATGCTGTGCCACCTGCCACACATGTCCTGCCACACATGCTGTGCCGCACATGCCTGTCACCTGCCACACATGCTGTGCCACCTGCCACACATGCTGTGCCACCTGCCACACATGTCCTGCCACACATGCTGTGCCGCACATGCCTGTCACCTGCCACACATGTCCTGCCACACATGCTGTGCCACGCACATGCCTGTCACCTGCCACACATGCTGTGCCACCTGCCACACATGTCCTGCCACACATGCTGTGCCACCTGCCACACATGTCCTGCCACACATGCTGTGCCACCTGCCACACATGTCCTGCCACACATGCTGTGCCGCACATGCCCTGTCACCTGCCACACATGTCCTGCCACACATGTCCTGCCACACATGCCCTCGACAGTATGCATTGACTGGTCCGTTCTTGCAGTTGTTTCCGGATATTGTACCAAAGCCCACTTCTTATTATTTGGCCATGATCATGATAGCGTAAAATGGAACTTCGTGGCTGCTGGACGTACGAGAGGAGAGATCACTGCAGCATGCGAATTCAATCCTGAGGCTGGCTCTGCTGTAGTCTTTGCACGTCATCGCTGTGCTTGAGTGCTTTTAGTTACCTTTTAGTTACCTTTGAATTGCCTTTGTAAGGCTATTTTGTCAACGCAAAGCCATTGCACTTGTACTATATGCTGAAGTACATCTAAACATCGGGCTCTTCTGGGCAGTAGGACACTTCTGCTTTATACTCTTTATGTGGGAGACGTCTATTGTAACAGAAACACCCTTGGCACTAAGTGACATCCTTGGCACTAAGTGGCGTTCGGGTCGAATCCTCAAGAGTGACCTCAGTTCTGAAGAAAAAATGTTTCAATGCCCGTGTGCTCATCTCTGTTACCAGAGTGAATATTACCGTGGCAACTAGCAGATAGGTTGCTTGCTTTTCAGCTGGATGCTTGTCTCGATTTATGGTGGTTGGTTGGCTGGTTGGTTGGTTATGGTTGGTTGGTTGGTTATGGTGGTTGGTTGGTTGGTTATTTGAGTTTGATGGCTCATCGACCAGGTTTGGTCATTCAGCGCCGGCCCATCGAGTTATTGTGAAGCGAGAACAACGCCTGCCATCAGGTATCGGAGTAAGCATAACACGATTGCCTGTCGTTCTCGGAGCAGAGGGCACCGATATGTGACTTATCTGTTGGACCATTGGCTGAGTGGCGGTTCATTGGTATAGGTGCTAGTTTCCCCGTGGCTATAGTAGTCACTAGCTGAGTGGTGGTTCATTGGTATAGGTGCTAGTTTCCGGCGGCTATAGTAGTCACTAGCTAGTGGCGGTTCATTGGTATAGGTGCTAGTTTCCGGCGGCTATAGTAGTCACTAGCTGAGTGGTGGTTCATTGGTATAGGTGCTAGTTTCCGGGGGCTATAGTAGTCACTAGCTGAGTGGTGGTTCATTGGTATAGGTGCTAGTTTCCGGCGGCTATCGTAGGGCACTCAGTCACTTGCACTGACACGTAAGTATTGCCGGCGGGAAGCAATTTTTTTGCATCCGGCATGGTTAATGGTTGACAGTTAATGCAATTCATTAATGGAAAATTTGCATTGTTAAAATCACATTGTATTTTGTCTTCATGAATCATGGTTGTAATACGGTTTGGCATTACGCATATTGGAATGTCTTCTGCTGTAGTAATGGCTGTTTTTCTTCTTTCTTTCAGTTCTTGCATGTGCTGGGGTTGTGCACATCGGCGTCATTTGCGGTGTGTTTTTGTTTGAACTTAGCGGTGTCATAGACATAAACAATTTGATTTGCATATTCGTAATCAGCATTGACTATTTTTCGGACGAGTCGATCGGATCAATTAGGCCTTACAGCTCCTTTTACCATGCAACGCTCATGGTGTATTTGAAAGAAGCATTGAGATTGGCATTGGCCTCGTCACATGGTAACATCACTCCTTTCATATGTGTCGATGTCAGTTAGATACTGACTAGGATGATAAAGTACCGTAACATGTATGCCGTAAATCGACACCAGCACGGTATTTTGCGTTGACTCAAGTTCAGTAGATGAGCTGAAGTGACGGCCGACGTCGCATCTAACCAATTCGTACAGTTGTGTTTCTTTTTGGTGTCAACGCCCAGCCGCCACCTACCTTCTTTTCTTTTCGCTGCGAATTGCGACATTTCGCATGATAGCTAAATGCAATGATCGCATGCACACGAACTTTGTCTCGTCTTGACACAACGTTGTGGCGCAGGTCAGCTGGGCACGAAGCGGTTCTGCTCGTCGCGCGACTTCGGCGACTACTGCGAGTGGGTGCAGCGGCCGGGCGACGACAACACCTACCAGGCGTGCGTCCTCACCTGCAGCACGAACGCCTGCAATGGTTCGGCCGACCGCCGCGGCGCGGCGCTGCTCGTCGCCACGGCAACAGCGCTCGGATTGGCCGGCTGGGCGCGTGCCGTGTGGTGATTGGCCGGCTGGCACGCCAAGCCAGCCGTGATTGGATGGTGGGCGCCAATGGGACGCCGATGCACGATGATTGGCTGGAGCCAGCCAATGAGGCTGGAGTATCTCGGTGATGCACAGCGATTGTGGGTGTCCACCGAGCGCCAGCGCTGAATGTTTCACGGTGTTTTGTTTATCCTGACTATTTCATTTCACCTCTAGACCTGGTGTGTTTGTTGTTTGATGTCATCCACGAATGCATTCCAGAACGATTTCCATGACATCTGAAAAGAATGTTGTATTTGTGAACTGAAGTTAGAGGTTTTTTTTCAGGAGGTACCTAATTGTGCGGAAGTTGTACGAACAAGAAGACGGTTGGTAGGCAATGCTGTTTGTTAACTCTCTTTACAATGGTACAAGGATGGAAGTCGGCAGGAGAAATGTCGGCTTCGCTGGCGAATGTTTATGATTATCTCCGTGGGATCACGTGAAAAAGAACATTTCGTTGTGAACCTGTCACGGCGAAGACTTGGAACCAAGGAGTGCGCCAAGGAGTGCATTTAATTGTTGTCAGCAATGTCCAGTGCGGGGGACGAGTGGTCTATGGGTAAGATGCTCGTCTCACAATCGAAAGGTTGTGGGTTCGAGTCTCACCTGTCGCTACTCTTCGCCCGCGACCAATCGGCGTGAGAGATTGGCGACGCTATATGACTCAACGTTCGACGTGTAAAACCAACAACCAACCAATGTTCAGTGCAAATGCATGGTTATTGAAGCTTTCAAAATTGGTGAAGTAGCATGTAAATGGCAACTTGTATGCATGCAGTTCGATGAAATTATCTTTAATCAGGAGCAAATGGCCGACCGCAAAATGTGTGTCAATATAAACTTATTTTTCTGGAAGAGTCGGTGGGGCAGTGGCCTTGACTGATCACTGAGTTACCGCGCACACATGTATTATACTCAGTTGTGTCCAGGGGCACAATACGGTACCGACTTGTGTCGGTGTGCGCACGTGGGTGTGGGTGTGTACATGAGTAGGATGTATTACGACGGGGACAAGTGGTCTAGGGGCAAGATGCTCGTCTCACAATCGAAAGGTTGTGGGTTCGAGTCTCACCTGTCGCTACTCTTCGCCCGCGACCAATCGGCGTGAGAGATTGGCGACGCTACATGACTCAACGGTCGACGTGTCGTAAAACCAATAACCAACCAGCCAGGATGCATTACAACCTTAGGTTCGTTCTTTGTACGTGACGTCGATCGGTACAATATTCGGCATGGTATGTGACGCTGCCCTGTCCCTCCACGGACGTCCCAGCAGATTCAGGAGCGTCCCTGAAAGTCGGAGTGGCGCTCGGAGGTTCCAGGAGGCGCCTGGTGTCACGAAAGGATCACCACTTTTGCCTCCATGTGAGACCTCGAACTGTTCCGTCTAGGACCTACTATTGTGTTCCGTCAAGGGCACTTCAACAGGTACGTCAACAGCCATGTTAATAGCAAGTTCTGATTACGGCCCGCTGAAATGCGTGTTTGTGGGAGGGGATGGGGGGGGGGTCAGTGTTGGGAAGGTAGGCTGTTTCTGGTTTTCTGGCTTCGAAAACATCCGCTCCAGAAAATGATCGCCATTTTTCTCCTTTGGGGACTGAATTGTGCTATTTAACATTGACCTGACCCGTGATGAAGTGATCAATATGGCACGCATATGGAACTTTTTACATCTTCACTAATTTACCATTCAGGGTATAATCATGATAATCGTGGATAGCCGATGGATAATCGCCTCATAGCCACAATTGTCGAGGTTTTCTCGACTGGGCCATGTATGGCCAAGTTTAGTGGCCATGTTTAGTGTTTAGTGTTTAGTGGCCATGTTTAGACACATAAGTTTAGTCGACACGTTCAGTGGCCACCTTCTAATGCACCCTTTTCTTTGTCATTCCTGGTCATTCTTAGTCATTCCTGGTTAGTTCTCGCACGCAACACTTGAATACCAAACATGCAACGTTAGCGTGTTCATTACATAACATTACATAACATTACATTACATAACATTACATTACATAACATCACCACAGCAAGTCGGGCCAGAACAAATTCCCGTGAGATACTTTAGTTGAAGATCAGATAGCGTTCAATTGAAAGTACGAGCCAACATTGTTGTCGTTTTCTACAAGCTGTGTCGGCTGCAGGTTCCACTAATGCCATGCAGCACACAGCCTTGTATAGCAGGTGCCGTTCCAGTCGCATTTATGTTCTTGATCTTGATGATCCTGATCAAGGACGGTTGTTGGGTGGCTGTTATCAGCACGTTGGCGGAATGCAGGAACCGGGCTGGTTGGGGAGGGGACGAGTGGTCTAGGGGTAAGATGCTCGTCTCACAATCGAAAGGTTGTGGGTTCGAGTCTCACCTGTCGCTACTCTTCGCCCGCGACCAATCGGCGTGAGAGATTGGCGACGCTATATGACTCAACAGTCGACGTGTCGTAAAACTAATAACCAGCCAACCAACCAGGCTGGGTGGGGAAAATCCTCACAGCAGAGTGGTATATTTAGAACATTCTACCGGCGAGTATGGACAATAGCAGTAGTTTAGTCGGGGTTTCCATGGAGGAGGGGGAGGGGATTAAAGACGGCATATCGCATTAGCAAGAGGCATATGCCAAAATTCCCAAAACAACATACATAACAACATAACATAACAGCATATAAGGTAAAACAATGATCGCACGAGGCGTGCTACAGACAATAAAGAACACCACAATGAGAGCACAGCACCTACAACAAATGCAATATAAATCATAAAACAAAGACACGAATCAGACCATATGGTTCTATCTGTAATCTGGATGTTTATTCGCATGAGGAAGCATGTATTTTTGCTGCAATGGCGAGAACCGACCTGTCTGAGCCTCTTGACGAAGCCAAAAAACGAGGTATAATTCGTTGGCAACATTTATCTTTGACTGTGTTTGGCAGGCCATAGGTGCACTGTGTCTGCGCTTTGTGGGGGGGGGGGGGGAAGCTAACACCAAGTGAGTGTTCAAGATGAGCTAAAAATGTGTGTTCCAAAATGTGGCCATGTCTGGGAGTTTCTGGTGAACTTCCAGACATGGTCTGGACTTGCTCAACCATGTCACGCTCTGCTGGACAATCGTCTTCTGCGCAAAATGTGCTCGCTTCCCGGTGTATTGTTTACATGTCTGAGTACAGGATCAAACGGGGTGCATCCAGTTTTCCTGAGCTGTAGATATTGCCTCACAAAATTGCTCGACTATGATTTTTTTTATTCAAACTTGAAAATTGTTCCCTCCTTCAACGAAATGAATCAGCTCTATAGTTGGAGTGCAACATTTCACGTGCCGCAAAATATATCTGCATTTTACATGTTTCCCCATCGCTGGCACTTTTTCTTACTCCAGACACCTAACACGAAATGAAATTCAGATCACTGTCCCAGATGTAATGTACCTTTTGTTCCTGCTTTTCACATTAACCTTTTATATAGTGCGCTTCAGTGACAATAATTTTGTTTTGTACGTTTGCGGCGTTGCATGGATATAATGACCTTAAACCTTTCTGGTCCCCTCTGTATGTAAACGTGATAAGATTCCTGTATCCCTAGGTGCACCAGATTCACCCAAAAATTCACTTCAGACCCTTACCTTGCAAAAGATCTCTCCAACTGTAACCCACACTTTGAGTGTCCAGCAGTGAGATCCATGTCGTTTGCTGGCATCACGGGTGTTTGCACGTCCTGCCGGCGCTGGGGGACGGCGCTGCCGGCCGGGAAGCGGAGCAGATGACGAGCGAGTGCAGGATCGACTGCGGGTGCCGTCGAGCAGACGAGCGCAGATCAGATCCGTCCGCGCAGATCCGTCCGAGGCGAGAGGTGAGAGGGTGAAGTCGGCCCGCGTCGTGTCTGCCCTGACGGCGCGGCCGGGCGACGTCAGTACATGACGTCGTGGTCTCTGCGCCCGGCGTGTGGCCGGACGCCGAGCGTGGTGGGGTCGGTGCGGCGGCAGCCAGTCTGCACAGGTCGTGTGTGGAGCTCAGAGGCGCAGCCCGGCAGGCCCGAGCACGGCCCGCGCCGACGGCGGCAACGCCGACATGTTTGCGCCGGGCCCTGGTGGAGCCGCGGGATTGAGAACATCCCGGCTGCGCCCCTGGTGGAGCCGCGACCGCCGGCGACCGTCTCGGCACGAAAATGGCGACACGTCGCCACGCTCGGTCTGACTGGCCAGTTAGTCAGCTGGCTAGTCACTCGGACGACTGCCGCGAGTGCAGCACGCGTCGCCGGAGCGTTGAGAACATCGTGCAGGAGCGCCCGGTCTGGAGCACCAGGAGCACCTGGTCTGGAGTACCTGGAGCACCCTTTCGGCTGGAACAGCCAGCCGCCATGGCCGCGCCCAGCCGGCGCGCTCTGCTGCGTCAGACCATCATGCTCAGTCAGCTGTTCGCCAGCAACGGCGCGCCGCTGGCGTTCGTCGGCTTCTTCACGACGGAGGTGTCGCGGCCTACCAGTCAGCTGGCGCTGTCGCCAGGGCAGGTGACGTGGGTGGGCTCTGTGTTCATGCTCGGCACGCTGGCCGGCTTCCTGACGTCGATGGTGGTGGCGGCGCGGCTGGGCACGCGCCGGCTCGTGCTGGCCACGGTGCCGGTGCTGGCCGCCGGCTGGCTGCTCATCAGTTTCGGCCCGGACGTGCGGTACGTCCTGGCTGGCGGAGTACTGGTTGGCGTTGGCATCGGTCTGCCACACAGCACCATCAAGAACTCCATTTGCGAGTCATCGTCGACCCACGTGCGTGGCATGCTGCCTGCTCTCGGGAATGTCTCCATCCAAGTCGGCATCCTGGCAGGATACACGCTGGCGTGGGTGCCGCCCTGGCGCACAGCAACGCTGGTGGTGGGCCTGGTGCCCGTGGCCGTGCTGACGCTCGGTGTGCTCCTCTTCCCCGAGTCGGCACGATGGATGCTGACGCACGGACGTACGGAGGCCGAGGCGCGCCGCTCGATCCTCTTCTTCCAGGGCGCCGACCATGACGTGGACGCCCAAGTTGCTGCCGTGATGGCCTCGCTGGGCGATGACCGCCAGCAAGCCACGTCGGTGGCGGCGTTGCTGAAGCGACTGCTGGAGCGACCCCATCTGCGGCCGCTGCTGGTCGTGATCTGCCAGATGCTCCTGTACGTCTTCACTGGCGGCGCGACTGTCTCGTCGTACGCGAGCGTCATCTTCGGCGGCATCTCCGGCGGTCACTACCGAGACGCGGCCATCATGTCGGCGCTGCAGGTGGTGGCCGGCCTCAGCATCAGCAGCCTTATAGAGCGCCTCAGTCGCGCCAGCCTGCTGGTCGCCTCCGGGACGGCGGCCGCTGTCGGCTGCACTCTCGCCGGCGTCTTCTTCCACTGGCAGGAGACACTCGCCGGTTACGATCGGCTTGCGACGGTCGGCCTGCTCGTACACGCCGTCACCTTCGTCGCGGGCATCGGCCCCGTCACCTGGATCCTTCCCGGTGAGCTGCTGCCGAACGTCGTACGAGCAGTCACCAGCCCCATCGTCAGCAGTCATCAGCCTCATCATCAGCAGTCACCAGCCCCATCATCACCAGTCACCAGCCCCATCATCAGCAGTCACCAGCACCATCATCAGCAGTCACCAGCCCCATCATCAGCAGTCACCAGCCCCATCGTCAGCAGTCACCAGCCCAATCATCACCAGTCACCAGCCCCATCATCAGTTCCATTCCATTCCATCATTTGGTTCCATTAATCTGTCATGAACTTGACCTGACTTGACCTCGGTGATCTAACATGACCTTGGAACTATATAGCATATCAATATACATAAAACAAGTCGCTAGTGTTGCCAAGAACACTTCCCATTTGCGAATATACGGGAAGCGCATCAGCGCCGATTTTTGTGGTCTGGCGCTACGAATCTGTTTTTCACTTTAACAGCCCCGAACTCGAAAAATGTTCGGCCGATTTCCATGTTTCTTACTTTAAACGACGCGCCAGTCATTTCTGAGCAGGTACGCATAAAATCGCGTATATCGACCGGTAAAATCTGCAGTTATGTACGAAAAACCGGAGGAGTGGGCGGATTTCGCCCCCCCTCCAGGGCGCGTGTTAACTGACCTGGGTGCATTTAATGCTGCACTGCACTCAAATCTCTGCACATTGTTGTACGAATATACTGAATAGATTAACCATGATAATATACTAATCAAACTTTAAGAGTGGCCTTACTTCTCTATTCTAATAGAGAAGTAATTTTTTCATTTTTCATTTTCTTCTAATTTTTCTTTACTTGGATCAGAAATCTTGTCTGACAACAACATATTAGCAGATGTAGTGGCTACTCTAAGCATACAAATTATGCGTGAGGTATACGTTCCAGTTCCTGTGTCTTGCCCGGTCTATCTGATAACCATATTTTGCCTTAATCTACGGGATAAACTCATCTCGGGGTGAGTGATGCTCGATAATTTGGGGAGCCAATCAGGTGCCAACCAGGTGAGAACCAGTTTTTATCCATACTTTGAGTAACGTCACCAACAGCTGACAGGCAGTCAGCTGTCTGTCATTTTGGTACTTTGCTGATATATATAAAGAGTGAGGGGTAATACTTGAAGATTACCATACCCACCTAGGGGAAGCTGGGGTATCCGAACATGTTCCATTTCCGAACACCTTTTGACATCTGTGATGTTCAGCATGTAAATAACAAAAAGATGACAGTATTCATGAACAATGGACCTTTCTCTACCAACATATGAAGGTCCAATCACATAGTTCTACCAATTATTTCTGTATGGAGCAGTAGCGCAACCAGGGGGGGGCCATGGTCCCCCCCGAAATTTTTTGGGGGCCCGCTTCGCGGGCCCCTGGCTCGGAGTGGGCCACCCTACTCAGAGCCCTGGCTAGGGGCCCGCGAAGCGGATCTGTGGCTCGAATCAGGGGCCCTTTGAACCAACTGAAAATCTGGGGGCCCGTTTTAACCAGGGCCCGCCTCGAACCGGGGCCCATTTTTATTCAGGGGCCCGCATTGAACCAATAGCCCGCTTAGAACCAGGGGCCCGCTTCAACCTGGGGCCCTGTCTTGAACCAGGGGCCCGCTTCGAAAAGTGCTTTTATTTCTGCGTAGTTTTACAAACATAGGGGCCCGCTCAAAAGTAAGTGCATGTTTTCCGCAGACTTTTTTAAAACATGAGGGGGGCCCGCTTGCGAGGGGGCCCGCTCTCCAACCCTGCCCCCCCCCCGGACTGAAATCCTGGTTGCGCCACTGGTATGGAGTAAGCAAGGTCTACAGGCACCATTGTCAGGATTCCGAGAGCAGTCGGCATAAGAAAACCATAAGGAAGTGACCTCAGATAATTTTCTTGCAGTTACACCTGAATTTTGTAGTGCTACTAATAACTTGTGCCACAGCAGCTACAGTGAAGTAATCCTGCGCAACCACATTTTCGTGTTTAAAACATGGCACACCCAGGGGTGTCGATTTTTGAAAATCATTGGGGGGCCGAAGTGCGAACGCACTAGACCCCCCCCCCAAAAAAAAAAACTCATCGGATTTAGCCCACTATATTTTCAGATCTCAGAAATTCTGATTTTTTATTCGACGATGTGTATGTTTATTCAGCATCCTCACCAACGGGGAAAATCGTCCAATAACTGGTGAAGTCAATAATTAAAAGAGCAGTGCTCAGTACATGTCAACATAACAACTCTTGGTTGGTTATTGGTTCTACGACACGTCGACTGTTGTGTCATATAGCGTCGCCAATCTCTCACGCCGATTGGTCGCCGGCGAAGAGTAGCGACAGGTGAGACTCGAACTCACCAACATAACAACTCTGAGTAATAGCATGCGACTGCGGTGCCATATAGTAGGCTCGGATCCATCGTCACCGTCACCGTCACTGTTACCCTCCTCCTCACTCCACACACCAACAAACACACACCGGTTTAAATAAAAATACTTCAGCGATCAGATGCAAGCTAAAGCACACCGGCATTGATGAAGCATCAGAGCACAGCAGACCTGAACGGTGATGACGATGGGTGAAAGTATTTCCTCTGTGCCTAAAGTTAGGGAGGGGAATTGTTCCCTTTAGTACGCCACTGCGGCTGCTCAACGTGTTTTTTTTTCGCAGATTACACGATCGAGAGTAGAAAGGCCCTTCGGATAATTTTCTTTCGGGACCCATTCTTAATTTTCCGGTGCTCTGGTCGATTCGATGGAGTCTCCTTGTGGTTTTTGTGGTGAAGTCTATTTTTATAAGCCCCCTGCAGGCTATTTTTGGAACCCGGTACGATTCTTCTGGCTCTCGGTGCGTTTTTCCCGGTGCCAAAACAGGTTTCTTTTCCGGTGTCCGAAGACTTCTTATTTTGTGGATCCTTGACGCAATTTTTCCGTCCGCAAGGTGACATCCCCTGTATATATTGGTACTTGGGAAGCCAGCTGCAACTTGAGGGGCTCCGGTACGACGTTTTGGCCCCAGTGAGATTTTCAAGAGAAGCGACGTGAGTTTTTTTTGTCTAAGTGCGATTTTTTTGCGGCCCCGTCGTCACTTGTTGGGATCCCTTGCGGTGGCTACGACACGTTTGTGGGGTCCCACCAAGTTTTGTGGGCTTTTGGAGCTATTGTTGGGATCCCAGATTGATTTTCCGTGTCCGGACTGTTTTTCATTTACCCGCTTCATTTGTTGGGTGATCTCAACGAGAATTTTAGAGCCCCGGTGGGACCTGTCAGGCCTCTGGCGTGATTTTCAGGGGCCCGGGTGATAATTCTTAGTACCCCAGTCTCGGCGTGATTTTCAGGAGGCCCGGCCCGACCGTTTGTGGCCCCCGTCGTGATTTTCTTGTATCCCGGCACGACTTGTTTGCGGCCCCAACGTGATTTTCAGGGGCCCAGGTGCAAACTTTTGAGGCCCCAGCGTCATTATCGGGGCCCCTGCGCTACGTTTGGGGGCCCCCAAAGTGATTTTTCTTAGCCCCGGTGCGATTTTTGGTGGTCCGAGTAAAATTTTTAGGGAGCATAAGTTAGTAAATAAAAAACGTCTTCAAAAACGGTTCAAGCTAGATTAGGATATGTTAGACTTTTTAAGTTGAAAATGTTTGAGAACAAATTTTTTTTTGGGGGGGGGGACATTGGGCGTAAAAATAATCATTTCTTGCATGGAAGTCTAGGCTAGGTTAGGTTAGGTTATGTTACATGTTTTTTTATCTGAACATTATTTTTCATCCTATATTACTCAAATCCAAGCCCCCTTTTCCATGTTATTTTTCCTCACAATTGAAAAGTGTGCATCTGCAAAGGAAATGAGCGGTTACATCATGTTCAGCACATTAACAAACACTGCATTCAAAAAAGAGATTAAAAAAAGTCAGAGAGTACCATGAGCTGACAAATTACCCCAAAAGCCAGGTATTATCACAGTTTAAGGTAACCACAAGACAAGTTTTACACACATTTTACCTCCATGAAGCATACAAAGGGGTTAGGTTTGTCAGGTTAGGTTAGGCTTTTGTTGTAAGTTATAAAAAGAATCATTTGTTGGTAAATAATTTTTGTTAATGATTTTTCTACAAAAAAATATTAAACGGTTCAGGCTAGCTTAGGTTAGGTTTTTTTTTCAGTTGAAAATATTTGAGAAAATGCCTCGAAAATTTAAATTAAAAACAATTAATTTCTTGTATGGGAAGTTGAACTATGTTAGGTAAGGTTATCATACATCTTGAACATTATTTGCATGCTATATTTCCTTACTCCACACCCTTTTTTTGGTGTTATTTTTACTCCCAATTGAAAGGCATGCATTTGCAGAAGAAAGGACGTTAAATTTGTGCTTTATGTGTTTTATTATTATTTTTTATTTAAATTTCCAATGCAATGTTTATGAATGGCACTAAGTTGATGGCACTACTCAGTTTCTGTGCAAATGCTTGTGGTTGTGAGCGGGTTGTGAGCAAAATAACATTGTAAATGGGCTTGGAGTTAGTAACATAGCAATTAAAAGAAATACATTACAAATTCAACATAAACTAACGTAACCTAGCCTAACCTGACCTTGGAGAAAACAACTACAAAAACAAGATTGGAAAAATATATAGCAATTCATTTTCTTGAAATTTTACAAATGAAAAAACCTAACCCAACCTAATCTAATCAGAATTATTGTGCTTTAAGGTGGTAACTAGGCAAGTTATTACACATTTGCCTCCATAAAGCAAACAAATGGGCTATGTTTTGTGATGTTAGATTAGTTTAAGTGTTTTAAGTTCGACATTTTTTGCACAAATTGTTCCAAAATTTGAAAGAAATATATATTTTTTCTTTAAAAGCAGCTTATGTTAGATTAGGTTAAGTTGGGTTACATTTTTCAATTGTAAAAAAAAGTACATTGCTTGAAATTTTTACAACTTGATGTTTTGGTTTTGTTTTTCTCCAAGGGGAGGTTAAGCTAGGTTAGGTTATGTTATGTTGCATTTTTGTATTTAAAAAAAAAATACATTACCCTATGTCACCCAATTCAAAGCTTTTTGTTGGTGTTATTTTGCTCACAACCTGAAATGTAGGCATTTGTATAGAAAATGAGTGGTTCCATCATCTGAGTCACATTCATAAACATTGCATTGAAAGGATACATTCCACGAATTCATAAAACACCTTAAAACAAAAATTTACCAAAATGAGCAGTAGCATCATGTTCATCACATTCCTAAACATTGCATGGAAAAAAATAATCAGAAATTACCTTAAGCTGTAAATTTACCAAAAGGTGTGCCAACCCCTGGACGGAAATGCAACACTAGGTGCCCCAATCCTGGGCAGAAAGGGCACTAAGAGCAGTGGAATGAAAATATTAATAAAAGTAAACTAAAAACAGCTCTTCTTGAAGACAAACGTGGTAGTTATGTGACATTAACATGGAAACCCTGAGCACAAATCAGAAAAAAGCATGGACTGGACTTTTTCAAGCTTACCTGCCAACTTCTTCAACTACTGTTCCTTTGGGAATTAAATATCAGCAAGCTATTTATTCACTATTTAAAATCACACCAATCCGCAGATACATCAGAATGTGCGAAGTACAAAAACGAATCAGTACGACGTCACATGAGATTGGCCTCCGGATTAAACATTGCGCGCAATTGCACCACAAATGTCTTACCTCCGTCACATTTGTCACCCTAACCTCAAATTTAGACTTTAGGCGCTGGAATTTCTGTAACTGGACTTTTTTATTTGGATGTTACGATTTTGGATGTTCTGAGGAACGCCCATCACGATTTGTGACATTTAATACGCGCTAGTGTCTATCGATACAAATCGACACCCCTGCTTTGGAGAAAAAATAGAAACAAAAATTAAGCAATATATATTCTGAAAATTTCTAAATTGAACAACCGAACTCAACTTACCCAAACATAATGTCAGCTGCTTTTGAAGGAGAATTTCCGATTTTATTTTATTCTTGAAAATGATTGAACAATTTTTCCAAGGTTTTAGTTTAGGCTTTTCAAGTTCGAAAACTTTTTTTAAAGAAAAATTCCAAAAAGGTTTCCCCCCAAAATTGCAAATTATTTGGTAACTTTGCAGTCTAAGGTGTTCTTTTTTCCTTTAAAACAAAAAAAATATGCAGAAAACCATGTTTATGAAGGTGACTAAGATGATTGGACCAACTTATTTTCTGTGCAAATGCTTACTTTTCAGGTTGTGAGCAAAATAATGCCAAAAAGGGCCTTGAGTTCGGTAACATAGCATAAACATAAATGTTTTTTTTTAATGCAAAGAAACCTAACCTAACCTAGCCTAACCTATCTTCTGATAAAAAAAAATTAAATTAAATGTCAATTACTTTGTTTTCTGAAAATTATCAACCTTAAAAAAGAAACCTAACCGAGCCTAACCTAACCCAAGTTGATTTCGAAGAATTCTTTTGTGAAAATGCTTGTAAAATATTTTTTTTCTCAGAAACTTTTGGGTATTATTGTGCTTTAATGTGGGAACAAGAAAAGTTGTATGGGCGCTGTATGACCAACGAAGTCAATACGGGCGTAAACCCCAAATAACCAACCAACCAACTCAGAAAAGTTTTTACACACATTTGTCACCATAAAGCAAACAAATGGGTTATGTTTGGTTAGGGCAGGTTGGTTGAGGTTTCTTAAGTTGGAAAATTTGTCAATTGTTTTCCTCAAATTAAAATAAAATGAATGTCCACCAAAAATAAGTGGTCCCATCATCTTAGTCACCGTCATGAGCATGGTATTCTGAAGAAAAATTCAACAAAAAAATCACCTTAAACTGCAAATTTACCAATCATTTTGTATTCAACAGCAACTTATGATAGGCTAGGTTTGGCTATGTTAGGTTCTTTAAACTTTGAAAATTGAAAATTGAAAAATGCTTTAACTGTCTCATATGCAGTGAATTTGAATCACGCTTGATGTTACCAATTTCTGCAATATAAGAGAAAAAAGAACTATGACGTCACCAAAGCTTGAAGGCGAACTTTGGTGTACCTACTAAGGTAATAGTGGGTGACAATGCGGGCTGCCACACACTGATCTTGTACGACTGTATAGGGTTTGTTTAGGAAGTCATGTGTGGCCGTAGCTTAATATCTATTGTTTTTTTAGGAAGTCATGTGTGGCCATAGCTTAATATCTATTGTTTTTCAGGAATATCAATTATAATGATGTGTCTATACGGCTTCTTGCTGACTTTTCTCTCATGTTTTCATAGGCTGGCAGATTGGATCACACTTTGATTTTGTTGGTTCAGTTTGATATTGGGTTGCCCCATATCAATATTAAATGCATGCAAATTGTCATTGGGCATGTAGGTAGGTACCTTGGTAAATATCAAGCTGATGGTGTGATGGGTAGGTTGCTGAAGATAATTATAGTTTGTATATCCACAATCTCAATGATAACCATGATTTGCATGAAAGTTTCACAAGGACTGGAATTTGAGAATGGAATTAATCATGTTAAAGCTCCGTATGCATGTGGTTTTGCCATTGGTGGTGTGTACAAACATCAGTATGGCCATGCAATTGTTGTTTGGTTGCTTAGCATATTTTTGTGTCAGACAATCGTTTAAAATGCATCAGCATCGCTAATCCGAACATTTTATGATGTAGGCTGTACTTCTACAATAGAGGGAATTCCAGCTATTTTGTTTGTTTTTGCACACAATTTTACATTTTTCAGCAAAAGGTGGAGAGTCAGTCCACTATCTAATCCAAATCTGTTTCTTTTCAGTACGAAATGTGCTGGTTAACATCAATGTCTCTACTTAGCATGGTGTATTGAATTTTTTCCCTTTAGCTTTCTTATCAGCATAACATAGCATAGGTTATTGGGGGAGGGCCCAAATCAACATTGGGGGGCCAAGATCAGCATTGGTGGGGCTATGGCCCCCACAAAAGGATACAAATCGACGCCCCTGGTACCTTCTCTATTGTCTTGAAACTCCTCAACATTGGCATTGCTGGATCACCGAAATAATTTCCTGAATGCTCGGTAACTGCTCATTCACTTATAATAAACGTTTTTCGTTAGTGGATCTGTACACTGAGCGAACACATTCATTTCCATTGCATGCATACGTCGCATTCACATTAGGCCTACCATGCTCATACATTGACGAAGCCCATGATTATTGCATCATTCTTGCAGTCTCCAGAGGCTCCAAAAGAAATAACACCTATCATATGAGTTATGCAAAGATAGCTTCCGACTATTTATATCTGAACAATGTAACTTTAATTGAATAAATTATAACATTTTCTGTTTATTTCACTTTTACTTACCGATAAGTGTAACGTGATTCAAATTAAGCATCTCTCTGGCCGCACTGAAAGGAATGTAGCGTGATTCACCGATGACTGTTATCGCAATGTTTGGCTGTGTGTGTACCATCTTGTATCCGGTGTAGATAGTGGCTAGGCCAAAGAATGTGCCTTCTGCACGTGGGTAATGAATCACTCCCTCGCGGCCATACTGCCGGTGGGCGTAAAATCGTGACGTATTGCCAATGCCGGGCGAGCGGCCGTACCCGCCCGCCAATCAGGCTACGGGGATACAGCCGCAAGGCGGAGTCACTGGTCGGCTCAGCGGGCGCTGTTTTACTTACTGAAGTAAGGTGTATTTGCTGTAAGTAAGGTGTACTTGTACTTGCTGAAGTAAGGTACCTAATTGGATAGACTACCTAATTGGTGGTAGTCTATCTGCAAAAAGAAAAAGAAAATACAGAAGGGATGATATAGTATCTCTTGCTTGCATCCCGAGGCACCCATGTGTTGGCTGTCCTGATCTATGGGCAGCTCACCTGGGGAAGCCCCACATTGAAAGACCCAATGAAGGTGCATACAGCCAAATAGGATAGGCTGCTGCTGCATCTAATATGGGGACGACAATATTAGAGAATAAAAAAATATTAAAAAGTGTTGGCGGACACGGACTAGATCGCCGCCAATATACATCATATTTCGGCCTCGCGCTATTCGTTGCAAGTTTAAATTAACGACGAGTCTTGCGCTTCTTCACTTCGGGTTATTTGCGGTCCGCGAAGGTCCTACAAGACTGTCATCACGCCAGGGGTAAATAACTCCTCTACATAAGCAGCCGCTCACGTGTCGTGACTCGTTAGAGCGCCAGTTCTGCACCGGCATACCAGCTGACACGCTTGATGGAATGTCTCCAATAGAAGGAGCTGTTACAGAAACTGCTTGTCTGTGATTGGTCAAAACTTTTACTCACCTCTATGAAAAGTACTTTGTTTTCTGACGTAACAATTAGGCTCCAGTCGACGAGTGGAGCCTACAGAACATCGCGGAAAGCTTCCACCCGTCACGCAACATAGGCGGATGTGGTTTTAATTGTGGGTATTTTCGGATACAAATTTGTGTTTTTAACAGGATAATGGACAATTTTGCTAAATATGTGTTTCTTGCACCTAATTAAACCGGAAAAAACATCATTTATATCAAGCTTATATATCTTCACGACTAGAGGTGGACAATTCGCGCGGTCTGCAACCAAGCGTCACGACTAGCGGTGGACAATTCACCCGGTCTGCAACCGACCGTCACGACTAGAGGTGGACAATTCGCCCGGTCTGCAACCGAGCGCAAACTAGAGGTGGACGATTCTATAAATGTTTGGGACCGAAGACCCGCCCGGACCAGTCCGATGAGACCAGGCCGGTTGAGGCCCTGTCAAATTAACTGACTTCCTTTTTCCTTTTACTTTTAAACATTAATAGCTCATATAATGCACTTCAGTGAAAGTAATTTTGTCATTATTACGACATGTGCACTTCATGCCAACTGTTGTACAACCTACAGAATTGGCTGTACATTCTATGAATGGAAAATAGCACCTGCATATGTAAAACAACTTGCCCAAAGTTTGCATAAATCGTCTCCTATCTTCTGACACTGGACGTAATCCGAGACCACGATAGGTATATATTCAAGTTGAAGTTATCTTCAATTAAGCGTTCAATACCTCGAACAATTGTGGATATTTCTTGACAAATATCACCTTTTTAGCATTTTTCAAAAACAAAATCTTAACCTAACCAAGCTTAAGCAATACTAAGACCTTTGCTTGCGTCATGGAGGTAAAATGTGTGGAAACTCTAGTCTGGTGAATACTGTAATGCACAATAATGCTGGTAAGTTTATGCTTTACGGTGCGTTATGAGTCCTTTGAATTTCCTTTTCCAATGCACTGTTTATGGATGTGGTTAACATGATGTAACCACTCATTTCCTTTGCAAATGTGTACTTTTCAGTTGGCAGACGAAATTACACTAAAGAAGCGTTTGTGGTTAGGTAACAGCATACAAATACAGTTAAATATGCAATACAGCCTAACCTAGCCTAGCCATACTTGTTCAATATCAGGTAAAGTTGATACAATGAGAAGGAAAATAATATTTTTTTGTCGAATTTTTATTTTTGTTTTGTAGTTTGTCCATTTTTCTTCTCAACAACTTCCCTTACAAGGGGAGGCTAGGCTTGGTTAGGTTAGTATATGTTTAATTTGCATTCAATAGCGACGTGTTTTGCTGCCATTGTTTTTTTTCAGGTTTAATTAGGTGCAAGAAACACATATTTAACAAAATTGTCCATTGTCCTGTAAAAACACAAATTTGTATCCGAAAATACCCACAATTAAAACCACATCCGCCTATGTTGCGAGACGGGTGGAAGCTTTCCGCGATGTTCTGTAGGCTCCACTCGTCGACTGGAGCCTAATTGTTACGTCAGAAAACAAAGTACTTTTCATAGAGGTGAGTAAAAGTTTTGACCAATCACAGACAAGCAGTTTTTGTAATGAGTAATATGGTATTAACCCTCGCCAGTATTCGGAATTTTACCACCTTCGGTCGTATAGGGGCGGGGGTGGGGTACGACCCCCACCTGGTGGTCGTACCCCACCTGGTGGTCGTACACCCTGGTGATTCGAAACCGTGCATGTTACGAAAACGAACCAAAGATAAAAGTTATAGATCTGGCCGAGATATCGCGATTGGAATTCAGTATGACCTTCTAAGGTCAACGGTTGACCTTCCAGGTCAGGTCAAAGGTCTAAAGTTGTTTTGTTTTTTGTATTTTCCTAAGAAAATCGTCAGTTATATCGAAACTACTGTATAAATATGCACGACATGGCCGGAAATATGATTACTGGGACCTTGCGAACATAACGACATGTCACACGATGTGATCGGACCAATATGTCATGCACCAAATGAGGTCAAAGCCGTGACCCCAAATATCCAACTTTTTGAAAAGTGGTTCCAATTTCGAAGTTTAAAGTTCCCTAGGGTAAAAATGGACGCTGAATTCGAATTCAGCACGAAACATTACCGTAGGTAGGCTAAAAAAAGGTCGAAAGGTCAAACGAGGTCAACCGAGGTCAACCGAGGTCACTCAATTTTGGAACATTATTTTTCAATGGGAACCCAACACATAACAAGACATAATACCAGTCTATGTAGGCAACAATGTCATGTTTATGTGCGATAATCACGCATTTGTTGAAAACTGGTCGGAGGTGCTCCCATTTATGACCTCATAACTCCGTGACCTGACATGACCTCCAAAAAAAGTTCACCAAAAGTCGTCAAGAGGTTGCCCCAGAAGGTACTGAACATCTCAGAGCGATCCGTTCATCGGTTTGGAAGGAATACACAAGAAACCTTAGGGGGGTTGCACCCCCCCCACACTATACGGGCAAGGGTTAAGGAATGTCGAAATTGGGGAGGGGGGGGGGGGGGTGAGACTGGGGAGGGTGGTATTATCAATTTCCTGGGAGGATGACGGCCGTTTCGCTTTGCGAACGTTCCAGTGGGGTATAAATGAATAATCTCTAGACTGGGCTGAGAGTTCAAGTATGATATGAATGGGGAAGTGATCGCTCAAATGGGGGTCAGGTTGGACATGCCAAGATAGTAAGGGGGAGATGGAAGCCGAAGCCCGAGGGGCTGGTGGTGTCTGTGTTGTGGGTAGATGCTTGGTCATTTAAAACGACCATGTTGAGGATGTTGCGGAGTGTTTCAATGTGATGTCAGCGTGGGGAAGTAGTGTGGGAACCCCATGCGGGATGGTGAGCGTTGAGGTCGCCCAGCACCAGCCAGGGGTGTGGGAGAAGGCGGAAGATGACGGTCACAGAAACTAAGGATTATATAAGCTATGGAGTAGAGGGAGATGCAGAGAGAAAGAGAGAGAGAGAGAGAGAGAGAGAGAGAGAGAGAGAGAGAGAGAGAGAGAGAGAGAGAGAGAGAGAGAGAGAGAGAGAGAGAGAGAGAGAGAGAGAGAGAGAGAGAGAGAGAGAGAGAGAGAGAGAGAGAGAGAGAGAGAGAGAGAGAGAGAGAGAGAGAGAGAGAGAGAGAGAGAGAGAGAGAGAGAGAGAGAGAGAGAGAGAGAGAGAGGAGAGAGAGAGAGAGAGAGAGAGAGAGAGAGAGAGAGAGAGAGAGAGAGAGGAGAGAGAGAGAGAGAGAGAGAGAGAGAGAGAGAGAGAGAGAGAGAGAGAGAGAGAGAGAGAGAGAGAGAGAGAGAGAGACCGTCGCAGCAATGTGTTCTTGCAATTCTTAAACGAAAGGCGATGATCCCCCCCCCCACAACTACGACCCGGCACCGCCCGGACCACCACCTTCAACTCATCCACAAATACGTAAACAGCCGATATCACCTGACGGTGGCAGGCTGGGAAAATTCATTCACTCACTCGAGTAAGACTCATTTATGAGACACATTTTCATATGGAGTGTTCAGGCACACCTAATGCGAGGATGAGACGTACCACGAGCGAAGTGAAAGTACAAAGGAGTAAGAGGAGCTACTGTCCAACCCTTATAATGGGTGAAGATACCCAAACATTATGTAATGGATTATCGTTGCAGCCATACAGCTCACTGTACATCCATTATAAGCGTTAATAAGACTAGTTCCGCTCTATTGAGTAGCATTATGGGCATCATTTGGCTCTCCTTACACTGTTTGGTGTAATATTTTGATCAGTGTATCTATGTTCCAGCTCGGCTCGCATTCCTTTACTGACGTTAAGGTGCGCCGAGCCAAGGCCGGGCGACCTGACTGGGAAGCTATGCCAGCGGTCACGACAACTGTCCATGAGCCATGACGACCGTGGCAGCCACTCACAAGTCGGCACGTTGTGTACAAGCGGGCACGCCTAACACTCGGGCCGACGGCAGGCGCCCGGCCTCAGACAGTCGGTACGCGTCCGGCCGTCGGGACGTGTCGAGTCCAGCTCACCCATTCAGACGTGCCAGTCGGCCACACAGCCTTGTCAGCCGACCACAGCCGTCAGCTAGTCCGGCCAGATAGCCCCGCCAGCCCCTCCAGCCACCTGAGCAGCAGAAACACCGCCTGTCTGCACAACCTCGCCGGCCGCGAAGACAGCCCAGTCAGCCTCCAAGTGGACCTACCAGCCGCCTAGACATACCGGTCAGTCACCAAAAGAGTTACAGTCACTCACACAGTCCAGCCCAGCCAAGGCGGCCATCACGGCAGCCGCGCCAGCCACCAATACAGCCGCGTCAGCCACCAATACAGCCGCGCCAGCCACGAATACAGCCGCGCCAGCCACGAATACCGTCGCGCCAGCCACGAATACAGCCGCGCCAGCCACCAATACAGCCGCGCCAGCCACGAATACAGCTGTGCCCATCCACCAATACAGCCGCGCCAGCCATGAATGCAGCCTAACCGGTCACTAAGATAACTTTGTCTGCCGCGATGGCAGTGATATGGCCGATAGCCATGGTTACCTGGTGTGGGGCAGCGCTGGTATGGTGTGATGCCGTGCCGGTCAACTCCACGTACATCGGCAACTCGGACGTTATCTCCAGTAACCGGCTGTTGAAGAAGGACGTGCCCTCGCTCGTCATGTGCGCCGCTCTCTGCGACCGCCACGCGCCTGACTGCGACGGCTTCACCTACGGCAACGGCTCCTGCCGACTCATCTCCGGCACGTGCGCCACGCAGACGTCGAACAGCACCCCCGAGACGGTCGTCCACGTGCGGCATCCTCGGCCAAAGCCAAAGCTGGCCCCATGTCCGGATGGCTGGCTCGGAGTCGAAGACTACTGCTACCTCTATGTGTCCGACCCTGTCAACTGGCACGAAGCCGACAAGCGGTGCGCTGACCTGCAGCCGGGAGGCCGGCTCGCCGTCATCCCCAGCATTGACGTCTGGAGGGCACTGGAAGCGCACTTCTCGATGCGGTGGTTTGTCTGGATCGGCGTGTCGGACGAGGTCAGCGAAGGCTCCTTCCAGTCGGTGGACGGCTCTACACCGTGGTTGGACTGGGGGACCGGCGAGCCTAACGACAAGGTCTCATACACAAAACTGCATCTACATCCGGTGGCAGATGGCGGGGGAAACCAGCTGCTCACAATCGTTTACCTTCATTTGTCGCATTCCACGCACAGCCTGCTGGGGGGAGCCGCCGGCCTAGTGGGCAACGTAGCTGACGGTAATCGTGCGGTCTCGAGTTCAAATACCGCCACAAGCGTAATATTTCGGCTTTTCTCGATCTTTCGGCGTGCTTGATGATCGATGGCCGACACAGCAACACGATTGACAGATACCTGGAGGTTCTCCTTGTCTCCTCCCCAACAGCCTACTCACTGGCCCTCGCCGTTGTCATTATCGATATTATTTTCCGACCGCCTGCATTTGCTACAGTCTTTTCCACAAACGGTCGTCGGTCGCATGGGCTTGCCTGAGGTTGGATATATCTCACCAAACAGGGGATCCAGATCCGAAAATGTTCAGATTCAATATGGAAAATGGTCAATGGCAGAAATCGGCCACTCGAGTTAAGGGTCACGAGGTCGGACCACTCAGAACTCCTTAGACATTTGTGCACAGTCCTCGGTGCGCTGATCATCATGAGCAGAACAGTTAGGAGGGGCGTTCATAAGCAGTGCAGTAGGTCGGGGTGCATGTCGCAATACTCGGATTATTCCAGCGTCGGTGACACAGGATGTTTGACCTTGAATAGGTCAGCTATTTTGTGAAATACGACTTATTTATAGTCCTCATGATGATTAGGGTACGGGTGCTACCGGTGTACCAGTTTGTATGATGATGCACACAGGAATCGAGCATCAATCAAACTTGACATGCAGATTGAAGTACGCTTTTATGTGCACATGAAACTGGAACGCATGGCAAACTCATCTCAATACCGTAGCTATTTAACCTCCCACCCTTAGCCTTTCTGATGGCGATGACCAACACGTGAAGGACTACCTGGGCATCGATTTCACAGAAAGCTGAGTAGTTTAGCCTTGCTGACACCTGATCTTTGAGCTCGAATAACGCATCTGCTTATGAACGTTCCTCTTGGCTTTTATGTTCATGATCATTGGCACGTCCAGGACTACCTTTTAACCAATTTTAAAGGAACTCTGAGTCGTCCGACCTCCGTGCCGTTGAGATCTGGCCTCGATTAGCACGATTGTTCATGAACGCCTCTGTCATGCTCATGATGATCAGCGCGTCATCTATGCACTAATTTGCAAGGGAAGTAGGATCGTCCGCCCTTTTTGAATATCTCAGCGAATATCAAACCGGATGCAAACATCAATACACGTATGATGCTAGTTCAACGGGCATCATAACATAAGCTTCTACCGCCTTACAATGAGCAGATTTGTCGTGAATTAAGTCTTCTAGAACTGTTTGTAAGTGTTGATATTTGTGCATAGAACTATGGCCCAACTGGTGCATATTCCATGTACGTCTTTTCCTTGGCCTCTGACCAGAAACGTGAGCTTGCTACGCTGCTTTTCTGGAGAAGGTATAGTCCTGGTTCTCTCCCGTCCTCTCAAATAATGACCGGACGGGTGATGACCCAATTACGCATGCAACATGCATGCCTTTTCTGAAGTATCTGCATCTGAGCACCCAAATGCTACTTTTCTTTGCAGAGGTGCATTTGGTTCTTCCGTCGCATGCCTTCTCTTACACTTTCTGACGACGCCCAAATCATATAATACCATCGTGTCTCTGGGTGAGTTATGTAACGATATTCGATTTCCACCTCTCATTCGTCCTATAATTGTCTAGTCGGCATCCATTGTTCGTTCTTGCGACACATGAATACTTAGAATATAATGTAATTCACTGCTCGAAGACTACAATCGACTTGGAGAACATTGTTTGTTGACATGGGCTGACACGGCAGTGGAATGGACTACGGCTGGAGTCGTGTTTGGTCGGTGACATGGGCTGACACGGCAGTGGAATGGACTACGGCTGGAGTCGTGTTTGGTCGGTGACATGGGCTGACACGGCAGTGGAATGGACTACGGCTGGAGTCGTGTTTGGTCGGTGATATGGGCTGACACGGCAGTGGAATGGACTACGGCTGGAGTCGTGTTTGGTCGGTGCCGCCAAGGCAGTTGTTCGCTTTATTGCATGTCGAGTTTTGCTTCAATAAATCGTTTCTGACGAGTTCGATGGTTTTACTGTGGAGTGTTTTGGGCGAGAAGCTTCATTCGATATGCCCAATATTGGGACAAGACAAGTCATGTGTCCATGCCATACCGATGGACTGGAACGCACCTCCATTATATTTCCAAGTAAGCCCGAATACAATGTTGTGTGTGTTTAACCATTCATAAACTTACACCTGCGACATTTGCGTAGGGAAATACGCCAATGTTCTGATGCTAAGGAAATGCAGTCCACTTTAGGACATAGGTGCGTTCTGGGTACGTAAGAGCGTCTCAGTACTGGGTGAAGATTTATACATTCAAGTTTGCATGATAAATTTCTGTTTTTAGAACAAAGCGATTCTTTTACGTTTATACTCGCCTTCACTGAAAAAAAAAATGAGAAGCATATACATTCTCTGAGAACAGCAGACGGTCTCATTTGCCATATTCAAATCCGACCACAAAAATAACACTCTGTTCGCGATATGATAAGAACACCATTCTCAGAAGAGAATGCCAGTGCATTGAGCCTTGCAGGTGTACTAATGTGAAACTACTTCAGATTCAGAAAGAAGTATATCGTTTGGTGTCAAGTGAAACCAGTCAGACTGATAATAGCAATTGGTGTCAATTGAAACAGCTATGCTCAATTGAGACCAGTCCCAAGTGTCACTCTGACTCTTCGTGGGTTGCAAATGTATTCGTGTAAAACCACTTCGAAGTATCAACAAGCATATTTTTGTTCTCGCTGAAGCCAGTTCACCTGATAATAGTTATTGGTCTAAACATTCGAAGCTATTACTCAAATAAGACCAGTTAAAGGTTTCATTTGAGCAATACATGCCTCAACTGAGAGTGGTTATTGGTAAAAATGCCCCTCGCTGTTCTCATATGAAACTTCTTTCAAGTTTAAATACACGTTTCATTTTGGTGTCACATCTAACACAGGACAGATGAACAGCTCTCTTTCCCCAGTATCACTTGAAATAATTTTAATGTACACCTCTAGAGTGCCGCACACTCATCGCCGGCGTCATCCGCCACACATGTCGCTCCTCACTGCCTCAGAGGATGATGTCCTGGCGATGGTCAGCGAAGTCACTGAAGAGGAGCTGTGAGCACCGCAACATTCTGCATATTTTCCAAATGTATTCTAACAATGCACAATACAAGCAGGCATGCCTTTACATGCAATATCATCATCGTTTGCATCTTCGCTACGTCACTCGCAGACAAAAATCCTGGACTTGGACATACGCCTGGGTATACAAGAGCCTGTTCACCTGCCCCGGGCATAAAGGAGACACCGGAAACTCCAAGGATTTACGCCGAAGCAAGCTCGGATAGACCGCAACTTCTTTGCCCGTTGTTTTCCGCGCCGCGCTCCGGGCCTCCTTTATCCACAGACAGATATTGTTGGAACAGCCCGTGGGGTACTGAGGAGAAACTTGCCACAGGTATGATTGCTGCCAGCGCACAACCGTCTTCAACCGTGACGGAACTGTCGGAGAGTGCCAGAGGGCAGCTGGATAAATTTTGTCAGAATACGCAGTGTCTCACTGAAACAAACAGCCAAGATATACAGTTGCAACATTATCAACAGCAACAGGCAATTTGGACATGTGCCCACCATGTACCTGATGGGCCTCTGGATGCTCTGGAGCAATGTGTCCGAATTCGCTCAGTTGAACATCAAGTTGTGAACAAAACAAATTCCTCTGGTAGTTCTTAAAAGTCATTCTATCCAGGGGAATATTCGGTTTTTGGCGATTCGCGTACTTCATTGGATTACACAGATAAATGTTTCGAAAGGTCTGCACTTCGGCTTGTCTTGTCAAGTCTTCGACGAACCAAGGATATGAATACAACATAAAAGGTCGAGATGCAAGCTTGACATCATTGAAGGACATTCAAATTATTGTACGCGCCAATTAATTCGGGTCACTTTTGGTTCCAAGAATCGACAACATTGATACAAAAAGGGCTGGAACATAATACTTAAAAATTACATATACTTAGACACACATGAGGTACATCGCAAGCAATTCATTTCGGGCATAATTGAAGGACATTGAAATTCCGGTGGCTCACCTCACTTCGAGTATCACATTAGAAACAAGTCGAGTATTCGGCTTCGGAGTGTGCAAGCACTTTTGCAACCGGTAAGTTAACAGTTGTGGCGCGAGTACAGCATGCAGTCCCATATTGGCTCATGGCGAACTTCACCACGCATTTCCTCAGAGATGGCGAGTGCAGCCTTATTTCAATGACTTCTCAATTATGCGTCTGCCCCAGGAGGACTCCACTGCCAGAGTGTCGGCCTCAGACGGGTCGAGCGCTTGGCCTCACTGGGCCCAGTGCGGCCAAACATCGTTGTGTCGTAGCAGCAGCATCGGACCGCAAGCACCACTGGCTACCGGCCGAAGTCTACCCTCGAACAAAACTGGTTCATCCCAAGGACACGTCCTGACGGAAAACAGAAAAGGCGTGGTGTGTCGAACATCATGCCAGTGCTGCGCCACTTCACAGGCGAGAGCGGACGCCGCAAATGCCTCCGCCTAAAAGAGCACGTGACTTCTCTTAAGCATGGCCATGCTGACACCTCTCCACTGGCGGAACACTGGGCTCAGTGCGCGGCCAAGCGTTCGACCCGTCTAAGGCTGACACCCTGGCAGTGAAGTCGGCCTGTAGCAGACATGTATACTTGGAGGCCATTGAAGTATGGCTGCAGTTGTAACAAAGTTAGTTTTTTGGACTTCTTAATCCCATAAATTCAGCTCCTACCCCACCGTTCCTGACAAGTTTCCGGCACCTACCTGGAGCCTGCCTGTCTGATGCCCACGTAAGCAAGCCACCGCTCCAGTCGTGGCCGGTCAGTGGACATTGCCCTGTCCCCCTCCCTCCTTCCGGCTGACACCCCGCCGCCCCGGCCGCCGGAGATGTGACCTCGATACCGTGCAGCCGATACCAAACCCCTCCCCTCTCCGGCGCGCCCCGCCGCCGTCGTCAGATGGTGAATGCCAGTGGGTGATGTGATCGTCAGTGGGTGATGTAGGACCAGTGATTATATTATGGGAACCCTATGGACAGGCGTGTCTATGGTGTCGTTAGAGTGTCAGGCGCTGTGTCGCCAGACCAAAGGCTGCAGTGCCGCGCCTCTGCCAGTCAGACGCTGTTGTGGTTCACCAGCGTCTGGTGAAATGCTGAGACTGCTCATGTGTCGATGCCAGGCCGAGCGAGGCTGCCGATGTGCACTCTCAGCACCAGTTCCCACGGATGGAGACCGAAACGCTGAGATCAGAATCTGTCTCTGATGTCGGAGAGACAGCGGGCCGCTTGCGGTAGAAGTCACAGAGTTCGCCTTTGTTCTCTAGCGGGGATGAGTAACCCCACTGGTGCGACGCAGTGGTGACGTATTGCGGGCTGATCACGTGGTATGGGCGTTGTCGTTATGGGGCTACCTTGTGACGGAGCCGAGAGGGCACAGAAGGGAACTGGCCGTCGAGACGCACGGTTGTGAGTCGGAGCTCGACGGGGCAGGGTGGCCGAGGGAGGGCCAGCCCTGTCCCGTACTTCGGTGCTGAGGTACGTGGGACTTTGCCGATAGTCGCTATGTCTGTTGAGATGTAGATCGAAGGTCAAATAGTTGCACCTGTCTGCCAAAGTGAAGCTACATTGTTAACGCTATATCACGCTGCGCCATTAATGTCTGATCTTCGTGGCATTTGTCTGTTGACTAATTTGCGCAATATAGAAGTGCTGGCTTTGGAGGTGCGTGTCAAGATGTGAGATCAGAGCACGGAGATGAATGCTTAGAGCAGTTGAATTTATACTCCCGGGGTCTTAATATCGTCCAACGCTGAGGCCAAACCCTAGTACAATCAACGTGCCAGAAGAGTTTTGCCCCATCAGAGAGGGTGTTGTAAACCTTTTTTACACACTCGCTATCTCTGAACCAAGGCGTGGGGAAGTTCTCCCTGAGCCCGGCGTAGGGCTGCATGTTGCACTTCCACTGCAACCGTTACCAGTTGCAAATGGGCTTGCATGCTCAGAAGCCGAATGATTGCGTCGTTTCAAAGGTGACACGAAATGGGGTGAGCGAACATAATTTTAATGTCCTTCAATTATATCCGGAGTGAAATGCTTGCCATGCCCCCTCTGCATGTCTATCAATGTGTCATGCTAAGTTGTTATGTCCACGCCCCTTCTTGTATCAGTGTAGTCGATTGTTGAAACTAAAAGTGACCTAAATGAATTAGCGCGTGCAATAACTTAAATGTCCTGCAATGATGTCAAGCGTGCATCTCGATCGTTTATGTTGTATTCACAATATTGGTTCGTTGAAGGCTTGACGAGACAAGCCGAAGTACAGACCCTTCGAAACATCGATCTTCATAATCTAGTGAATTTCGAGAATTGTCCAAAAACAAAAGATCTTTCGGGACAATTTGTAATAGCCAATAGACATGGAGTTGCATTTAGGTGACTCATGACCTCGAACTAGTTCCAAACTCAGACTTTGTTGACTACCTTCCTCATGATTTGAGAATTAACTTCCACTTGAAGTTGCATTTACATCCATTCATTATGCCTAGGATCGTTAGGCGTCATGCGGTGACATAATACCGGTGGCCCGCTCTTGTGGTGTGTTTGTGAAGGAACTCTACCAGAGTGGGGTTGCAGTTATTAATGCTATATTCTAGTTTCTAGAGGAGGTGGAAGTACTTCAGAATGGTCAAATCTGAACAACATTGAAACAAACGCTCCTATAATGCGTAGTTCGTTTTATTATCAAATAATTTTACCCTGTCACTTAAAGTGGCGTACCCAGAATTTAGTCTGGGGGGGGGCGAACATCTAAAGAGGTCCCCCTACCTACCGAGGCCCCGCACATTTTCCCAAACTCCTTGGATTTCGGTCACTATATTTTCGAGGGGCCTTATATATATATATATATTTTTTTTTTCCCTAAATCTTTAGCGGAGGCAAAGTGCCATCTGCTAGAGATTGCTACGTTAAAGAAGAAATTACGTTAATCCGGCTTATGTGACATCCGGTTATATCAACTAGTCAAGAAAGGAGAGACACCGTCAAACAAGAAACATGGCGTAGAGACGATACACGCATGGCATACAGGTACATATACATACATACAGACACTCATGACAATGGAAGGACATTTGGAGGGTGGGCAGCATCGTAACCTCCGGAGAGGCTCCACTGCCCACCTGCGACCTGGCTGGCGAAGCGGAGGCCTGTCACCCAGAGCGAATCGTGGGATTCAGGCCCGACCTTGTATGTGTAGGTGTATGTTTTAAGTTAAAGCTTGGAAGCCCCTAAAAGGGGAAAACCAAGCTGCTTGGAAAACCCGTAGGTAAAAAACCAAGCGCAATTTAAAAGGAAGTCCGTTCGTATTAGCCAAATTGGATCGGATCCTGTCTACCTAGTGTGAGATAACCTATATGTATGTGTTTTGCGACGTCGGTGAGGAAGAGATGTGGAGCGGAGTCATACAGCCAGTACGAAGTGTGGCACGTGTCATATAACTTTCATCAGGTTAGCTTGAATCAGGAAATGTAACGGAGGCTTTATATCTGTTCGGAGAGTTTGGTGTCCTGGAGGAAACGGAAAAGTAACTCGAGGAGTTCCGGTTGGTCATTCCCGAGGAGAGCGCGGAGCGAAAGTTGTGAATGGATCTTGGCGAAATATTGGGTGATATAGCGACGGTGAGGAGCATATGTTGGACAGTCAAGTAAGATATGGGTGACGGTAAGGCGCATGTGACATGTGTTGCAAAGTGGATGGCGGTGAGGTCTATGAAAAATATAATCGTGGGTCAGTTTGGTGTGTCCCAGGCGGAGTCTGGCCAGGGTCACCTCGTTCAGACGTGTGTGCTGGTTGGAGGAGGGCCAGCTGGAGAGTGTGGGCTTGATGTCGTGTAGGTGTGCGGTGTTATGTGACCAGCAGTCCTGAATATATGTGTTAAATAAATTATTAGTGAGGGATAGAAGATCCCCTGGGGGCACCAGAGCTCTAGGGTTGGCGGGGAGGTCGATCGCCGCGCGGGCGAGACCGTCAACCCTTTCGTTTCCCGGGATACCCCTATGTCCGGGGATCCAGAGCAGGGTGAGCTGAAGGTGTGCGTGGTTGTCATTGTATAGGTGTCGGATGGCGTGGACAGGGCTCAAAAAAGCCTTTCGGTGGTCGCCGACGAGATACAATTCTTGGAAATTGGTCGCCAATCAGGTACGGGTCCAATGGGGAGGGGGTGGGGTGGGGTGGTGAAAGGGGCGGTTGTCCCTCGGATTGGATAACATGAAATTTTCTAAGCATGATTTTTCATGATTACCTACTTTTTGCAGATCTGACTGCCTTCCATGCTTTCTTCGATTATTTCATCAAAAATAGGTGTCGCTTGGCGCCCTGTGTAAATTTTTGCGCGCCAAAAGGAGTGTCGGCCTTCCCATAGGAACCCCTGAATGTCGTTCGGATAGCAAAGTCGCTCGGATAGCAAAGTCGCTCGGAGACAGTGGAGGATGAACAAAATTCCCTCGAAGATAGCGAAGATGACACAATCCGGAGTTCGGCACATAAAAGTGAAAAATCCCAAGCAATATTCGGCAATCGGACATCAATTACTCACAATCTTCTACCGTGTATAGAATAGATTACATTTCTAGTCCAGATGAATATTTATAATTCCCATTAGCTGTCATCTTACATCACATACAAAACAACGAAAAAATATTGATTACTGATAGGTACAGTACTTCTACACTTGGACGGTAGTAACAGAACTAGTAGGCATAATACCCTTTCCTTAAATATCTTCTGAAGCACATTTTTCAGCTGGATATATGTTGTGGAAGAAACATGAAAATACGCTGAAATGGATAGAATCCTGATCTATATGAATTTCAGTGGTGCAAAATTAGGCATAACTAAGATATCATTTCACACCATTGCCGATCAGTTTTAGCCACGGCAGTAGCGGCCTCACAGCCGCGGCATCGGAAACCTCACAGCCATCACAGTGACCGCCTCACGGGTGCGGCATCGGCCGCCTCACAGCCCTGACCATGGCCGCCTCACAGTCGCAACAGTGGCCGCCTCATAGCCGTGGCAGTGGCCGCCTCACAGTTGTGGTAGCGGCTTCCTCACAGCCCTGACAACGGCCACCTCACAGCCAGAGCAGTGGCCGCCTCACAGTTGCGGTAGCGGCTTCCTCACAGCCCTGACAACGGCCACCTCACAGCCAGAGCAGCGGCCACCTTACAGTCATGACAGTGGCCGCCTCACAGTCATGACAGCGTCCGCCGCACAGGTGCGGAAGTGGCCGCCTCACAGTCATGACAGCGGCCGCCTCACAGGTGCGGAAGTGGCCGCCCCAGTCATGACAGCGGCCGCCTCACAGGTACGGAAGTGGCCGCCTCACAGTCATGACAGCGGCCACCCCACAGATGCGGAAGTGGCCTGACAGTCATGACAGCAGCCGCCTCACAGTCGTGGCAGTGGCCGCCTCACAGCCATGACGGCCATCGTCTCACAGCCGTGGCAGTGGCCGCCTCACAAACATAATAACGGCCGCGTCACAGCCGTAGCAGTGGCCACCTCACAGCCGTGGCAGTAGTCGCCTCACAGTTGCGGCAGCGGACGACTCAAATAGTCATCACAAGTATCACAAGTAGTTGCTACCACTTTGCCACATATCTACAGACGTAAGATATGCTAAACTCTAAAGGTGCCTCGACGACTTGTAGCGGGACATCACAGTTCATTCCATCGAATAATGCTAATTTGAATTAAAATGTTTGGCTGGCCATAATATATCAATATACTGCACCCACAAGCCAAATCTTGCACCCTGGCATCACCCCACTCAGTTGAGCTTAGAAGAATATGCGATCGATAGTAATCAGAAAGGGTAGGGGTACATATATAACCAGATCAGTGACTGCCGGGGTTGGAAAAATTGGCTAATCCTGGATTTGGTGCATCCAGAGCATCATCCTCTTGAGGAAATCTTCTTCATTATTCTCACTTGTAGGTCAATAATGGTTCTTGGCAATGAACTGCTCTGTGATGTGCTCAAGATTTACTAGAAAGTGCAAGCCGAGATTCTGGTGACATAAGCTGGAATAAAAACATCCTCTCCATATTTAATTACACCCAGAAAATTCCTCTCCACATCCAGGATTGCAAAGCACAAATCCAGCCTGCTGACTGCTGACATGTACTCTGTCCAACCAGGGTTGAAAGAATATTCCTGTACTGGATGTTTGTCATCCACAAAATTATCCTCCATGAGGAATTATCTGAAATATATGGGATTATAATATATGGGACCTTTTCACCAAAGAATTTGAGATGTTTGCAAATGACTGCAAACTTCTTCCTGTTGGATTGACATGCCCAAGCTAACTGGAAAATACAGAAAGGAGTTAATGGTTCAGAAAGACAAAATTACAATTTTGGAATGGAATGTTAAACATTTTGCTCTCAAAATGCAACATTAAACAACAAATTCAACAATGTCCAACCCTCCTTGCTTTGAAACTGAAGAATTCCATCAGAATTTTGACACACAGCACCAAACCTACATCACATGTACAGATATGCTACAGCTCATGACAGCTTTATTGAAGGGAAATGTATTTAACCAAACTTTCCTGGTTTTAAGTTGTTGCCCATGTTGAAGCAACTTGAGAATACATATTACTCTAGACATATCTAGCATAGTTCCAGAAAAAAATGAAATAATGGTACATATCCAGGGATACTTGGCAAAAAATATGCTTCAACCCAGCATTTCTTTCAAGCATAACTCAAAACATCTTTACTTGTGCCATGATTATACAGTGCACCATAATTCTGGTACAATTATTTCAGCTTGAAGTCCAGTATAACATGCATGTATTCTTTTCACACTGGATTGGGATGCTGGAGTCTCATATCCTAGCCATATCCTGGCCAGAGTGGAAAAATACCATCTATTCTATATGTATACTATTCAAGATATCTGAATAAGTAACTTGGGCAAAATATGCCTGAACAAAGCATACTTTTTAAGCCAAACTCTACACATCTGTGAATGTCCTGGAATGATTGTACAGTGCACCAAAATTCTGGTACAATTACTTCATTTGAAATCCAGCATGATATGCATGTATTCTTTTCACATTGGATTTGGATGCTGAAGACCCATATCATGGCGAGAGTAGAAAAATACCATCTATCCTTGATATATCCCATTCAAAGTATCTGGATGATACCTATACAAAGAAAAGTAACATCATTGTGCTGTAATCTGTGTACATATTAGAGTTGCTGTTTTTTTTTCTTTTAAAAAGAATTGGAAATGGCACAACAAATTCTGGAATAGCAAAGTGGATGGAAAAGAAAAGCAAATTAAGCAGACCAAATCAGTACCAGCTCTACATTCCAATGTTCTTCGATATAGGTATCCTTATCTAAACCTTCTCCACTTGCCATCTTAGGAGCTTCAGTAATTTGTAGTTTAGACTGTATACAAGACATGCTAATCAGTAATCACATGCTTTTCCTCTGTAAAGCAAAGGTGTTATCATAAGATATCTTATGTTAGGATTTCTAATTTAATGAAATACAAAAAGTACAAGTTAATTTTGTCCCCACAAAAGGTGGTACATTTATGATTTGAAGTAATTTTTTAATTATTGGACCTTCCTTTTCCAATGGTTTATGAACATGGTTAACATGATGTGACAGCTCATTCCCTTTGCAAATGCTTGCTTTTCAGTTGGCAGGTAGAAGAACGCTAAAAAGGTGGCCTTCAATTGGGTAATATAGCATACAAATAATGTTCAAAAGCAAAAGAAATAGCATAACCTAACAAAGCTACCATGAGAAAAGAAATATAAAAAATAGAAAGATTTCATACTTATTTCTCAAGATTCATCAAATAAAAAACCTAACCTAACCTAGCCTAACCTGCTTTTGAAGGAAAATCAACATTTTTTGTTCGCTATGTAAACAAATTGCGGTGTAAAACTTGTCCTGTGAATACATAAAAGCACAATAATACCAAAAATCTTACACTAGATGTTTTTTTTTTACTTTCAGTATCACATGACACTTCAGGACAATATTAGGTAAATCTGCACCTTAAGTTAATTTTTGAATTCTTGGAATTTCTTTTTCCAATGCAATCTCTATGAAGGTGGTCAACATGATGTGATCACTCATTTCCTGTGCATATGCATACTTTTCAGTTCGTAGGCAAAATAACACCAACAAATGGGCTTGGAGTTGGATAATATAGCATAAAAATAATGTGCAAAAGAAAGAGAAAAATGTAACATAACATAACCCAACCTAGCCTAGCCTAACCTTCATTGTAGGAAAATACATTTCTTGCAAAAATGAAATTTTCAATTTTTCCCAAACATTTTCAAATAAAAAACCTAACATAGCCTACCCTAGCTCAATCTGTTTTTGAAGAAATATTTTTTTGTTGAAAAAGGTTAAAAAAGGAGTGTTTTTTTTACTTAAAAGAAAAGCTTAACCTAACCAATCCTTACCCTATTGTTTGCTTCATGGAGGTAAAATGTGTGAAAAACCTGCCTCATGCATACCTTAAAGTGCAATTATGCCCAATATTGTGAGATCATATTTCTGAACATGATTAAGACAATGGAACCATTCATTCCTGCTCAAAATGGAATTAAATTATGTTATTGTTTCTTGTTTTTTGCAGAAAATGTTGGATTTTTCGCTTTTCTGAAGATAGAGTGTTCGACTCTGATATATTTCTTTCAAGAAAGAAAATGACTAGGTTAGAATGAAAGGCTTGACATAATACATGGGATAAAGCATTAAATCACCTAGCAGCAGCAGCTATGTTAGATTAGGATTTATTTTACATATTACATTCTTCTTCATTATATATTTACCCAACTAAACATCAATATGTTGTATCATCTTCATTACAAACTGAAAAGTATGCATGCACTTGTGCTGGTAATAGGTAAATGTTTAGGTAGGCAACATGCTACATCATCTTAATCCCATCACGAAACATGTTCTTATAATATTTTTGTCTTAAAATGCCATATCCAAAGTAAAAAAACAAGCTTACCAATGCTTACACTCTGGACACTGCTACCCATGATCATATCCTTGTACCTAGGAAGGTACCTTGGCACCTAGGTAGGTTCCTACCTAGGTGCCTAAGTAGGTAGGAGCATCAACATACCTTTCTTTATTATCCTGATCCAATTTGACCTCTGACCTCCAGGAGCAAACTGGCTCCCTGTAAGTATCTTTAATGGTTGAATGGAGTCCCGCCTGGATATCTAACTAGGTACCTACCTCGGCAATGTCAATATGAATCAAGGCAGTCAAGCAATTAATTCACGAAAACGCGACATTAATTCACCATCACGATTAGGTACAAGTACCGTAAACAACCGATTTTCGAACGAACGACTGAACAAGCCACCAAGAGTTGCCTGATTTCCAATTCCTCATTTACAACTAGATTCCTAGGCGACAACCACATTGGTCGGCGGGTCGGCGTTCCGTCGGCGATTTTGGCGACCACGGTATGCCATTGGTTTAGCATTGTGGCTGTCAGAAAAGCGCCGTCCTGTGCCGACGGGAGGTTCTAGGATAAATATGGTAGGTCAGAGGGATGGAACATTTGGTAGCATTAGCGGTACGCTCATAGTATACCTTTGATCTGGAAAAAGATAATTGCTGGTAAATGAAAATATCTGATACATCGACTAATTCTATCATTTATGGTTCAAATGTTGATGGACATATCAAATAAAAATTCTGGTTGTGGTCGCCACTGCGGCCTGGTGAGTCTGCACCTGGTCGCCGACGCTATCGCCAGGACGGCGTTATTTTTGAGCCCTGGGCGTGGAGCGTGGGGTGCGTGGTGTTGTGTAGTGCCGCGAGAGCGTCCACGGTGGATCGTGAGTCAGTGCATATTGTAATAGGGGTAGTGATGTGTTGCGCAGTGATGTGTTGGAGGCAGGTGAATATGGCGACTAGTTCTGATGTGTATATCGAATGGTGAAGTGTTAATTTGGTTTGACCAGTGTCTGACCCACCGCACCAGGCGGCTCCCGTACCATTGCTGGTACGCGAGCCATCAGTGTAAAAGAAGGTGTGTTGTGGGTGGGCCTCTTGATATTCAAAAAAATTAATTTGGACTTCGATGGGGGTGAGGAGGGTTTTATTTATATATATATATATATATATATATATATATATATATATATATATATATATATATACATATATATCTATGACAATAAGGCACTACGGGCTGGTGTGGCTAATTGCTGTTCTTCATGAACATAATTGCTTCTTTCTGTTATCTGCTACGTTCAAACGTAGTTTAATAGGGAAGGTGTTCATGATAAGGTGGGCTCCGGTGCCGCAGCCAGGATTTTCCTAATGGGGCGAACCAAAAAACTAAATAAAGAGGTCCTTCGGCGCGCGAAGTGCGCCGAAAATTTGGGGTGTTGAATGTTTGAAATATAAAAATGCCGTGCTTGATCTAGTATATTCCTGTTTGATCTAGTATATTCTTGCTTGATCTAGTATATTCTTGCTTGATCTAGTATATTCCTGCTTGATCTAGTATATTCTTGCTTGATCTAGTATATTCTTGCTTGATCTAGTATATTCTTCCTTGATCTAGTACATTCCTGGTTGACAAGGGTGATCCCATGGACACCCTCGGCTGGGCCTCTGGTGGGCCCATATTGTTGCACATTTTCAACACCGTCATACTTTCTCAAAATGAGGCGTGAATACTAGTGCGATAGGGGACATGCGCGGCCACGCTACTGCTAGCGCTTCGATTGCACATGGCGGCGGAAGTTCGAACTGTAAGCATGCTATCGTGTCGTATGGCGGCCGCGGCCGCTAGATGCTAAATTATGAAGATAATGGTCAAAACCAAAGAAAGTATGCTATCTCGAGATTTTGCCCCACCTGTGCTGGATACATTCATCATTTCTGCATCAGCTGATACAACTTAGACTCCAGTATAATGTCCGTTAGTAATCGTCAATTTTGTTTTAAAGTTCATATGTTCCGATACGCATGATGTGGTCGCATGTGAAATTGAATATTTTGATCAAACGATGGCACTAACTGAAAATGCCCCCCCTGGAACTTCCTCAGAATTTATCACTCGTTTCAATGAAGGTATTCCTGGTCAACTGACTGCCGCTATACATCGTCAAATTTGCTTAAAGATGAAATAGCATCGCAAGGATGTCTTGGAGTCAAGGATGTCAAGGAAATGAGGACAGTGTCAATTTGTTTCAGATAAAAGGGCACTGGTGTATAATAAAACTATTCCAACAACACCAATGTTTAAAAAAATCTTAACATTTTCTTCAAAAAATCTTCAAATCCTGTAACAGCCTTGTACAACACATTTACTGAATACTCACATCCGACACCAGTGTATGAGGAATTCCAGATCTGGTGCATGACAAACCAAGGGGAAACAATATTCCACACTTGTGTTTGACATCATTAATAATTTATCTTATTAACACCACCTGTATGTGCAGTATTATTGTGCTTTAAGGTATTCACAAGACAGGTTTTGGGACCCATTTTACCTGCAGGAACCAAATAAAGGGTTCAGGCTCGCTTCAGTCACTTTTTTAGTTGCACAAAATACTATTTTGTTCCTCAAGTTCTTTTGTTCTCCAAAAGCAGCTTAGTCTATGTTAGGTCAGAGTAGGTTTTTTCTTTGATAAGTTTTAGAATAAAAAATGTTTGATTTTTTATCCATCTTTCAAGACTATTCTCTGACATTAGAAGTTAGGCTAGGTTAGTCTAGACTATGTGGCTTTTTCCTTTTACTTAGCATTATTTGGTATGCTATATGACCCAACCCAAGGCTCCTTGTTTGGTGTTGCTTTGTCTGCCAACTGAGAAACAAAAACTTCAGAAGAAATGAGTGGTAAGATCATGCTAACTACCTTTCGAAATACGACATTGGGAAAAATCCAAGAGTTACAAAATTACTTGAAAGGAAAAATACATATTTACAATAATGATACATACCATAGGCATTGTGACTTGCAATTTTTGAGTATTTATTCCTTTTGAATTAATTAGCAGGACCAATGAGTTAAATGATAACATATGCTCTAAGTGTTATGAGGATGAATGATCAAAACCTGGTTGAAACATCTCAAGCCAATGCAGCAAAGAATACCAAACAGTTCTTGATTTGTGTTTTCAATTGCTCAAATACCCCAGTTTTCAACTACATTTTACAGAATAAGTTTATATTTCCATTGAACACAAAATCACTTTGTAACACAGCAGATGGATCCTTTGTCCAAAGATGCATGACCATGTTTCACCAAATATATCCCAGTTCATGATTGCAGGCACCTACCTGTCAAACTGCCTTGTCCCAGACCACTCATACGTTACTGTAAGACAAAACGTTGGTAAATTTGTGCATTAGAATACATTTTAAATGCTTGGAATTTTTGTCAATGCAATGTTTGTTACAATGATTAAGATAATGTGACCACTTATTTCCTGTGCAAATACTTACTCTTCAGTTGACAAGCAAAATCATACCAAACATGTGCATTGATTCAGATAATATAACATAAAATGTATGTTAAAGTGAGCTATCATAACATAGCCCGAGAAAACCTAAATATCATGCAACCTAACAAGCCCAATAATGTAACCTAAGGTAACCTAGCCAAGTTTAATCTCCCTTTTATAAAAATAAATGAAGAAAAATAAAAAGATGAAACCATTGTCTTTTCAAGATTGTCCAAATTAATAAAACCTGACCCTGCTCAACCAAACCTAGCCTAACCTGCCCTTGAGATGAAAGATTCCTCCAAAATTGAGTTTATTAACTTTAAGATATTCACAAGGGAAGTCTACCACTCTCTTTACCTCCATAAAGCAAACAAAGGTATGAGGCTTGGTTAGGTTAAGTTTTCTAATTTGGAAAAGATGGATTTTCTACTTTAAAATATTTTTTTTCCAAACAGGTTGGGCTAGGTTCTTAAATTGGAAAAAAATGTTCCGAAAAAAATAATCAAAGGTAGCCTTGGCATTTATGGAAATACTTCATGTCTTGGAAATTATTTTTGCAGTGTAATGGTTATGAATGTGTGATGTGACCTCTTATTTCCTTTGCAAATGCATGCTTTTCAGTCAGGATGCGAAATACAAGCCAGAAAGTGGGTGCTGAGTTCAGCAATATATCATATAACATAATATTCAGCAAGTAACATTGAAAATACAGGAAAAATGTAACATAACCAAATATAATTTAGCCTAATCGTCCATGCAATAAAGGAATCTTTTTTAAACATAAAACTTCTGAACAACTTTATTGGCAAACATTTTCAGTGTAGGAAAACATAACCTAGCTAACCTAGCTTGAACAGTTCTTGAAGAAAACTGCACGCTTCATGGAGGTGAAATGTGTGTAAAACTTGTCATGGTTACCTTAAACAGCAATAATACCATTTTGTTAATAGAATGTTTAAGATGATTTTGCCTTTAGGGCACATAAACTGCATTGGTGATTTAGCCTTTAGGATTGTTTCTTCTGACAAGAGGTTAGGCTAGGTTAGGTTACGTTATGTTCCCTTTTCTTTCCTATTGTGATTATTCTTAGGATATTACCTAACTCAAAGCCTATTTATTGCCTGCCTCATGAAATGTCAGCATTTATGGAAGACATAATTGGTCATCCAAAAACAAATGAAAAAATAACCTGCAGAATTATCCACAGAAAAAAACATATCCCTGTTTTCTTTATGGAGTCAAAATACGTGCAAGACATGTGCTGCGAATACCTTAAAGCACAATAATACTGGCATTTTTGCCTTCTTGCAGCAAATTATTTCTATTAAATCTCACCATGGTGTGTAGGTATATTGCCACAATTTTGCAAAACAAAGGACAAGCTTGTGCACATCATTTGCATGCAGCATCCAAATCAAACAAATCTGAACATGGCTTCAGAACTTGAACATCTAGGTATCCAGACAGGGAATGCTTATCCAACAAACTTACATTCAAATTCTGGGATTGTAGGATGAACGGTGCCTATCCCCAGCTTTATAATAAGTATGGTCAATTTTGAATGCTCAAACATTTTCGTAATAATTCTGAGATGTTGTGATATTTGGGGAAATTTCTCACTATATTATTTGACAGTTGGAAAATTTAATATAATATAAAACAAATGGCCAGGTACATTTCTCCCTCAGGCATCCCCCGCTGTGAAAGCACATGCAATATTACAAGGTTTGTATCCCTGTTTCCATCCGCAAATGATAATACAGCTAATGTCATCAGTATCAAAGGTGTAACTCATAAACGTTATTGTTTTGGACTGAAGTGGTCATAATTCCATATTACCTGGCCTACATCAAAATGAATATGATGCCATCAAGCTTCATTCTGGGGCGAAAACGTAAACAAATTGTCATGCGCCGATGATTGCGCCAAAAGCGCCACTATGCCCACCGAATCAAGAATATTTTCACAAGAAATTCAAGGGTCGACGTGTCGTAGGACCAATAACCCCCCCGCCCCCGATAGGGGACATGCGCGGCCACGCTACTGCTAGCGCTTCGTTTGCCCCTAGCGGCGGAAGTTCGAACTGTAATCATGCCATCGAGTCGCATAGCGGCCGTGGCCGCCATATGCTAAATCATGAAGTTAATTGTCAAAACCAAAGAAAGTATGCTATCTCGAGATTTTGCCCCACCTGTGCTGGATACATTCATCATTTCTGCATCAGCTGATACAACTTAGACTCGGGCATAATGGCCGTTAGTAATCGTCAATTTGTTTTAAAGTTGACATGTTCCCATGTTTCCGTATACCTTTAGCATGGGGAACGCCAGAAGCTTTATGTGGTCGCATGTGAAATTTGATATTTTGATCAAACGATGGTACTAACTAAAAATGCCCCCCTGGAACTTCCTCAGAATTTATCACTCGTTTCAATGAAGGTATTCCTGATCAACTGACACTGCCGCTATACATCGTCAAATTTGCTTAAATATGAAATAGCATCGCAAGTATGTCTTTAAGTGAGGACAGTGTCAATTTCTTGCAGATAATAAGGGCCCTGGTGTATAATACAACTATTTTAAGAACACTAATGTTTTTAAAAATCATCAACTTTTCTTTAAAAACACATTTTTTTAACACAAACACAAAAACACACATTTTTATCCATCTTTCAAGATTATTCTCTGACATTAAAAGTTAGGCTAGGTTAGTTTACTATGTGGCTTTTTCCATTTACTTAACATTATTTGGTATGCTATATGACCCAACCCTAAGCTCATCTTTTGGTGTTACTTTGTCTGCCAACTGAGAAACAAAAACTGCAAAGGAAATGAGTGGTACGATCATGCTAACTACCTTTCTAAAAATGACATTGGGAAAAAATCCAAGAGGCACAAAATGACTTGAAAGGAAAAATACATATTTACAATAATCATATACACCATAGGTATTGTGACTTGCAATTTTGAGTATTTATTCCTTGTGAATTAATTCGCAGGACCAATGAACTATGGAGTTAACTGATAACATATACTCTTAAATGTTATGAGGATGAATGATCGAAACCTGGTTGAAACATCTCAAGCCAATGCAACACAGAATACCAAACAGTTCTTGACTTGTGTTTTCATTTGCTCAAATACCACAGTTTTCAACTACATTTTGCAGAATAAGTTTATATTTCCATTGAACACAAACTCACTTTGTTACACAGCAGATAGATCCTTTGTCCAAAGATGCATGACCATGTTTCACCAAATACATCCCAGCTAATGATTGCAGGCACCTACCTGTCAAACTGCATTGTCCCAGACCACTCATATGCTACTGTAAGACAAAATTTTGGTAAATTTGTGCATTAGAGTAATGTTTCTATGCTTGGAATTTTTGCAAATGCAATGTTTGTTACAATGATTAAGATAATGTGACCACTCATTTCCTGTGCAAATACTTACTCTTCAGTTGACAAGCAAAATCATACGAAGCAAGAGCTTTGATTCAGATAATTTAACATAAAATGCATGTTAAAGTGAGCTATCATAACATAGCCTAAGAAAGCCTAAATGGCATACAACCTAACAAGCCCAATAATGTAACCTAAGGTAACCTAACCAAGTTTAATCTCCCTTTTAGGAAAATAAACTAAGAAAAAGAAAAATATGAAAACATTGCGTTTTTTCAAGATTGTCCAAATTAATAAAGCCTAACACAGCCCAGCCAAACCTAGCCTAACCTGCCCTTGAGATGAAAGATTCCTCCAGAATTGAGTTTATTGAACTTTAAGATATTCACAAGGGAAGTCTACCACTCTCGTTACCTCCATAAAGCAAACAAAGGTATGAGGTTTGGTTAGGTTAAGTTTTCTAATTTTGAAAATCTGTATTTTTGTATTCAACAAAAACCTTTTTTTCTCTTCTATAACAGGTTAGGCTAGGTTCTTAAATTGAAAAAAAATGTTCAGAAGAAAATTCATCAAAGGTAGTCTTGCCATTTATGGAAATACTTGATGCCTTGGAAATAATTTTTGCAGTACAATGCTTATGAATGTGCTTAACATGACGTGACCACTTATTTCCTCTGCAAATGCATACTTTTCAGTCAGGATGCGAAATACAAGCCAGAAAGGGGGTGCTGAGTTCAGCAATATATCATATAACATAATATTCAGCAAGTAACATTGAAAATACAGAAAAAATGTAACATAACCAAAAATAATTTAGCATAATCTTCCATGCAAGAAAGGAATTTTTATAAACATTAAATTTCTGAACAACTTTATTGGCAAACATTTTCAGTGTAAAAAACCTAACCTAGCTAACCTAGCCTGAACAGTTTTTGAAGAAAACTGCATGCTTCATGGAGGTGAAATGTGTGTAAAACTTGTCATGGTTACCTTAAACTGCAATAATACCATTTTGTTAATAGCATGTTTAAGATGATTTTGGCTTTAGGGCACATAAACTGCATTGGTGACATAGCTTTTAAGATTATTTCTTCTGACAAGAGGTTAGGCTGGGTTAGGTTAAGTTATGTTCCTATTTCTTTCCTGATGTCATTATTCTTAGAATATTACCCAACTCAAAGCCCATTTATTGCCTGCCTTGTGAAATGTAAGCATTTATGGAAGAAATTATTGGTCATCCAAAAAAAAGTGAAAAAATAATCTGCAGAATTTTCCACAGAAAAAACGTAATATAGCTGAAGCTAACAAAACATATCCCTGTTTTCTTTATGGAGTTAAGATACGTGGAGGACATGTGCTGCGAATACCTTAACACGCGCACTGGAGGGGGGGGGCGAAATCCGCCCACCCCTCCGGTTTTTCGCAAATAACTGCAGATTTTACCGGTTGATATACGCGATGTTCCGTGTACCTACTTATAAATGAACGGCGCGTCGTTTAAAGTAAGAAAAATGAATATCGGCCGGAACTTTTTCAAGTTAGGGGCCGCTAAAGTCAAAAAATGTTTTAGCGCTAGACCACAAAGATCGGCGCTGATGCGCTTCCAGTATACTGACAAAAGGGAAGTGTTCTAGGCAACACTAGCGACTTGTTTGATGCATATTGATATGCTGTATAGTTTCAAGGTCATGTTAGGTCACCAAGGTCAAGTCAGGTCAAGTTCATGACAGGTTAATGGAACCAAACTTGATCAATTGGAATGTTGCCATAAATGCACTACTGGTTGTCATTTGTACTGTTTCTCATTGCGTTTCCATACTTTATTCATGTACTTCACTCCCTTCTTCACGAAGCCGATTGCTCCGAGCTGACCGACGGAGCAGTCGGGCGGGCGGCCGGTTCCGGTAACTGGAACAGGTAACTGACCTGATAAAGTGGTGCTATATAGCTGACCTGAGGTCAAATGTTGGGTCTGGCATCTGCATTGCATCATTAGTAATGTCCAAAACATCATTTATGCCCATTTTTGAGCATTTAAACACAATCACAGCGATCCATAACGATGACAAGCCAAGCCACGCAAAACCGCAAAATTTTGTCAATCTGACCTCATTTGACCTTGAAGATATTGACCTAAGGTCACGAAAATTGCATACAATAGAGTTCACTACCGTGCCCATCCACCCTGTGAATTTCGTTCCTCCAGCTTCACTAGGAGCCGAGATCTTAGGGGGGCGGAATCCGCCCCCCCTCCAGTGCGCGTAATTCTCAGAGGCCCTCCAGGGCGCGTGTTAAAGCACAGAAATACTGGAATTTTTGCCTTCTTGCAACAAATGATTTGTATTAAATTTCACCATGGTGTGTAGGTATATTGCCACAATTTTGCAAAACAAACAACAAGCCTGGGCACATCATTTGCATGTGGCATCCAAATCAAACAAATATGAACACAGCTTCAGAACTTGAACATGTAGGTATCCAGACAGGGAATGCTTATCCAACAAACTTACATTCAAATACTGGGATTGTAAGATGAATGGTGCCTATCCCCAGATTGATTATAAGTATGGTCAATTTTGAATGTTTAAACATTTCTGTAATGATTCTGAGATGTTGTGATATTTGGGGAAATTTCTAACTATCTTATTTGGCAGTTCGCAAATGTAATATAATATAAAACACATGGCCAGGTACATTGCTCCTTCAGGCATCCCCCGCTGTGAAAGTAAATGCAATATTACAAGGTTTGTATCCCCGTTTCCATCCGCAAATACTGATACAGCTAATGTCATCAGTATGGAAGGTGTAACTCATAAATGTTATTGTTTTGGACTGAAGTGGTCATATTTCCATATTACCTAGCCTACAGCAAAATGAATATGATGCCATCAAGCTTCATTCTGGGAGGAAAGCGTAAACAATTTGTCATGCGCCGATGATTGCGCCAAAAGCGCCACTATGCCCACCGAATCAAGAATATTTTCACAAGAAATTGCGCGTGCGCAGAACGGATGTCCGCTTCTAACACTAGTATGACCCCTACCGCCTTCTGTCTCCTCTGGCGAGGGGTGAAGGAGGGTATTTCGTTACTCACGTGTGGGCCCATGGAATTTCTCGTCCGTGGAAGGACGGCTTGCAAACCGTCTCCTCGGTAAAATGCTTAAATCGTCTCACGTTATCCGTCACAGACGGCAGTCGGGTCCGTCCCGTCCTGTCTTGCCGACTAGCTTTTACATTAAGTAACGGACGAACCCGGAACTCACTCCCTATCTAATTCCTAACCGCACTTAGCACGTTTGGCGACGTAATGGTCAGTGCACTGTTCGTTCCTCAACGGCACTAACCGACGAAAAAGGCTATGAAATAGAACACTTTCAGAACGCTTTCAAAATTCCCGCTTTTGCATGATACAAATCTCGAAATCTATTGTGTGATTCAGTGTATTTTTGGTTTCTATGTGTGGGGGACAGGGCCCACGCTCCCTTGGATGCGTCTCTATTTCGTACGATTCTGCTCGAGCCATGTTGGCCATGCCTCGACGTTTTCCTAATTGCTTCCGCATGATAGTCTTGTATTATATTTTACGCCATGGAATGCTTCCTATGGAGGTTCTCGGGGAAAATTTGATGAATTCAATTCGATTATTACTTCTCTTCTTCCCACATTTTCAGGTGGGAAAGAAATCCGAAAACCCCGCTGAGGCTTGACGCACCTAATCTACTTGTTTAAATATGCTCCCAGATTGGCTAAATATGCGAACCGAGAAGCTGGTTCGGTGTCTTTTTTGACACATTTCGTTTTTCTTCGCGTACTAATGTGATTTAGGCCCTCAAGGCCCCTGTGCTTTAAGGGCAGGGCACAATGGTTGTCAGGGGCCCGGCACGTCTGTGAACTGCGGTGCTTTTTAGAGCTTTGTTGCTTTTTTGTGGACCGTGTTTTTGGAGACTGGCGAGTTTTCGGAAACGCAAATATGTATATTTGATGCCCGGTGCGCCTCTGTCCATTTTGAGGACCATGTTGCTTCTTGCTGGACCTCAGCCTCATTTTGAGGACTCTATGCTGTTCTTGCGGCCGGTGTGCCTTTGAAAGCTTCTGGTGCGTATATTTAGGTTCCCAGCTCATGGTGAAGTCCTACCGCTCTTTACGACACTCAATGCGCTTGATGGGTGCGTTTCGGCCTCCCGTCGAGTTTTTAGGGCCTCGCGGTGATCATTTGGCGTTCCTCACGCTAATTTTGTTGCGCCCCGGCGTAATTTTATGGGGCTGGAACTCGATTTCTTGGTGTTCCGGTGCGATTTTTCTGGCTCAGATGCGTGGTTCCGTGGAGTTCTCTGGGCCGGACGTGTTTTTTTCCTGATGCGGGATCAGTGGGGGTGAGGGGTAAGGGATCCAGGTGGCTGTTCGAAGGCTTGGCGGGCCTATTTTTTTCCCCTGGTCACCCGGAGCCCGCTCGGTAGCAGGTGACGTAACGGCAACCTCAGGGGCGGCGGCGAGCAACTGGGCTTTCCGCCTCTGTGGTCTCAGCCACGTGGTTTTGAGGAATCGTTGGCGTGGTGATGGAATACGGCAAGGGAGCGGAGAGGCGCACATATGTGTGCGATCAATTCATCGAATTTATTTTTCTGTAGCTTGTGTGGAACTGATGTGGTGTTTCGAACTTTCGAGGTGTAGGATGTTTTCGGATGGGTCGTACAGGTCCCTGGCCTCACGGAAAGTTAATTTGTTGGTGTGAAGTGCGATAATTTGTATTTCCTTGACGTAAGACGGATAAGTGCGGCGAAAGGACGCATGAGTATCCTGTCCTCGCTTGTAGTCCACACATTGGGGCGTCATGTTTCGGAGGTGCGCTGTTTCGCTACATGATCAGTGAAGGCACACTTGCCACAATCTGGACGGGTTCTGCAAACTTGATTAGTGTGCAAATGACTTCCACGCCTAAAACACAGCATGGAGACAGTAAGAGGACATGTATTTTGATCCGCACTTAGCCCACTCGTACCTCAGGGGGTACGTCTGATGTGTTCAAAGGTAAGATGACGTGGTTCGTCGTAATTTGTCTCCGCGCCTCTCCTTACCTTCATATTTCTCGCTCCCACCACTCTGAACCTACACAACCTGTCGACAATCGTGTCCCTCAAGTCATATCAGTTAATCATGTGCTTTTGTTTGGTGCCGTTTTACTTTAAGTTGAATCATCTCGTCAACTTTCTTATCACCTCTCCTTACGCTATGCGCAAACTCGGACGCCTTCAGTACTTTCTCCGCCTCTGCACCGGTACGAACTCCGCCTACAAAATCACCATCCTTCAACCTCTCGCATCCAGAAATATTTCCGTATCTGTCACACTTGTTTTGTTTTCGCTTGAAGGGAGACAAAGAAGTGAGACTCTTTGTCACTCCCCGGAAGGTTAAGCACCCGAGGGTTAGAGAAACGTTTTCCTTCACTACCCTCCGGGTTAGGGTCATTCTCACCCGCGATTAAAGGAAGTGGATCTGGTCCGTCAGAGAGGAACCGGGAGTGTTTTTTTTAATAGTTGTACATGCCACGTAGGGTGTTTTCATTCGGCTCCTCGGGCGCCCGCTGCATAGGGGCACTACTGGGGGGGGGGCTGATCCGCGGACGGGAGGATGACAGACGCCAGAGGAGCTGCACGGCAGGCGGCGCCTCCTCGCGGCCGGGAGACGCACCACCCCAACCGCACTAGCAGCGCCGCCCATCCCTTGACCCCAGCCGGCAGGGCCGGCAGGCACTGGGAGACACCTCAGGCCCCCGCCCCGAGGCGACTTGTCACTTGGCCTTGGCGTCACTTGGCGTATGGGGTCCGCTCGCCCCTCCGGGATATCGGGACCAAAGAGGAGTGTTGTTCCGCCATCGCAACTGGCACCGATACAACTGAGTGGATGGGGGAACCAGGGGAAGCTGGTCTACCTGCTCGTGACAAGAAAGGGCCTGGTGTTGCAGTGTTGCATGAAGCTGGCGCCCTCGTGTGGCTGGGGAACGCGTGCTCGCCTGGCACGTCACCAGAGAAAAGCCGGCGCCCTTGCGTTATGGGTGGACTCAGTAATCCCGCCGACTACGGCATTCGAACTCGCGACCTTACGACCAAGAGTCCGACTCCCTACCGATTGAGCCACAGAGTCTGGGCACACCCGGGGATGAAACTTCACAAGACGCCTTCATTGGAGGTGCTGGCTTCTGGCGTGCCATACAAGTTCTGGTATATTGGCCGGGGTATGGTATATGGTATAGGGAGTATTGGTCGGGCTCCAAACCAACTTTTTCACAAATTTACATAGGGCTATGGTGCTTTTTTCGCAGGTCGCAGAAAGTATGCAATTATTATTTTCTGAAACGAAGACCATACGGCGGATTGGACTAAAATTGTATCGTGCAACATTGTTTTTTTCTTCTCGAAAACCTGCTTCCGGCTGATGCGACAAATCCGTATTGTGGGGCTTTCATAGCAGCACAGTTCAGAAGGCGCAGAGCGACTCCGCTGAGCAAAACACTGGAGGTCCTCCGAATCAGTCCTGGGGGCTGCAGCTTCGCGTTAGACGGAGGCCAGCATCAGTACCCAGTTTGTTCTCAGACTGTTGAAATGGCAGCTGACTTTCATCGTGAAGGTGCACTGAGAGACGGCGATTGGACCGATATGGGAAACGTCGGAAACTTCCGAGTGGGCTCAAAGCAACGACATGGGTCGGGAGCCCACAGACCTGGGAGCAAACCCTATTTTGCAGCTATCCGGAAGAATGTCGTCAGGTCCGGAGAACGGCGCATTTATGTGGCAGTGTTGTCCAGGATATGTCGTATCGGAGCTGTCTCCAGGCGTGCTGACCACGTGGCGCCAATGACAGGATGTACCTCAGGTGGGGCTTGACGGTGCTCTATTTCTGGCTTATAGGAATTTCTGGGAACCCGGAATAGGAATTTCTGGTTCAGGTCCGACCGGCCGTCACGTTTATACTATGACGTTTATACTATGTTGATACTATGACGTTTATACTATGTTTATACTATGAGTTTATACTATGTTGATTCCAGCTATGCTGTTTTATTGATCAAACAAGTACTCAACTGCACGGGTCTCGTGCAGGTGAACATGGTGAACAAAGTGCATGCGAATATAATTATTTCACCAATGAACACCTTGCGCTATACAGTACGATAAGTGGGGGATGATGGTTCTTCAGTGTCCGTAGTAGAATAAGCGTCACACCAACAATAGGTGGGACTTGAACGCTCATCACCAAAAATAACTAACGGGGCTCGGTCACACGCTTTCGAATATGCGTCCATATTCCAATTCCAATATGGTCGGGAGGGTTCTTCACTTCTAGCATCAACTGTTGCGGGTGCTCGTTTCAGCAGAGGAGTTTTGGTAACCTAATTTGATCCCATTTGGACGCATGCATTCCCAAAATGTTCCAATATGATTCCCAAAGGACGCAAAATGTAGGAATCAATTAATGGCACTGTGGGATGTACGAATGAGGGTCGTTTCGGGTCAGCAACAAAAAAATAAACTAGAAGACATCGCAACCCCTTTATCAATTCCGTTCTCCGGCCACCTTCCCTGTTCCCTTTCTCGATCTACATCCCATGTCACTTCCACCGGTCTCGTTCTGTCCTGTACCATCCTCAGTGTACATTCCTATGGCATTGCCATGACGGTATTGATCTGTACAAAGCAGCACTTTAGTGTATGTGCAATCTCACTGGCATCAATTAGCAAATGTACTGTTATGCCTGCTGACGGATTGCTCATTGCTGTAGCTCGGGATCAACTGGACAGATAAGGCTGTGGCCTTAAAATTTGTTATGAGAGTGCACTTCATGCTATATTATTTGCACGATTCCATCTTCGAGCATAGTGCATGCAGTGTATCCCCTTCCCCGGTCCCGGTCCCCTTCCCCGGCCGGCTTATATTGACCCCTTCCATGCCTTGCCTCCTATATCCCCATTCACAGTCCCTTCTCGGGTCATCCCTGGTCCCCTTCCCGGCCTTTTTCCCAAGTGGTTTTTCTAAGACGCGGTGACGCGGTGAGGAGGTGACGCGGCATCTCCCAAGCTTGCGGGTGTGGCCGGACCGACCCGTGCACTATGGCACCCACAGTGGCGTCCAGCGCCCACTCTGCACACGGCGCATACCTGGTAGGCACCTACACCGACCACCGACACAGCATCACACGGGAATCATCGTTCACAATTGACCGAACACTGCGTCAAATTATCAACTCACCTCACCTCACCATCACCACACCATCGCAACAGCACGAACCTCATCGTCGGCACTCGGAGCAGCATCGACTCCTTTGGAGTAGGGAAAAGCACACTCCAGGTAAGCCTTTTGATACACTGAATTAGCTGTACAAAGTGGTGGAATTTACACTCACTTTTTGTCCCATCAAAAGAATATGAAATACCACAAAAGGTGAGCAGAGTTGCACTTGCATTAGAGGCTCATTTATCACGAAACGTGGGCTAAGGTTCAATTATGATTTTCAATTGTGCAATACGCAACCTGGAAGTATAATTTTGAAGACACCATGAAAGAATTACTTAAATACACCACTGAAACCCAATGCTACAGAAGTAATTTGTCTTGTCTATCCATTGAGAGTTTATGCTTCCATATCAATTATCTCACTTCATCATACATGATCCCTTTTTGCCACTATTAGTAGCGTTTGCGTTCAAAATAACAGGGGAACTGCTCGCAGGCTGTCCATTTATCATTATTTTACTTTTTTTCGGAATGCACAACACTTAAGCATGGCATGGATGTAGGTGTGTCCAGAGCAGACAATTCCTGCCACATTAATCAGCCATTTCCGTGCAGGGATTCACCTGGCTACTTCATAAGGACATAAAGCCCTCTATTCTTATAATGATTGTCTATGTTTTTTAAGATGTTCAATGTGCTGCAACTGACAATGGTTTCGGGCAGCTGTTTCCAGTGTTCTACGACCCTATTGGTGAAGAAAGACTGTCTTAACACGCGCCCTGGACGGCCTCTGAAAATTACGCGCACTGGAGGGGGGGCGGATTCCGCCCCCCCCCTACGATCTCGGCTCCTAGCAAAGCTGCAGGAACGAAATTCACAGGGTGTATGGGTACGGTAGTGAAATCTATTGTGTGCAAATTTAATGACCTTAGGTCAATATGTTAAAGGTCAAATGAGGTCAAATTCGCCAAATTTTCTGGTTTTGCGTGGCTTGGCTTGTTATCGTTATGGATCGCTGTGATTGTGTTTAAATGCTCCAAAATGGGCATCAATGATATTCCGGGGATTACTAATGATGTAATACAGATGCTAGACCCAACATTTGAACTCAGGTCACCTATATAGCACCACTTTATCACGTCAGTTACCTGTTCCAGTTACCGGAACCGTGCCGCCCGCCCGACTGCTCCGTCGGGCAGCTCGGAGCAATCGGTTTCGTGAAGAAAGGAGTGAAGTACATGAATAAAGTATGGAAACGCAATGACAAACAGTACAAATGACAAACAGTAGTGCATTTACGACAACATTCCAGTTGATCAAGCTTGGTTCCATTAACCTGTCATGAACTTGACCTGACTTGACCTCGGTTACCTAACATGACATTGAAGCAATATAGCATATCAATATACATCACACAAGTCGCTAGTGTTGCCAAGAACACTTCCCTTTTGCGAGTATACGGGAAGCGCATCAGCGCCGATTTTTGTGATCTGGCGCAAAACATGTTTTTGACTTTAAAGGCCCCTAACTTGAAACATTTAGGGCCGATTTCCATTTTTCTTACTTTAAGCGACGTGCCGTTCATTTCTAAGGAGGTACGCAGAAAATCACGTATATCGACCGGTAAAATCTGCAGTTATTTGCGAAAAACCTGAGGGGTGGGCGGATTTCGCCTCCCCCCTCCAGTGCGCGTGTTAACCTTGTCCTGCTGTGATGAACTTCAATTTTGAATTGATGAACTCTAATTACATCATTTCTGTTAAATTTAAACATTTCCCTGATATTTCCCTGTTCCTGACCATGAACAAATTTAAAGACCTCGATGAGATCTCCTCTCAGCCTTCTATATCTAAGTGAAAACATATTTCAATTTCTTTAATCTTTCTTCAAATGCTAGGTTGCTTATACCATTAACCATTTTTGTTGCCCTCTTTTGTACTCTCTCTAAAAGCCAACAATCTTTTTCATAATTAGGGGACCAAGCTTGGGCACAGTATTCCAAATGTGGCCTGGCATATGCACAGTAAAGTTCCTGATGACTTCCTCACTTCTGTATGATACATTCCTATTTATTGCCCAAAGCATTCTTAGTGCCTTTTTCCTGGCTTCTTTGGTCTGTTCTGCTGCCCTCAATTTTGTGTTCAAATTAACACCTAACTCCTTCTCCTATTGAGTCACAGATAGTACTTGGCCATCCATCAAGTTTGGAGCCTTCATATGCTGCTAACCTACATGCATGATTTTGCACTTATCAAAATTAAATTTTATTTGCCATTTTTCGGACCACTTCACAAGTTCGTCTAAGTCTTTCTGCAGCTAGACCTGCTCATTGTGTCCTGTTATTGCCCTAAAGACCTTCAAATAATCCGTAAATTTTAAAACCTTGCCGCTTAGGCCACTTTCAATGTTATCTACAAATATAATGAACAATAGTGACCCCAGTACTGACCCCTGGGGGAGTCCATTAAGAACATTTTGCCATGATGACTTTGTACCATTTAGCATCACTCTCTCCTGTCTATCTGAAAGCCACAACTCTATCCATTTTATGATGCTGCCTACAATACCATGGACCTGAAGCTGCATCATTAACCGTTTATGGGTTACTTGTCAGAGGCCTTACTAAAGTCAAGATATGCTGCATCGACCTGATTTCCCTGATCAAATTGTCCTGAAGCGAAATAAAAAAGTCCAGTAGATTTGTGAGACACGATCACCCTTTTCTAAACCCATGTTCAGTATCTTCAATCCACCTGTTTCCTTCTAGAAAACTAACTATTCTATCCTTCATAATTGATTCGAGTACCTTGCAGACTAGGGATGTGATGCTTACTGGCCTATGGTTTTCAACCTTCCCTCTTTCTCCTTTTTTGAAAATATGAACTACATTTGCCCTTTTCAAATGTGTTGGAATTGCATTTTGTGAAACTGACCTACCAAATATTATACTAAGTCGAATTGCCAGTTCCTTTCCAGCTTCCCGCAATACCCTGGCATAAATTTCATCAGATCCTGCTGCCTTGTTTGGTTTTATTTTCCCGATATGATTGAAAACAACATCACTGTCAATTAAATCAACATCGTTTATCCGATCACGTGTCACTGAACTGTGGTGTACGGTTGGCAGATTAGTTATATCTTCCAATGTAAACACTGATTTAAACTGCTTGCTCAACTCCTCAACAATCTCCCTATCCTCACTCAATATAGTCCCATTTACTTCCAGTGGACCAAGTGTGCTAGAAACTTTACTCAGCTTGTAAAAACTAAAAAAACTTTTTGCTGTCCCCATTACAGTTCCTAGCCAAATACAATTATTTTGCTCGCTTTGCTGCTCTGGTTTTCTGCTTCACAGCGTCTTTATCTTTTTCATACGACCTTAGATTTACAATATTTGAAACTTCCTTAAACACTCTAAATGCATCTTTCTCTGCCGTAATTGCTTTTATCAAATCTGGCGTAAGTCATACTGGCTTTCCTACCCTTCTTTTGCGCCTTTGCTTCTGGGGGACATGTCTAAACTGAATTTCCCTCAAGTAAGATTGGAACTTTTCCCACATTTCACAGGCATTTAAATTGGACAATTCTTCTTCCCTTTCTATGGCACAGCCGCTCTCATGCAGTCAAAGTCTGCCCTGTTAAAATTAGGAACCTTTGCCAAATTATCCTTGAATGTCCCCGCTACTTGCGCCTTAAATCTCACTATGTTATGGTCACTTCTTTCCAGAGTTTCTCCTACAGTGAAGTCTTGAACTAAATCACTTAAATCTGAGATGACAAGGTTCAAGAATGAGCCCTACCTAGTTGGTTCCGCTACACACTGTTTTACAAACAGGTCCTCTTCCAAGCATTTCCTAAACATTTTACATGATGGGGAGCCAACACGAACCTTTTCATATCCTTTTAGATTAAGGTCACCAAGAATAAAGCATTTCCTCCGAAAGATTCTATTGATCTCCTCGCAAATTACCTTATCGAGCTCCAGTTGCTGAGATTGTGGCAAGGTTCCTGATCGGTACAAAACTCCTATCCTCAGTTTATTGCTGTTGTCTTTTCCCACAGCGACATCAAGCCAAATGGACTGCACAGACACATTTTTACCCCATCCGCTACTTTTTGAGAACGGAATAAGCTATTCACATGGATCATTACACCATTCCCTTTCACTGCTGAATCCCTATCGCACGAAAACATATTGCATCCCTGGATCTCATAGTCCTGCAAGTTATCCCCAAAATACCCCTCACTGACACATGCCTCAGTAATGCATGTTATGCAAGTTATGAACAAATGCAAGTTGTGAACAAATGATATAAAGCATGTATCTGTGTGAATATTATTTCATGACACAAAGTAGGGAGTAAAAACAAAGCATAATTATTCATGCTTAGCAATACAATTGTCAACCTGTCATCTGCCAGTGAGTAAAGAATGAGGGGTACTGAAGTTATTTACCAAAAAACAATGACAATAACTACAAATAATTATTAATGTTAAGCTTGGTATTCACAATCAGTATCATGCATGAGTCAATCCTAGTTCCAGGAGCACAACACAGAAATGGGTTGTAATTGTGAAAAAGAATATGGAACCGAAACGACCCTGCACTGCAATGGGCATCTGCGCTGAATAAAATTGCGTTGGTTTGTTATTGTAGGGGTGGCGGCTCTGCCGTCGGTGGGGTGTGGGGGTGGTGGCTTCGGTGGCTTGGCGGGTGTGGGGTGTTTGGGTGTGTGGGGTGTGATGGGGTGTGTGACTGGGGAGGCTGCGTGACAATTTGGGCTTTATCTTTACTGAGAACACTTTAGCAAGGCTGAGCATGAGCTGACTCTTGACTTATACAGGGCTAATTAAAACTGAGCTAACTGACTCCATTGCTGATTATACATATGTCAGGGGTGTGTTGTGCTGTGTTTTCCCGCCACCTCCACCACACATTCCCCAAACCCCAGCCGGCTTGATGTTGTTTGAGCTACCGTCCCTAACACGAATTTATATGTGTGCGAGGTCAAAGTTTTGGGAACACCATATAGGTAAATGAGTGCGTCTAGCCAAATTAGAAAGATTACGTTGTATTTAGAAAAAAATATGATAAGGCAATTTGCCCTTGGTTACAATGAAATGTTCCGAGATGGGACTTTTGGAGGCTAATAGTAGTATAATTTTGTACAATGTACCGCACGAAATAGGTGCCTGTGATTGAGCCCCAAGCGGCTTCCGCTGGTCCTTAAAGCTACCTAACACACATTCATTCTCCTCATTCACTTCACATTCGTTCGTCCCATTCATTCTTTCCTTATTAATTAATGAAATGCTTGGTCCCCAAATTTGACTCCCTCCCCCCCCTTCAGCGGTACACAAACACATATATCGCGGACCATTGCTCTTTTTGTGGTATATTGGCCGAATATGTAAATCTTCCACTGCCATCATAGGTGGTCTCGCCATTATGGACAGTGTTCCTCGCCTGGATGAAGGCTTAATGCTACGAGGGGGCTCATCGTACTGGCTCCGAGGGCTTATACAAGTGCTCTGGTATCTTTGACTGACCTACCCTAGCTTTAAATGAAAGGTCGGTGCCGCGCCGGGCCTTATCCGCCGTATACTGATACTGTGCGACCAGGTAAACGTGCTCACGAGCGGGCACGGATCCCTACCACGTTGGGCACGTCCCCTGGCCGTCTTTATAACCTAGCCTGCCCTACCCTTTCAGCCTCGGGGCTTATGGCACGCCAAATCCGTCCGACCTTCCCCCGCCCCGAAGGCTACACGGTTCCGTGCCGAAACGTATAGCGAACGGGGGGCGGACTCACGACCTTGCAGTGTTTTGCTTTAACCTAGTGTTTGGCGCCAAACTCGACGGACGCAAGGTGGGGCTCGACAGCCCATCCGACCTTGCATACTGTGCCCGCCACCAGCTGCACGCCTGGGTCACAGACGCCAGCGGGCTTCTGCAGTCAAAGAACCAGAGCATGTGCTTAATGCCCCCAAAGTATACGGTCATCGCACCCCTTATCGCAATTGGACATCATCCAAACGCAGATCATATATATTTATATAAACAACATTAATATTCTAGTCAAGTTAACAACTGGCTTTCACACTCATTACCCTTACCCGGGAACGTTTAGTTCATAAGAGAACGGCTAGCAGATCGTCTGCCTCGCTTCGGTTTCACCGCATCCCAGCGAGCGTGGGGCCCCCCCTCGAGGGGGGATTCCAAGTGGGCGGGGTGACCCTGAGGGCAGAGTCGGATGGCCCCGCCCCCAGATGGCCTGGGAGCCTGCCTCGTCTCTGCCGTTCGCTCTCCCTATCACTTGCGCCCACTATGTCGTCCGAAGAGGAACGCTGTTTCAGTGAAGAGGAGAGGGCCGAGGCCGAACTGATGTTCGTCCGGCTGGTCGACCAGGACCCCGACGACATCCCCCGATTTCTGCCCGAGGTCGTTTTAGACCTTGGGCCCGACGACTTTCGGGGCCTTCCCCACCTCCGGGAGATTGTGGCCCGGAGGCGAAGACGGCTGGGGAAAGCCCTTCACCCAGACCGGCATGGGGATCGTCACGAGGTGGCCTTGCGGTAAGTCCCCTCCCACTCCCGGAGTGTCATAGTGTCGTTAGTGTCCCCCCCTCCCCCCTTTTCAGAATGTTTTCATAGATTTATCGGAATTCCGAAACCGCTCAGCCCTCTCTCCTTTGGAGAGAAACGGAATAGTGTCTTTCCCTTTATCCAACATTTGTGGGTTTTCTTAAACTAAGAAGGCGTCATTTATCCTGGGGCGCGTTCTGATGTCGCAATGTTGAATTCCACTACGGCTTTGTCGGGGAAGGAGTTGGTCACGTCGGCCCTCCTACTCTTGCTAACCACATGAACCTGTTACAGGGACGTCAACCGGGCTGCGTCCTTCTTGGACGAGTTTGGGGGGCGTATGCCATCTGGCGAGGTTACGCCCCCGACGTGTCACCGCTGCCACCCCTGCCCGACAGCGCCCTCGTTCGAGCGGCGGCGCGGACCACATGGCTGGCGCCGGAGGACCGGGCATCGCGCCTGGCCCCCTTGTTACGTGAAGGTGCCCTCGCGGCCCTTTTGAGGGATCTGGTGGCTGGCCGGAGCGCGGCTCAGGAGGGGCAGTCCGCCTCGTTGGTCGCCGTCGCAACACCTGCGATGGCGGCCATCACCGGCCCGCTGAGCGTCGGTGGCTCCACCCCCCGGGGGTGGAGACCGCCCAACGGTTGGTGCAACTGCACCGGCTAGTAAAGGCATTTTGCGACGTTGACCTGGGATCGTTCCCGTATCGTGTACGCCGAAGTGTGACCAGGTTGCAAAGTCGCTTCCGGGCGAGTTTGGGAAATAAATAAAACAAAAACCATTTCTCAGCTACTACGTTTTCCTATCACCACGTCGGCGCTACCGCCTGTCGGAAGATGGGTCGGGGTGAAGATAGTACAACAGGGAACCAACTCATGAGGATCGCAGCGGCACGTGCTTTTCAACCCCTTCACGCGGATCATCGTTCAGTTTAGACGTAAATATCCTCCCCTCCGTCCACCTGGTAGCTGAGGCATCTACTACGCCCGCGTCGCTTCGGGAGGGTCGTATTTCTTACGTCATCCATTGACGTTAACTCCCCCCCAAGGAGGGTCGGTGACTCGGCCTTCGGCTTCTAACCCCAATGCCATCTGATTTACCACGAAAGTTACGCCACTCAATGCACGTCTGGAGGCGCCCCCAGGGTTTGTGGATAACGGTGGGTAGTCAGGCTATAGCATTACCTCTTTAGCTCCGGGGAATGTGAAGGTCGAACGCTTTGGACGAGGAGGGAAAAACATGGATATTGCAAGCACAGTTTTCAACGTGCTTGCTGTCAGACCGAACGATAATCATTTGCACGATCCATTCCGGCCGGTGGCGGTGGCAAGGCGGATATTGCACATACAGTTTTCAACGTACGGCATGTTGGGCTGAGCGATGGCCATTTTCACGACCCACCCAGCCCAGGGGCCTGCAGGTGGATATTGCTCGTACAGTTTTCAACATACGGCATATTGGGCTGAGCGATGGTCATTTTCACGACCCACCCAGCCCAGGGGCCTGAAGGTGGACATTGCTCGTACAGTTTTCAACGTACGGCATATTGGGCCGAGCGATGGTCATTTTCACGACCCACCCAGCCCAGGGGCCTGAAGAGAAGATGCGAGGATCTGATGTGTGCATAGTGCCTCCGTTCGGCATTGCAAACTATGCCCCCTTGCTTTATTCCAAGTATTCCTGTCACCGCTAATCCCGCCCGTCAATGGCTGGGCATCTGCTTCGTGTCTCGGCTGGTGTACTGAAACATTTCTATCATCACGGGTAATATATTTACATGTATTTACATTTTACGCCAACAGGACCGGGACCGATTCCTGGCACACGTCTTCGCCATCCTACCCCCTCCCCCATACATGCCTACCTACCCTAGCCTGTGCGACGCCAACGCTACCGTCCGTTTCGCACGTCCCTCCCCGGCTAATCACCCCATCAACGACCGGGCGGTACTCTCGTGGGTTGGGGCGACGGCGCCGGGCGTGGAGAGTCTACACGGTTTCGATGTGTAGCGGCCATTGGGTAGCCCGAAGATGGAGGGAAGGCGTCGGTCTGTAAAGCACTCACATTTTCGCTGGTGATTTGATGCACGGTTTGTTCTCTTCTCGACTGTTTCGGAGACTCTCGTCCCATCGGAGGATGTGAGAGCGTTTTCGGTCGGTCTTTCAGTTTTGTTCGAGTTTCGGAAGCCCCGCCTCTTCTATTCGCTGGCCACTCCCAGGGCTTCGGATTGTGTTCTTGTTTTTCGATTGGTGGGAGTGCAGTTTTTTTATTCCCCTTAGGCCGGGTATGTTATGAAATCGCCTGGGGCCGTCAGGATGGTCTGCCGGGACTGGAAATTTTCTTCTCAGCTGGCGGTGTTCCAGACCGGGGTCACCGATCCTTCTGTTGATCTAGATCAGCTTGTTTTCGCCCCTCTAGGGGCCAGCTGGGCGCGGAGGGAAAGAGGGTGCCAGGCGATTAGCCTGGCTCGCCGTGAGTTGTTTTGCTCAGATGCCGCCTTTGATGTTGTGTCGTCCGTGCCGCTGGAGTTCGTCTGCGCTTGGAAACAGGTGTCTTTGTTTTCGGTGAGTTGTCGTGGGAAGTGCAGAACGCTGTCCGACGCCGTCGCCCGGTTTCTACGTTTTTTTAGAAAATATAAAAATGTAAACCTGCTTACATTATTCGTCACACGCGCGTCTGATATATCGGACTCGAGTGTGACAAATAACAAGCCCAAGGTACCTTTACTAGAAGGTAGATCGAAGTTTTCCTTCAAGCCCGCATGACGTCTTCCGAAGGTTTTTTTTTAATGTGGTATGAATTTGGTTGCAGAGGACTTTTCTCAAATCATACGCAATGATCATTTTTATCTAGACCGAGGGCATGATGCATTCTTCCTTGATGAATCTTGCATGCAATATTGATGATACATGCATAATTGAACTTTTATGTACTATTGGCGGCTACATTGACTAGGCAGACTAGGAAACTTGCCCATGTCTTCCCTGCATGCATGTACTGTACCGCATCATAGCTATGTATGTGTTCAGCCTACCTACCAGGCGGGGCATTTCACTCGATGAGGCTTTGGCTGGTCAGCTGACGTTCATCGTGGAGCAAGCAACTTTGGACCGTATGTGAGGTGGGGCCGTCTATGTGCGTAACACCAGCGGTGAATTGCGTTATGCACGTTTGTTCCCCGGCCCGTCACGTTTTCTCCATACTCAGTCTCAGGCTGTACACGGCCAGCCAGCAGAATAACTGGGCCGGTGTTTGGGTAGGATGGAACGCCCGGGTTGCCATGATCTGGTTGGGTTGTAACAGGGACGCGGAGGAGTAGTAGGCTCTAAGTTGCACTTTTAGTCGTCTGAGCGGCGCAATTAGCACACAATTCGTACACAATTCGTAAAGAGGACATTTAAAATGGAACATGGAACTTTGTTGTAAAATATGAGGTGGAGGAGATGCTTTTTACGGGATTGATATATTGGCGGCGGAGTGGGAATGGGCTCGCAATAAGCTTTCGTCGCACGTCAGAATTATATGACTGGTCAGTGCGCCTGTGTCCTTCTGTATCAATCATGCTCTCCGAATGTCAGAAAAGAAAATTAGTCTGCTTGATGGAGCAAGGGTTTTCCCTGAGTGCGGTGGCGCGGGAGTTAGCTGTATCCAGAGAAACAGTGAGGCTGTGGTGGAGGCGATATCAAGAAGAAGATGATGGCTTACGCACCAGAACAGGAATGCGCTGCCGGAAGCGTGTGACAACGGCAGCCCAGGATCATGCGATGGTGACGGTACGTTCAATGAATCGGTAGACAATCTGTGCTTGTATGGTAAAAATGTTACCAAAAAAACATAGACGTGGTGATACGATTTGAATATTTGAGGATCTGACAGACTAGAGAAGTGTGAGGGCAGGACTGGAAAAATGTTTGGTCTGTCATCCACGGTGTGTGCAGGTACTTGGTCACATTTGTCATTTATATTTATCGGGATGGATTAGTGATGCCCGTATATAGACACAGTGTATGAATTTGAAAATAAAGTAGTTTTTGTTGTGATCATGTTTGTAGGCAGGGATAAACTGGCCCACTGGTTTTCGGCACGTGACATTCTCTCTCTCTCTCTCCCTCTCTATCTCTATCTCTATCTCTATCTCTATCTCTATCTCTATCTCTATCTCTATCTCTACCTCTATCTCTATCTCTATCCCTCTATCTATCTCTCTCTCTCTCTCTCTCTCTCTCTCTCTCTCTCTCTCTCTCTCTCTCTCTCTCTCTCTCTCTCTCTCTCTCTCTCTCTCTCTCTCTCTCTCTCTCTCTCTCTCTCTCTCTCTCTCTCTCTCTCTCTCTCTCTCTCTCTCTCTCTCTCTCTCTCTCTCTCTCTCTCTCTCTCTCTCCTCTCTCTCTCTCTCTCTCTCTCTCTCTCTCTCTCTCTCTCTCTCTCTCTCTATATCTCTATATCTCTATATCTATATATATATATATATATATATATACTATCTATATACTCTCTCTCTCTCTCTCTCTCTCTCTGTCTCTCTGTCTCTCTGTCTCTCTGTCTCTCTGTCTCTCTGTCTCTCTGTCTCTCTGTCTCTCTCTGTCTCTCTGTCTCTCTGTCTCTCTCTCTCTCTCTCTCTCTCTCTCTCTCTCTCTCTCTCTCTCTCTCTCTCTCTCTCTCTCTCTCTCTCTCTCTCTCTCTGTGTCTCTGTCTCTCTGTCTCTCTGTCTCTCTGTCTCTCTGTCTCTCGGTCTCTCGGTCTCTCGGTCTCTCGGTCTCTCGGTCTCTCGGTATCTCGGTCTCTCGGTCTCTCGGTCTCTCGGTCTCTCGGTCTCTCTGTCTCTCTGTCTCTCTGTCTCTCTGTATCTCTGACGCGCCATTCATACCACATTCACTTTTCGACATTCACGCCATTCACATTCACAATTTGGCACATTCATGCCACATTCATGCACCATTCATGCCACAACGTTTACCCAGAAAACGACAAATTGCACAAACCTCAGCCATGGACAGGCACACACATGCACACATGCACAGGCACACACATGCATCCATATATGCATGCATATATATATATATATATATATATATATATATATATATATATATATATATATATATATATTTATATATATATATATATATATATATATATATATATATATATATATGAATATATATATATATCTATATGCAAATATATTATATATTTATGCATATACATATATAGATATAGATATATATATATATATATATAGAGAGAGAGAGAATATATATATATATATATATATATATATATATATATATATATATATATATATATATATATATATATATATATTATTCATATGCAGGTGCATGTCCGTGAACTCAATTGTATTATACAGTAAAATGCACCCAATGGACAGCTGTGGGATCTCTTGTGGATAAACATGATGCATCCCATTGCGTATATAGTCTTCGGCATGTGTAATGAGATGCAAACCATGTGATGATGCAGTGGAACAAGCAACAATAGTTACTCGGTAACTACTATACAAATTTATTTCGGTATGACTACTTTTGCACCAAAAAAATAAAGCATGATATGTGCTCCACAGATTCGTGCCATTGAGTGTCCAGCCAAGCCACCGGATTTCAACCCAATTGAAAATTTTTCGAGCATTATGGTGAGAGAGCTGGAGGAGGACCTGCGCTTTCCTGCTCGTCAGCTGGAAGCGGAGCAGTTATGGCAAGCAGTGGCGCGGAAGTGGGAGGAACTCCGAGTTCGCACTGCATATTTTCGGCGGCTGGCTGCCTCTGTGCACAGTCGGATGGAAGAGTGTGTAAGCGCGGCTGGGGGACATATCCACTACTGATTAGTTCACTGCCCAGTTGCCTTGTAATGTGATTATAGTGTGTGCGTAGGGTCTGCGTGCACGGATGTATATTGGTGTAAATAATCGATATATGAAAGTGTGTGTGTGCGCATATATGTGTGGGTGGGGGTGGGGTGTAGGTGTGTAAATGCGTGTGTGTGTGCGTGTGAATAGTGGAAGTGAAAATAACAACCAATATGTGCATCTTATGATGACAATATATATGAAGGAAGTGCCAAATTTCATTTTGTGATTTCTGTGTGTAAAAGCTATTCCACTAGATGAACCAACCAGCATAAATCTAAGTGCTCTGCAGGCGCAGACCAGGGCTGATGACGCCAAGTTTCGCATGTCGTTCTGAAACCATTTGCTGTCGAAAGATGATGATGTCAATATCTACCAGGTCGTAATCGTAGCTTCATGCTCGTCCACTCATTCCAAAGTTAAAATTCTTTTACCGCTACCTTGGCGACCCGGTCTAAAAGATCTAGTCATCCAGGGCCTCCTTTAACATTTGATTTAACCTTTGAAAGACATTTGAGTTAACTTTGGGTTCGTACCCTCTCCCACTTGGGACTACTCCCCCTTCCCCCGTGAAGTAAAATTGCCCATTGCTTAGCCACTACTATGGGGGAGGGAGAGTTCGAAAGACCAGGACTTGGCCACCTTGAATTCAATCATAGCCCCCCCCCCCCAATAAAATATTGTTGGAAGTGGCCCTGCCGTTATCCCCACCTATACTGACCGCCTCGTGTCTGTAGCCTTCTTACTGCTCGAGATTCTATGGGCGGGTCAGCATCCGCCCATCCACTGTGCGTTATACATGAAGCCCCTTCACTGCGCAACTTGAGCTTCTGGACGTTTTTATGTTGCCTGGATACACTCGGGTACACCAGAGTATATTTCACCAATTCGTGAAATGCATTTGCACAGTAAAATCAGTTATGAGAGCAAAAGTAGACCGTAATCTTGTTTCACCAAGTAATTCACGAATCTACGAAAGTACTAAGTTACGACATGTGAATGCTCGGCAAAGTTGCCGTACATTCGTGATTCTTTATGATTTCTTCGATGCATGACATGTGGTCCAGGATAGACAAATGTGAAAGACAAATGTTGCATGTAGCACAATATATGGAAGCGATTCATAATGAGTAGACACTTGTCAAGCGGGTACAGACAAGGCGACGGATGTTCCACAGCAACTACATATTTCTGTATGGGCGTGAAATGTCAATACTACTTAGAGTGCCAACATGAACAAACGTGAAGTGTGAACCGGAACAAAACAATGACTCCTGCACCAGCCGACAGAGGCCACAAGATAACCACTAACGGGAGTCGCCCCGAGCCAGCCAGAAACGGCTTGTGGCCAGAAGAGGTGCGCGTCTGTCGATGTACTGTCGGTCGATATGGACCATTGCACACTGCTTTCGGCATGTGTGCAGAGAAACAGACCAGATGAGACAGGGTCAAGGCCGCTTTGTGACGCATTGCACTGCTGAGCATATGTAAGGGCGTCAGTCCCATGCTTATTGTCTTCTGGCCGCACACGGTCGGAAATTCAGTCGATCGAAAATTTGGTCTCTCTCGATGCCATTCTATTCGAAGTGAAGCACGCTAACTATAAAGCTACTGACTCTCCAACTATTTATCCTTTCCCCAACCGAGATACAACCCCATGGCGCAGTAACCTGCAACGTGAAATGTTTCTAGTGCATAATCACTGGGCAGGCAACTCGGTGAAAATGGCACCTGTACTGGGAAAATGGCACATTTATCGATATTAATGAGACAGTTGGGACAGGGCAGAAATAACACGTCTGTGTGTAATAACCAAGTGGTTCGGTGAAAAATTGCCATCCATTTAGTAAGCTACCAAAGCCCTGTTCTACAACGTTTGGCTCAAATTCCTTAATCAGCACACCGTTCTGCTTAGAAATAGGACTGACGAGCGGGAGGTGGAAATCTGAAACACGGTCGCCTGTCTACCACCAAAAATACGTATATAGCACGGCATGCTTGTTGCCCCATCAGCTGACTTGCTCGTGCTAGGGTGTGGTGATCGAGTCCAACCGTTCAACACTGGCAGTGTCGCCGCGTTCACGGCTCCACACGACCCGCGGTCTCACAGCGGGCTACGAGCAAGACATGCACAGCGCACTTCATGAACCACCTGTGCGACATCTAGTTTAGAATCGCTTGCTCTGCCAACGATTGGAATGCACATTCCGTGAAGCCATGTCACGCAGCCGCCTGATAGATAGTCTACACCGCACACCTATCTGTGGTGCGGCACAGTGTACCTATGCAGGATATTCAAGCACAACGACACCCCACCCGGCCTGACTGCCATGCCCGAAGGTTCCTAGTCTGCCTAGTCAATTTAGCCGCCAATAGTACGGTTGGCGGTTCAAACGGTTTAACCTTGCCATTGTGATCTAGGAATGCCTTCATGAAACTTTCAATAAGTTTTAGTCTGATTTCATGTGGGATGAATTCAGCATGTAGATAAAATGTAGGAATGGAACACATCTCTGTTTCAGATGTCATGCCTTACTGTGCAGTACCAGAGGATAGAAGTGGAACTGGGCAGGCAACTTTAATAAATAAGAAATCTGGTTACACCATTTTCATCAGGATTCTGCCTAAGCAAAATATCTTGGCACACAATAAAACATTTGTCTAAGTTGTCAAATGTAGGGGAACGAAGAGTATGCTCCAAGCATTTAAAACAAATTGATAAGAGAAGAAACCTGAAGCAAGAACGGTTTAACCTTGCCTCTTTGCAGAGAAGCAAATGTCTGCTACCATCAGCTATTCCCACCATAATAGCCACACCAGCCAAAACCCAGGTTCATCCTGAAACCTTTCTGTATTATTGCTGTTTACATCATTTGCTAGATTGCTTTGTTGTGTTTTGCCTGTTTTGTTTGCATATTGGCAATGTTTTTTCTCTACCAAAAAAAGATGGACAGGCCTAGTTAGGTTACGTCCTTTTATTTCAAGATTTTGATACTTTTCTCTGAGAAACTAGATTAGGCTAGCTAATTTTATGTCGGGTTACCTTGCAATTTCGAAAGCTTTAAATAACTAGTTCTTGTATATGAGCCAATTGAAAGCCCTCCTATTTGGTTTTGGTATTATTTTGCTTTTCAACCAAGATTAAGCATATGCAATGGAAATGAGTGGTTACACTATCTTAGTCATGTTAATAAGCATGCATTCAAACATCTCTATCAAAACCTTGTTTGTGATCTAAACTGGAAGTCTACCAAATGTTGTGCTTGTTGGTAGAAAATATGTTCTTAGTGCATAGAAATTAAAATCATGATAAGACCCTCATGTCAATCATTTACCACTAAGTTATAGTTACACTAAGTTAGGGTCAAAGGTATGAGAAATAGATGATTTGGGTCAGATCTGCTAACTGAAATGGTGCATTTATGAGCTGAATTATTTTAACAGAATGGACAAAGAGTGATACCAGGTGACAAATATATAAATTAGGTACATTTACATTTGAACAAGTTTTTTTCTGCTACGTATGAAAAAAATGTGTTCTGGATATAACATATTTTAGCCAGTTTGTATATGTCTTCTGTTATATCTTAAAACTTAGTATGGAATACAAGTATAATCTTTTTGGTTGAAAAAATTGCATTGTTCTTGTTATAGGAACAGATGTTCAACTTTATTGACGAAAAGTATGAAGTATTTTGCAATGTGTGGCATTATATTGGTTTCGTTCAGGTGATTGAACCACGATTACTCGAAGTCCTGACCTGTGTAATTTAACCCTCGCCCGTATAGGGGGGGGGGGAGGTTAGTGCAACCCCCTAAGGTATTTTGTGTATTCCTTCCAAACCGATGAACGGATCGCTCTGCGATTTTCAATACCCTCTGGGGTATCCTTTTAACGACTTTTGGTGAACTTTTTTGGGGAGGTCATGTCAGGTCACGGAGGTATGAGGTCATAAAGGGGAGCACCTCCGACAAGTTTTCAACAAATACGTGATTATCGCACCTAAACATGACATTGTTGCCTACATCGACTGGTATTATGTGTTTTGCAATCGTAGTGTTCCAAAAAATAATTTCCAAAAATCGGTGACCTCGGTTGACCTAGGTTGACCTCGTTTGACCTTTCGACCTTTTTTAGCTGACCTACGGTAATTTTTCGTGATGAATTCGACTTCAGCGTCCATTTTTACCCTAGAGAACTTTAAACTTCGAAATTGGAACCACTTTTCAAAAAGTTGAATATTTGGGGTCACGGCTTTGACCTCATTTGGTGCATGACATATTGGTCCCATCTGGCCTGGGATGCCAAATAGACTTGAATGGGTTCCCTATGAGAAGAACAGTGCCCTCTGAGATCCAAAGAGAGTCCCTAAGTGCTAGCGATGGTTGTGAGGAATGCTGAGAGACAGTTTCAGAGCTAGAGTTCTATTGCTAGCCCGAAACACTGTCGAGGATTAGGGGTCCCCTAAGAGATAGAGCGGACCGGACTGTGATGCTCCTGAGGCCTGGGAGGGACATTGAGGGATGAACAGAGCCCCTAAGAGCTAAGGAGAGTTCCTAGAGCTGGCAATGTTTGCTAGGAATTGCGAGGCTTGTCTCAGGGCTGCAGGATTCCCTGAAAGCCAGACAACTTTGGCGATGACTGTGAATAGCTCATGCAAGATGGAGACCCCCTGACGGATGAACTGAAGGGACTGGATTGGGATATTCCTGAACTTTGGGATGGGCACCTGAGGGATCGGAGCCATCTGAGAGCTAATTGAGTCCTTGAGAACTGGCGATGGGAGCGAGGAATAATGAGGACCAGCCTCTGAGAAAAGGTATCCTTGAGAGCCATAAATGCTGCCAAGGACTGGGAAGGTCACCCACCGCCACCTCAGCAGCGGCGGCCGGCCCGGTGGCAACGCTCGCCCCAGCGACCACAGCTGTCTTGGCAGTGACGACCGCCCAAGCGGCCACAGCTGTCTCAGTGGCGTGACCACAGCTGCTCCAGCAGCCCTGCGATAGTTGTGACGATGACCGCTCCAGCGGTGCCAGTGGCTTCGCCGTTTGACACCGGTCAAGCAGAACACCGGTAACAGAAAGAATAACAAGTTGCAGGATGATGTGTGTTCGGCATAGCTGGTCAGGCACGTTGCTAGTCCCCTGTCCTCAAATCTGACACTTATTTTCCCATGGCTGAAAAGACGGGAAATGGCGAACATACACCCTTGGTGCCGGCAAGACTGAACATTTCACAGGGCAGCGGGATAACTGGAGTAATTCTGGGCCGGAAATCCCTCCGGCATGGTGATCACAGCGCGGAAGGGCATCCCGAGGGTGGTAAGACCCGTCGTGGTCAATGGGTAGGCTCGCAGGCAGCGGCACCCAATTTTGGTTCGGGATGAACGCTGTGCGCATAGCTTAGGTAACAGCCAAAAACGGTCAGGTTGGTATTCCTTCCCCGTCTCAGCTATTCCAGTAGGCCTGGGCCTCTCGATATTAGCAAGGCGTTCCGTAAGCCCCCAAGGATAGGACAGACAGGGGATTTTGTGGGTCTCCCTCTATGGCCCCGGGCAGGAGAGGTTAGAAAGACGATTGGGGGACCACCCCGACCGTTTTGTGGCCCAGGACCACCTGTGGGGTTGACTGCCGATCGCAAGTTTCAGCGTACAAGCCCCGGCAGGGCGACGATTGATTTAATGCTAGGTATGCCGACCACTATTACTCAAGCCCCGACATAAGACCCAAGCAGAAACTAACGGAATGTCGCCACCCAGTGTATCAAGCCTTGAAGGCAGTAACAAATAGTAATTACCATACCAACTAAGGGTGTGGCGCAAGCCGGCCTCAATTGTGGACCTGAGCACGAGTAATTCAGCGATTAACTTTGGGCCAGTAAGCCCTAAGCAGCGACCCGAGAAAGTAAGACTTGCTGAATGTTCACATACCACTGGAGGGAAAGAAATCGCGGGCCAAACACGTACATTTCGCATTAATGGAGTGAACGTTCGGAATGAAAGTGAATGAATGTGAGTGTGCATGACCTAGCTATGGGTAACTAAGGACCAGTGGGGGCTGTTTGGGGCCCAATGTGTGCATGCAGCTGTCAGAAACCAATCGTTGTCAAACATTTGTCTCAGGATAATTACCTAGGCCGGCAAATTGCAAGTCCGGCGACCCGTGAGAGCTTTGCTGTTGGAGGGCAATAAGAGGGATTCTAGCACATAAGAGGGCAGGTGACGGATGCATTTCCAAATCCAATGTCAACCCATTACTCTTATGACCCCCCCTCCCCCAAGTCTCTCCAACCACGCGGTTCCTCTAGCCTTCCCAAGCGCCATGACCAAGCTAGGTTCACTCACGAATTGAAGTGGTGACAGCCTCACTATATACATTTGTGTGAGGATAGACGAGTTACGGGGCACCGACAAGATAATTATACGATAACATGATGATAGCTCATACGACAGTGTGGATTCGCGGGTGACCGCTCGCTGTGAGCCGCACCTGCTGTGGGGCCGGTCCATCGGAAACGAGATCGGCACGGATCAGAGAAAACCCACCCAGCGCCCGTGAGTGTAGCAAACATGGGCGGCGGCCGTGTGCAAACACGGCCGCGGACCAAATAACCAACCAAGGGTATGTGCCCCCTCAAAGTTGGCTTTGTCCCCCAATAATTTTAATTTTAACATGTGACCAATATGGAGTGTGCCCCAATACATTTGGGCTCTTCCATGCATTTTACCCCCATTAATAATTTTCAGGAATCAGTGCCTGTTCTTGATCTTGTATGCATTTATCAGTGTGTGAAGAAAGGCACCAATGGCCTGCGCTGTACTGATGAATGCTGGTGCACTGAGCCAAGGTTGATGTTTTGCACATAACACTTCTTTGCTGTGTGTACCCTGCTGAGGATAGGGTTGGATTTGTACTCTGTAATCCTGGATGAAGTAAAAAAAGGTATTATTTTGCTTTAGCGTGTACACCAAGACACATTTTGCCTCCATACAGGAAACAAATGGGATAGGTTCATTAGGTCAGGTCAGGTTAGTTTAGGTTTTTATAGTTCGAAAACGTCCCAATAAAAAATGCAAAAAAATCAAGATTCATGACACTGAACACTTAAGACTTGACAATCAACACTGAAACTCAAGACTTCAAACTAAGCACTGACACTCAAGACTTGAAAACTGAAGTTTTTTAAAAGCAGGTCATGTTAGGATGGGTTTCGTTAGTTTTCTATCTTGGGAAATGGAGTGAAAACAATTTAAATGTCCCAAGTTTTACTTTTGGGAATTTCGTTTCCTCCAACAGGTCACAATGGACCATCAGTATACCTAACTCTTGAATCCCCCATTATTCGGTTGTTCCGGTGTTTTTTCAACACAATCCTGATCATTCCGATGATATTGTACAGCGTGTACACAATTCTGAACAGCAGATTTTCGGTTACTTCACAACAAGCCATGATTGGTTATGACTTGCCATACAGCATGGCAGCCCGTGTAGCACCAAATGGGTCTGCTTGTCCACCATTCACCACGATGTGCATCCTAACGAAGTGAAACGTTTAGGGGAACAGACCTCACAAGCTTGGAGTTTTGCAGGCGCGTTTAAGACCATGAGTGTGACGTGTCCCACCAAAAAAGAGGTTTTCCCAGTATGTTTTCCCCTGGCCATTTCTGTCCTATGAGGAAAGGTACCCAAGGTATTCAATTGTTGTTACTTTTGGTCGGTAATTTCAATGTCCGAGCAGCAGATGTTTTTATCGCCCCAAAATATCTTCTTGTACGGTGGTTAGCCATTGGCCTCGGAGTAGTACGTGCTGTCAGCGCGTCGTTTCTCTGCTTGCAGTTGAGCTAGAGTGGTGAAACAAAAACCGTCGCGCTGCTCATCGTCTACTCTATCGTTTGATATATATCTCTAACTTTTTCAGCAGATAGGGGGGGGTGGGGGGGGCTGCTCCAGCCTCCTCTAGAAGACAATCTGCTGCCTCTCATGAACTAAATAAGTGTGCTTGTGACTGTTTTGCTACACAATTTGAGAATACAAAAATTGGTACACAAAATTTCAAAATGGAACGACAACTATTCCATCTAGTGGTTAATACTTGAAACAGTGTTCGGTTACTTACGCAAAACTAACGCGGAAAATTCCGAATATTGCGCCACGTGACCTAAGGTGACTTGGTGACTTCGGAAGGGGACCGGGGAAGGGGACCGGGGAAGGGGACCGGGGAAGGGGACCGGGGAAGGGGACCGGGGAAGGGGACCGGGGAAGGGGACCGGGGAAGGGGACCGGGGAAGGGGACCGAGGAAGGGGACCGGGGAAGGGGACCGGATAAGGGGTCAGGGAAGGGGAACGGGGAAGGGGACCGCGATGCACTGCATACACTAAGCTCGAGGATGGAATCGTTTAAATAATTTAGCATGAAGTTCACCCTTCGCACTAACTACCCGGCCGCAGCCAACATAGCATGATTTAACACAGACCATTATATAATCTGGTCGGTTGATCGCAAGGTGCAGCAATGCGCAGTCCGCCAGTAGGCATAACAGCACATTTACTAAATTATTCAAGTGCGACTTTGTACAGATCAATGTCGTCACGGTAATGCCATTGAAGTGTAGACAGAGAATGGTACAGGTTATGGGGGGGGGGCGGAACGGGTTCGGTGGAGGTGACTTGGGATGTAGATCTAGAAGGGGACTAGGAATCGAACTAGGAAAGGACGTGCGGATATTTCAAGTTTACTTGTACCCCTCTCGACCCAGTGCTCGCACAATTGTGGATCTGCTGCCCACACCGTGTCCTGAACCGTAGCGCGAAAGCGCGCACATTAGAAACAGTGTGTCTGAGCACCGTTATTTATTTTTGGGGATCAACGTTCAAGCCCCACATACGGCTGGCGCAACGCCTATCCTGCTACGGAAACTGAAGCAAGTTCATCCTCACCATGCGCAAACCAGAATCAAATTCCATTGTTCATGCTGCGGAGAAAAAAATTGTGAAAAGCATAGGAGCAATCATATTCTACTTCCTTGTTGAAACGGTCTCCTCTTCCCAGTCTGATAACATACCTTGTTTTTTGTATTCCAACACAAATATCATGCATGAGAGTTTGCTTTAACCTCGATGATGGGCCGTTCACCTTTTTATATCGTCAATGGCATATGTAGGGATTTGCCAGGGAAACCCGCCAAAAACATTGCCATTGTTTTTATTGGGTGGTTCACGACGCACTTTATGCAATTGCTGATCGGCGCCACCCACATTGTTCCCAATCCCGCGGTGGGCCGCGGGATTGGGAAATGTCCGAGCGGTGCGAGCGTTGAACCCGGGAACTTGGGACCCAGAGTTCAACACTCTTACTACTCGGCCATCGGCCATCTGCAAATATGTGACTATCCTAGCCCCCTGACTACTAAACAAAGTATGGACGTCGGAATAACTAATTTTGTGAGCTCCCTTCTGAGAATATTTCCTTTCCTATTGTAAGATGAATAAATGATGATGAATGGATTAAAGATGAATGGAGATGAATCAAGTTTGATAATAGTTGGTGGAATGGTGCAATTTATTCTTCATGATTATTTCACGAACCTTCAACGAGTCCGTAGTATAGTCTTCAGTCTTCACTGTCCGTAGCAGAATAGGCGTTGCACCAACAATAGGTGGAATTGTAACGCTCATCACCAAAAATAACTAACGGGGCTCAGTCACACTTTTTCCAATATGCGCGCTGGCGCGCCACGGTTCAAGACACGGTGTGAGGAGCATTGCGCGAGCACTGGATCGGGAGGGTCTTCATTTGTAGCATCAACTGTTGGTTGGTTATTCGAGTTTTAGGGCACATGAGCATCAACTGTACGAGTGCTGGTTTCAGCGGAGGATTTTGGGCGACTTAATTTGATCCCATTGGACGCAAGCATTCCGCAAACGACGCAAATGTTCAAATATGATTCCGAAGGACGCAAAATTTAGGAATCAATTCATGGCACTGTGGCATGTACAAATGATGGTCGTTTCGATGAAGCAACATACAAATAAACTGGAAGACATCCGCACGCCCTTCGTCAGTTCAGTTCTCCGGCCACCTTCCCTGTTGCCCTTCTAGATCCACTTCCCAAGTCACCTCCACCCCATACCCTGCACCATCCTCGGTGGTAAATTCCTAACATTTCCATGACGACATTGATCTGTACAAAGCCGCACTTTAGCGTATGTGCAATCTAGCTGGCTTCAATTGGCAACTGTGCTCTTATGGCTGTTTACGGACTGCCCATTGCTGTAGCTTGCGATTAACGGGACAGATAGCATAAATGTCAGTATTAAATCATGCTCCGCCGGCAGAGAGTATACAGTTTGTGCAGAGAGTGGACTTCATGCTATATTATTTCCACGCTTCCATCCTCGAGCATAGTGTATGCAGTGCATCCCCTTTACCGGTCCGCGGTCCCCTTCCCTCATCCCCTCACCCTGTCCCCTTCACGGCGAGGGTAAATCAATCGTAGCATTATCCGCTGGCGCCAATTTTATTATTCGCTTAGCCTGAGCCTACGCCGCACATTTGCACGTGCCATGTGGCACCCACGACGCGCACACGTGCCATTACTACGCCCAAATGTATTCGGCCACTGGTCCGAGATGTGTGCCAAAATTCATTTATCTTTCCGTAACAGTTTTGGCAAATGAGCAAATTCTGAACATGAAGTCGTCGTCGTCGTCGTTGGACACTACGACTTCTATAATAAAAGAGACTAGACTAGATTGCCAACGATGCGGCGAGGCGAATTTTTTGAAAGCCACCATTTCGACATAATAAACCATCAAGAAGTCTTTAAACTTTACTTAAAAAAGAACATGAAATATGAACGGAAATACTCCGAAATGCCGTTTCGATATCCATCCGCATAGCCGGTATAGGTTTAGGCCACATTGCACACTTCATCTTGATCTGACCTAAGGCCACTTCACGGAGGACAAACAAATTCGATAAGGAACTTCTGGCTCCGTTGGCTTCCAGAAGCATGCTATGGTACAAAAAAGAAAGTGTTAGAAGAACGTGCAAATCACAATAATAGGAAAATTGGTTCGGAATTCGCCGTGACCTCAGGTTACTGACCTGATGTGAGAAAAAAAATCCGAAAGATACGTTTTGGAGACACCGCCCAATTGCGCTTACGTAGCAAGTTTCGTTGAAATATATTTTCATGTGTATGTGTTACCAGTCCTCAAACATATCTGGAGGTGGTCCTTCTCGATGACCTTATAGGACATGAGGTTGAAATTTTCGCTTGAGACGCGCGCAAAAGGTGCTGAAAATGTTGGGGAGTGCTCCTGGGGTGCAATCGGGTCCGCCCTAACTGAATGCTGACGATGACGCCCGAGCGGGGTAGGATTGGGGACCACTGAGCCAAGATGACGCATACTCACCATCCAGCTCTTCGACCCACCTCTGGCGTGGTTACCAGGCGATGGGTGGAGGAGCCCGACAGGTCAGCGACTAGCTGTCCTGCATCGGCAACCGCCCGCTTGTGTGTGATGATCGCCCTGACGCAGGTCCGCTGACTTCATCAGGCATGTGTTGCACCGCCAGTCCGCTGACTTCATCAGGCACGTGGCGCATCGCGTGCCAGTCCGCTGATTTCATCAGGCATGTGGCACACCACGTGCCATCCTCTCAGCGCGGCCTGCGTGCCCCTCCAGGCTGCAACAACAGCGTCTGTCATCCAGGGCAGTCTTGCTCCACCCCAGCCCGAGAAGGCGTCACCCGATCCTCCCTGGCTCCGAGGGCCGTCACCCGCCCTAGCTCTGCGGCGCCCCATCAACGAGTGCTTGTCATGGCCGTTGGAGGAGCCGTACAATTTGGGTTTCGGAAGGATGGGGCCTGGCACCCTAACGGTAATATCACAGAAAGCCTGGCTGGAGCTCGAGTACGTAGCTGCCGACACGCCGCGTAGGGCGCAGGCCATGACGATTGTGGTGTTGACGTTTCCGGACAAACGGATTTCAACAAAGAATATGTTGCATTCGATGCGTTTGTCAATTTGAAATAAAGACAACATTTTCTTATAATATCCCTGCCTATTTATGATATGTGTTGCACAGGAAGGTGGGCGAATTCCGCTCTACTCCGGTGCGCGTGTTAGCTCCGCCATCTTCGGTCGAATATGACTTGTAACTTTATGAGGTGCACACGAGATGTACCTAACAATGTGCCTGGGCTCACTACCTGTGCACCCAGTAAGATGATGAATGCATCATATTGTTTGAAAGTGGGAAAAATAGTGCATGTGCAATCGTGTCGAGCCTAAACACATCTCGGAACTAAGGTTTCTCGTAGCATTCTTGATGCACCCCAGGACCAATTTTAATCCAGGGCACATAAGCTCAATCTACTAAAAATGTATCCCGTTAATCCTCGCCGGCCAAGCTCAGGCGCAGTTAGTTAGTTATTTGGGTTTTTGGGCGCATCAACTGCATTGGTTATACAGCGCCCATAACGAACCTATTTAAACTGTGTCCATCCTATAAAAACAATATGCAAGCCTACACACGTACATTAGATAGGGGAATATATAGCATGGAAGTTTACCTTTAACAGAAAATGGAACAATTGACCAGAATTTACTGCGTCCGATTCATCCTCCAGAACGTCACGAATTGAGAACGGCTGCGATCGTCCAAAGTAAAACCTATAAACATCAGAAAGCTGAGGGCATGAGGTTAAGATGTGACGCACTGAAAGGCGTCCTTGGCATCTGGGGCACATGGGCGCCTCATCACCACAAAGAATATATCCATGCGTTGGATACGTGTGACCAATGCGTAGGCGGCACAGTGTCACCTCGTCTCGCCTAGTCCTACGCGAGCACGAGGACCACTGGCCGATGCAAGGTTTATTTATCCTCATTTTGTTTTCACCCACCGCGTCCCACAGTTCCTGCCACTCACGAAACACGTAGTCCTTGATGACGGGATATATATCTCGAGCAGGAATAGGCACATAACGCGTACATGGTTTCTGTGCCGCTCGCTTAGCAGCCGCGTCAGCGGCCTCATTCCCCAATATACCGACGTGGCTCGGAATCCAGCATATAACGACAGTCTTACCCTCTGCACGTAGTGACATGAACCGTAAAACTATTTCCTGGACAATGGAGTGTGATGGATTAAAGGATCGCAATGCCAACAGACTACTAAGGCTATCTGTTAAAATGAGGTGTAATGTTTCATCACATACCTGTATAAAACACAAGGCTTTGTTAATGGCTACTAACTCGGATGTAAACACTGATGCATGAGCTGGTAGCGAAAAGGAGCGTGTGGAAGAGCCGCTGACAAAAGCTGAGCCAACTCCAGCTTCAGTCTTAGAACCGTCCGTGTACGTAGTCTTGTAGCCGACGTAAGATGCAATGAGTTTTAGAGCTTTAATTCGGAACTCCTGAGGTAGGGTGTCATATTTGTATGTTTCGCTCAAGGAAATATCGATTGTCGGTGACAATAGCTCCCATGGAGGAGTGTCCAGAGCGCTTGGTTTGATCACACCACGGAAAGTGATTGCACTTCGATTCATTGCGCTGGAGATCCTGATACAGAAGGGTGTCGAACGCAGGTTTGATATTCCACGGAATATGTTGGCAATGCGTGACGAAAATACCATATCATATGTTGGGTGGTCTGGGAACTGCGAAAGCTTACACGCATATCTCATCCCAAGCATGAGACGCCGCAAGGCAAGGGGTGATTCATGAGCGTCAACTTGGAGACTTGCTGTAGGGGAGGTTCGAAAAGCGCCAGTGACAATTCGCAAAGCTGAGTTATGTATAACATCCAACATTCGCTTATTAGACTTACAAGCCGAGTCATACACAAAACAACCGTAATCTAGTTTGGAACGGATAAGTGCTCGGTAAAAAAGCAGTAGTGTCTTACGGTCTGCGCCATAAGACATTTTTGCCACACATTTCATGATGTTTAATGACTTAAAACATCTATCCCTGAGATATCCAAGGTGTTCTCGATATGTCAACCGATTGTCAAAATACACTCCCAGAAATTTGCACACCGGCTTCGTAACGATCTCGGTGTCATACATTCTCACTGAAAAATCAGGGCACGGGCGACGACGACGACAAAAATGAATACCCACAGTCTTCGACTTGGAAAACATAAGACCATTCTTAAAACTCCAGTTCTCGAGCCGACCCACTGCTAGTTGGAGCTGCCGTTCTACAGAGGGGGTGCTTGCGCCTTGCTCATTGTACGCCTTGCTCATTTACGTGGCATGGCTTCGGATATAATTAATTAACTATGCCAGTGTACTTGTGCAGGCCGTGTAGTGCTCATTCACAACACGTCTGTCATCATTAAACGAACCTTAGCGTTGCAAAGTAACTTGATGCATGCCATGCCACTAGCGTGTGCATGCGTGCGTTAAGCCATGCGTGGTAGATTTGGTTTACAGTGTACACCTACACGAGACGCGTCACACCTACACGGGACTCGCTACACCTACACGGAACGCGTCACACCTACACCGGACGAGTCACACCTACACGGGACGCGTCACACCTACACGAGACGCGTCACACCTACATGAGACGCGTCACAGCTACACGGGACGTGCCACACCTACACGGGACGCGGTACACCTACACGGGACGCGCTACACCTACACGGGACGCGTCACACCTACACGGGACGCGTCACACCTACACGGGACGCGCTACACCTACACGGAACGCGCTACACCTACACGGGACGCGTCACACCTACACGGGACGCGTCACACCTACACGGGACGCGTCACACCTACACGGGACGCGTCACACATACACGGGACGCGTCACACCTACATGGGACGCGTCACAGCTACACGTGACGTGCCACACATACACGGGACGCGTCACACCTACACGGGACGAGTCACACCTACACGGGACGCGTCACACCTACACGGGACTCGTCAGACTTATACGGGACGTGCTACATCTACACGGGACGCGCCATACCTACACGGGACGCGGTACACCTACACGGGACGCGCTACACCTACACGGAACGCGCTACACCTACACGGGACGCGCCACACCTACACGGGACGCGTCACACCTACACGGGACGCGTCACACCTACACGGGACGCGTCACACATACACGGGACGCGTCACACCTACATGGGACGCGTCACAGCTACACGTGACGTGCCACACATACACGGGACGCGTCACACCTACACGGGACGAGTCACACCTACACGGGACGCGTCACACCTACACGGGACTCGTCAGACTTATACGGGACGTGCTACATCTACACGGGACGCGCCATACCTACACGGGACGCGGTACACCTACACGGGACGCGCTACACCTACACGGGACGCGCTACACCTACACGGGACGCGTCACACCTACACGGGACGCGTCACACCTACACGGGACGAGTGACACCTACACGGGACTCGTCACACCTACATGGGACGCGTCACACCTACATGAGACGCGTCACACCTACACGGGACGAGTCACACCTACACGGGACGCGTCACACCTACACGGGACGAGTCAGACTTATACGGGACGTGCTACATCTACACGGGACGTGCCATACCTACACGGGACGCGGTACACCTACACGGGACGCGCTACACCTACACGGAACGCGCTACACCTACACGGGACGCGCTACACCTACACGGGACGCGTCACACCTACACGGGACGCGTCACACCTGCATGGGACGCGTCACACCTACATGGGACGCGTCACAGCTACCCGGGACGCGTCACACCTACACGGGACGCGTCACACCTACACGGGACGCGTCACACCTACCCGGGACGCGTCACACCTACACGGGACGTGCCACACCTACACGGGACGCGTCACACCTACACGGGACGAGTCACACCTACACGGGACGCGTCACACCTACACGGGACGCGTCACACCTACACGGGACGCGTCACACCTACACGGGACGCGTCACACCTACACGGGACGCGTCACACCTACACGGGACGCGTCACATCTACACGGGACGTGCCACACCTACACGGGACGCGTCACACCTACACGGGACGCGTCACACCTACACGGGACGCGTCACATCTACACGGGACGGGTCACACCTACACGGGACGTGCCACACCTACACGGGACGCGTCACACCTACACGGGACGTGTCACACCTACACGGGACGGGTCACACCTACACGGGACGTGTCACACCTACAGGGGACGTGTCACACCTACACGGGACGCGTCACACCTACACGGGACGCGTCACACATACACGGGACGGGTCACACCTACACGGGACGTGTCACACCTACAGGGGACGTGTCACACCTACACGGGACACGTCACACCTACACGGGACGCGTCACACCTACACGGGACTCGTCACACCTACACGGGACGAGTGACACCTACACGGGACGCGTCACACCTACACGGGACGCGTCACATCTACACGGCACGTGCCACACCTACACGGGACGCGTCACACCTACATGGGACGCGTCACAGCTACCCGGGACGTGCCACACCTACACGGGACGCGTCACACCTACACGGGACGCGTCACATCTACACGGGACGTGCCACACCTACACGGGACGCGTCACACCTACACGGGACTCGTCACACCTACACGGGACGCGTCACATCTACACGGGACGGGTCACACCTACACGGGACGTGCCACACCTACACGGGACGCGTCACACCTACACGGGACGTGTCACACCTACACGGGACGGGTCACACCTACACGGGACGTGTCACACCTACAGGGGACGTGTCACACCTACACGGGACGCGTCACACCTACACGGGACGCGTCACACATACACGGGACGGGTCACACCTACACGGGACGTGTCACACCTACAGGGGACGTGTCACACCTACACGGGACGCGTCACACCTACACGGGACGCGTCACACCTACACGGGACTCGTCACACCTACACGGGACGAGTGACACCTACACGGGACGCGTCACACCTACACGGGACGCGTCACATCTACACGGGACGTGCCACACCTACACGGGACGCGTCACACCTACACGGGACGCGTCACACCTACACGGGACGAGTCACACCTACACGGGACGCGTCACACCTACACAGGACGCGTCACATCTACACGGGACGTGCCACACCTACACGGGACGCGTCACACCTACACAGGACGCGTCACACCTACACGGGACGCGTGATACCTACACGGGACGCGTCACACCTACACGGGACGCGTCACACCTACACGGGACGCGTCACACCTACACCGGACGCGTCACACCTACACGGGACGCGTCACACCTACACAGGACGCGTCACACCTACACGGGACGCGTCACACCTACACGGGACGCGTCACACCTACACGGGACGCGTCACACATACACGGGACGCGTCACACCTACATGGGACGCGTCACAGCTACACGTGACGTGCCACACATACACGGGACGCGTCACACCTACACGGGACGAGTCACACCTACACGGGACGCGTCACACCTACACGGGACTCGTCAGACTTATACGGGACGTGCTACATCTACACGGGACGCGCCATACCTACACGGGACGCGGTACACCTACACGGGACGCGCTACACCTACACGGAACGCGCTACACCTACACGGGACGCGTCACACCTACACGGGACGCGTCACATCTACACGGGACGTGCCACACCTACACGGGAGGCGTCACACCTACACCGGATGCGTCACACCTACACGGGACGCGTCACACCTACAAGGGACGCGTCACACCTACACGGGACGAGTGACACCTACACGGGACGCGTCACACCTACACGGGACGCGTCACACCTACACGGGACGCGTCACACCTACACGGGACGCGTCACACCTACACGGGACGCGTCACACCTACACGGGACGCGTCACACCTACATTTGACGCGTCACAGCTACACGTGGACGCGCCACACATACACGGGACGCGTCACACCTACACGGGACGCGTCACACCTACACGGGACGCGTCACACCTACACGGGACTCGTCAGACTTATACGGGACGTGCTACATCTACACGGGACGCGCCATACCTACACGGAACGCGGTACACCTACACGGGACGCGCTACACCTACACGGAACGCGCTACACCTACACGGGACGCGTCACACCTACACGGGACGCGTCACATCTACACGGGACGTGCCACACCTACACGGGAGGCGTCACACCTACACCGGATGCGTCACACCTACACGGGACGCGTCACACCTACACGGGACGCGTCACACCTACTCGGGACGCGTGACACCTACATGGGGCGCGTCACACCTACACGGGACGCGTCACACCTACAAGGGACGCGTCACACCTACACGGGACGCGTCACACCTACACGGGACGCGTCACATCTACACGGGACGTGCCACACCTACACGGGAGGCGTCACACCTACACGGGACGTGCCACACCTACACGGGACGCGTCACACCTACACGGGACTCGTCACACCTACACGGGACGCGTCACACCTACACGGGACGAGTCACACCTACACGGGACGAGTCACACCTACACGGGACGCGTCACACCTACACGGGACGCGTCAAACCTACACGGGACTCGTCACACCTACACGGGACGTGTCACACCTACACGGGACGCGTCACACCTACACAGGACGCGCTACACCTACACAGGACGCGCCACACCTACACGGGACATGTCACACCTACACGGGACGCGTCACACCTACACGGGACATGCCACACCTACACGGGACGCGTCACACCTACACTGGGTCGCGTCACACCTACACGGGACGCGTCACACCTACACGGGACGCGCCACACCTACACGGGACGTGTCACACCTACACGGGACGCGCTACACCTACACGGGACGCGTCACATCTACACGGGACGCGTCACACCTACACGGGACGCGTCACACCTACACGGGACGCGTCACACCTACACTGGACGCGTCACACCTACACGGGACGCGTCACACCAACACGGGACATGCCACACATACACGGGACGCGTCACACCTACACGGGGCGCGTCACACCTACACGGGACGCGTCACACCTACACGGGACGCGTCACACCTACACTGGACGCGTCACACCTACACTGGACGCGTCACATCTACACGGGACGCGTCACACCTACACGGGACGCGTCACACCTACACGGGACGCGTCACACCTACACGGGACGCGTCACACCTACACGGGACGCGTCACACCTACACGGGACATGCCACACATACACGGGACGCGTCACACCTACACTGGGTGCGTCACACCTACACGGGACGCGTCACACCTACACGGGACGCGTCACACCTACACTGGACGCGTCACACCTACACGGGACGTGCCACACCTACACGGGACGCGTCACACCTACACGGGACGCGTCACACCTACACAGGACGCGTCACACCTACACGGGACGCGTCACATCTACACGGGACGTGCCACACCTACACGGGACGCGTCACACCTACACCGGATGCGTCACACCTACACGGGACGCGTCACACCTACAAGGGACGCGTCACACCTACACGGGACGAGTGACACCTACATGGGGCGCGTCACACCTACACGGGACGCGTCACACCTACAAGGGACGCGTCACACCTACACGGGACGAGTGACACCTACACGGGACGCGTCACACCTACACGGGACGCGTCACACCTACACGGGACGCGTCACACCTACACGGGACTCGTCACACCTACACGGGACGCGTCACACCTACACTGGACGAGTCACACCTACACGGGACGCGTCACACCTACACGGGACGCGTCACACCTACACGGGACGCGTCAAACCTACACGGGACTCGTCACACCTACACGGGACGTGTCACACCTACACGGGACGCGTCACACCTACACAGGACGCGCTACACCTACACAGGACGCGCCACACCTACACGGGACGCGCCACACCTACACGGGACGCGTCACACCTACACGGGACGTGCCACACCTACACGGGACGCGTCACACCTACACTGGGTGCGTCACACCTACACGGGACGCGTCACACCTACACGGGACGCGTCACACCTACACGGGACGCGCCACACCTACACGGGACGCGTCACACCTACACGGGACGCGTCACACCTACACGGGACGCGTCACACCTACACGGGACGCGTCACACCTACACGTGACGCGTCACACCTACACGGGACGCGTCACACCTACACTGGGTGCGTCACACCTACACAGGACGCGTCACACATACACGGGACGCGTCACACCTACACGGGACGCATCACACCTACACGGAACGCGTCACACCTACACGGGTCGCGCTCCACCTACACGGGACGCGTCGCACCTACACGGGACGCGCCACACCTACACGGGACGCGCCAAAGTGGACGGCTGCTTACAGCACGTCTTGGATGGTGGGCGGTTGGATCAGCTTGTCCGCGTTGACGTCCAGCACACGGAAAACGGCGGACCCACCGTTCCCGTACCCTGCGGCATTCAGAAGGTCCAGGTGTCGACTTAACACAGATCACACACGTTGACACAACTCAGATAACAGACATAAACCCATAGCACATACAACACAACACATACACCAGAGATATCGAACCTGCACCGTGAACAGACGTGGCATAGTGAGCAGACACAACACAGATAACAGAAAACACAACACATACACTGGCCGATCCAGGGAGGGGAGATTCCGGCCATCCCCCCCCCCGAAGCGCTTAAAAGGGGGCATAGTGTGTTTTGCCCCCCCGAAACCAACAGAAGTCAACTAAATTAAAATGCAGTAACCTTTTCTGAGGTTAAAAATTAGCGTCTGGATGAAAGAATCGCCAATTTTAAAGGATTTTTGTTCTTAAAAATAATTGTTTGGAAGCCAGTATGGTTTGGAAGCCAGTCTCTGTCTGTCTGTCTCTGTCTGTCTGTCTCTGTCTGTCTGTCTCTGTCTGTCTGTCTCTGTCTGTCTGTCTCTGTCTGTCTGTGTCCGGGTCTGTCGTCGGCCGCGTCGTCCGGCCTCTCTGTCTGTCTGTCTCTGTCTGTCTGTCCTGTTGTCTGTCTCGTTGCTGTCTTTTTTCTGTCTGTCTGTCTCTGTCTGTCTGTCTCTTCTGTCTGTCTCTGTCTGTCTGTCTCTGTCTTTGTTCTGTCTGTCTGTCTCTGTCTGTCTGTCTATGTCTGTCTGTCTCTGTCTGTCTGTCTCTGTCTGTCTGTCTCTGTCTGTCTGTCTCTGTCTGTCTGTCTCTGTCTGTCTGTCTCTGTCTGTCCGTCTCTGTATTTCTGTCTCTGTCTGTCTGTCTCTGTATGTCTGTCTGTCTGTCTCTGTATGCCTATATGTCTGTCTGTCTGTCTGTCTGTCTGTCAGTCTCTGTACTTCTATATGTCTGTCTCGTAGTTGTCGGTCTGTCTGTATATATCTGTCTGTTTGTCTCTGTCTGTCTGTTTATCTCTGTCTGTCTGTCTGTCTCTGTTCGTCACTTTCTGTATGTCTCTGTCTGTCTGTCTCTGTCTGTCTCTGTCAGTCTCTGTATGTCTGTCTATCTGTCTGTCTCTGTATGTCTGTCGGTCTGTCTGTATATGTCTGTCTGTTTGTCTCTGTCTGTCTGTTTGTCTCTGTCTGCCTGTGTCTCTGTCTGTATTTTTATCTGTCTGTCTGTTTCTCTGTCTGTCTGTGTCTGTTGTCTGTCTGTCTCTGTTCGTCACTTTCTGTCTGTCTCTGTCTGTCTGTCTCTGTCTGTCTCAGTCTGTCTCTGTCCGTCTGTTTGGCTATGTCTGTCTGTTTGTCTCTGTCTGTCTGTTTGTCTCTGTCTGTCTGTCTGTCTCTGTCTGTCTGTTTGTCTCTGTCTGTCTGTTTCTCTAGCTGTCTCTGCCTGTCTCTGTCTGTCCGTCACTGTCAGTCTGTATCTGTCTGTCCGTCTCAGTCTGTCTCTGTCTGTCTGCTTGTCTCTGTCTGTCTGTTTGTCTCTGTCTGTCTGTTTCTCTGGCTGTCTGTGTCTGTTGTCTGTCTGTCTCTGTTCGTCACTGTCTGTCTGTCTCTGTCTGTCCGTCTCTGTCTGTTTCTGTCTGTCTGTCTCTGTTTGTCTCTGTCTGTCTCTGTCTGTCTGTTTATCTCTGTCTGTCTGTCTGTTTGTCTCTGTCTGTCTGTTTCTCTAGCTGTCTCCGCCTGTCTCTGTCTGTCTGTCACTGTCTGTCTGTCCCTGTCCGTCTCTGTCTGTCCGTCTGTATGTATTTTTACATGCAGACATACAGTCGCTTACCAACCGTCTCTCCATCTCCCGGCCTGTATCGCTGTTGGCCCATTCCACGACAAATCGACAAGGTATAACAACCAATATTTTATATTTCGATGAAAATATTTGTTTGGTGTTGTCTGATGCGCCAAATCCAGCTGTGCTATTTTTAGAAATATCCGGTCAACGGCCAAGGAGTTATAGCCCCGGACATTTCTGAGATTGTCACCAAAGGAAGATGTCTTTTGATATCCTTAATGCAATGCACAAATATATCAGTGAACTCACAATATTCCATTGCATGTTTTGGCTATTTCGGAATTTTAATTTACTGGCCATTTTAAATTGTGGCATCGTGACCAAAGGTAACGTGACCTACTTTAACTCTCAGGACAGTCACAATGAGATTAAAAAAGTGCTGAGATGAAGTTCGATATCTTATCTTTCCAAGCAAAAATATAAAAATAGGGTTTTGCCCCTCAAAATCTATATATGCGTTCAAATTTAGGCATGCATGGCTGTATTTGCGTTGGCTTATCGAGGCCTGTTTTAATATTTGTTTGGAACGGTATATTCCTGAAATACAACCCTTTTGACCCGTTCGAGGCAATACAACCCGTTCGAGGCACGTGATGGGATGAGAATGTTAGTCATCTGATCTTGAGTTTTGTGCTGCACAAGTATTCTAAATCGTTGTGAGGTCAAAGGTTAAAGAAATGGCAGAAATATCTCCGAATTGTGGTAGGTGGCCCATTCCACGACACATCGACATGTGAAGGGGCCAAATTACACTTTATATCTCGATGAAAATACTTATATAGCGTTAGTTTGTCTCTATAATTCAGCTGTGCAATTTTGAGAAAGATTGGAGCAACGGTTAAGGAGTTATAGCATCGGACATTTTTGAGAGGTCACCTAAGTCTTTGGAGACCTGGAACTCGATGAAAAGTAACACGAATTCCACGAATCTATATATCGCTGAACTCATGATCCACTTCATCTTGTGTCAATGACAAATTTTTGTTCGCGCGTTTTTAGAAATTGTGAGTTTGTGACTTAAGATAACATGACCTAGTTTGATCTTCGAGACAGTCACCATGCTATTTTGGAAATTCAGAAGCGGCGAAAGGGTTATTTGTTGAATCCTAGATTTTCACTTGTAAGGATAAAAATAATAGAAACGTGTTCACCTCATGCAATATATTTCTGCCTCAATGTCAGCATATAAAAAGAGCACATATTTCACCGACAACACTGAAGGGTTTTTATCACCGCCAATCACTGTGATATCAACCTTCTGGCGTTTCAAACCCCGCATTCTGGAAACGGAAGATGAACCTCATTGACTGCGTAATCGCATTCATCTTGAACTGCTTGGGAACAAATTTGGCGCGGACACATCCAGTGACATATGTTGCACCTGAAATGAATCGAATTGGATCACGGGCCGTCTACATCGGTGTGATACAATTAAGTAACATAATTATACAATGTAATGCAAAGCGATAATTTGTTGATGTACAGCATTATAATGTAATGCAATGCAACGATTTATAGAGCTGCAGATCATCCCATATCTTGTCATAATTTCAGTTCAGACTGATGATCTGTCGCTGCGATAATATTAATCAACACAAGCTGTATCAGCGCGCACAATAACACCCCTCACTCCACCCAGCAAACATTAACACACGCATCGGTAAGCAGTTCATGAACTATTACGGTGCTGTGGGTCACTGGTGCGAACTTGTGATTCCACTGTGTTCCCTTCACCGTGATGGCTTTCGAGAAGCGCTCGGTGAGTGGGTCGTGACGTCCATTGCCTCCTGCTTTGATACAAATATGACCTTGATGCAGCCGACTAGCTTGTGCGACAGATACTCAAACATGTCCTCCGCCGTCAGAATCTGGTTGTTAAGCGGGCGCTTGAGGCTCTCTTGAGCCGCGGCACGCTTGGCTGTGCCCCCGATGCCGTCGCAAGCGCCCATGCCATGAGATGTGGCAAAAAGCCTCTTACAGGGTACCCTAAAATATGTCTGATGGTGACACACATTGATGAAGTCATGCTTATTCGCATACTGCCGTCTGTGACATAAATATTTTTTTAGATCGGGTACTGCGGTCCGAATTCCTGGGATGAGACGTTGCAGGAACGCATGCACCATGTCGGTGTTGTGCTTTGTGCCGTCAGAGATACAGCAGTAGCTCTGATGGCACAGTACCTCGTCCTCACGCCAGTACACTACAGACGGGTGCCCCGTACACAGGGACGAATCCCAGTGGAAGCATTCAGCTACATCCTGCACCAAAAATGAATAATTTTCAGCGAAATCGCACTGGACAATCGCTTCGCCCTCCTTGGCAGCACTGGCGGATCCAGGGAGGGGCCATTCCGGTCATGCCCCCCCCGAAGCGCCTAAAGGGGGGGGCATAGTGTCTTTTGGCCCCCCGAAACCAACAGAAGTCAACTAAATTAAAATGCAGTAACCTTTGCCGAGGTAAAAAAACAGCATCTGGATGAAAGAATCTCCAATTTTAAAGGGATTAAAAAAAAATGTTTGGAAGCCAGTATGGTAGCATAGTAGATTCTAACACACATCGAGGGTTCCATGCTGCTCAAGTTCTGTTTACAGCAAGAGTTGACAAAATCGGATCCGCCAGTGTGTACACGTGCACGAACGTTGACGTGGTACAAGACGTTGAACGTGAACGTGAACGTTTTGGTAAACAAGAACAAAAATCAGGTAACATAGAAACGGTGGAGGTAGGCTGGGGCCCTTACACAGGAAATTATGTTGTCAATTATTATTTTATTTTTATTTTTATTTTTATTTTAAAAAAATGGGCCCCTTTGCCAAATAGTGGTCGAAATCCGATGCTTTTAAAAAAAAATAGTGGGAGAATGGGCGCCCTCCAAATCCGTTCGAACCCTCTCCTGATGCAATTCCTAAGTAGGCCACTGGGGGAGAGGGAGGGGAGGGGTCTGACGCCATAAACTGAAAGTTGCCCCCCCCCCTAAACCGGGGGCTAGATCCGCCAGTGAACACATACACCAGAGATATCGAACCTGCACAGAGAACAGACATGGCATAGTGAACGCACATAGCAGAGAACAGTGTCACTGACACAATGCAGCTACAGAGAGCATAGGTGTCCGCATCGCACGAACAATAGGTGATAGGTGAACAATAGGGCCAACACGGCTAGCGGAGCTGCTAACACCACACAGATCACGGAAGTTGCAACACAGCACAGCAACAGGTAGCAGAGTAGTCGATACAACGCATACAACAGACGTGTCCACGCCATGCACAGAGCAGACAAAGTCCACAGAGCAGAAAGCACAGATGTCGACACAACACAGAGAACAGCCACAACCTATGGAACAGAAGCGTTCGCGCAACATAAAGAACGGACGCAACACCGTGAAGAGACATAATATAGTCAACAGCCATAAGACATAACACAGGGAACAGAGGCACTGGCACAGTGAAGAGGCGTAACAAAGTGAGCAGACATAACGGAGAGCATAACACGCAGAATAGATATTCTGCCAACCCCACACAGATAATGGAGATGGTAACGGACAACAACACAGCTATCATACATTTTGACACAGCGCTGTGAACAGACGTGCTGGCATGGCACAGACAACATAAATGTTGACATAACACATAGAACAGGCACAACACCGAGACCATTTCACCAGAGTAGCCCACACCACACACAGAACATAGGGCAATTTGCACTGACATCGGCGCCACACTTCCTCCCCTCCCCCAGTAAAATGGACTCGGCCAGACTGACCGACAGCCAGGCCGGCCGGCCGGCAGCGTGGCCGGTGCTGGCAGCGTCGTGCTGACGTCAGCGGCTGGAGACGCCGTGGTGAAGTCATCGGCGTCGCTCAGCCGGGGACGGACCGCCCGTCACAGCACTGGCCACAGCAGCCCACTGTCCAACGGCAGCGGGTAGGTACAGGGTGCAGCTCTGGACAGGGTAGACAAGTCCATACTGGCAGGCAACACCGGGTAGGTACAGGGTGCAGCTCTGGACAGGGTAGACAAGTCCATACTGGCAGGCAGCACAGGGTGCGGCTCGGGACAGGGTAGACAAGTCCATACTGGTAAGCAGCACCGGGTAGGCAGAGGGTGCAGCTCTGGACAGGGTAGACAAGTCTATACTGGCAGGCAACACCGGGTAGGCACCGGGTGCAGATCTGGACAGGGTATACAAGTCCAAACTGGCAGGCAGCACCGGGTAGGCACAGGGTGCTGCTCTGGACAGGGTAGACAAGTCCGTGCTGGCAGGCAACACCGGGTAGGCACAGGGTAGACAAGTCCGTACTGGTAGGCAGCACCGGGTAGGTACAGGGTGCAGCTCTGGACAGGGCAGACAAGTTCGTGCTGGTAGGCAGCATGCACAGCACATGCAAGCATCGAACAAAATGGATAGGGATAGTGGGGATGCATTGATCAAACCAAATAGGGATAGTAGGGATGCATTCATAGAGAAACGGATGTGGATATGGAAACGGGGGTAGATTCATAAACAGGGCTGGCACGCAATGTTCCTGAGCATTGGCGTTCCAACAGGAGGGCACGCAAGGGGCTTTTCCTATTTTATAAACCTAAATAATGAAGCCTGTTCGGTTTGCATGGGAAGAATGAACATAAAACAGTGATTTTCCTGATATTTCGGCCCCCACATGCACCACATGAACCGACTTGGCAACATTAACCAACCGACTGAATATTTACCAGCATAGACATGCAAATGTGAAGACACCGGATTATTTGATGACCCATTCGAATGCTTGGTGATGTAGCGTCGCCAACCTCCAACGCCCATCGGCCGCGGACGGGGTCGGTATACCCACCGGTTGTGGGATTCGAACCCACAATGTAGCCATCAAGAGAACAGTTAAGGATGACATATACCGAAATGTGGATGCTCTCCCCTGAACAATTCGACAGGAACACTTTGACCGCAGATAATCAGGCTGATCCTCTAGTCCTATAGATGAGCAGGCCAAGTCCCAAGCTCCTGCACTATTCGATTCGCCAGACAATCAATGAAAAAACTGACAAGAGAGTGGGGTTGAATCCCGCGCTACTAGTGCGAGAAGGCGCAAACCTCTCATGAATTATCAGCCGTGTCGTCGGTTCGTTACTTGGGCTTTAGAGCGCCCCGACCGTAACCAACCATCCCGAAACTTGCACAAAACGTGTCTACTTACAGGGTCATCGCAGCTGGAGTGGCGCCGAGTCGATGTTCTGCCTGTGAGCCACGTCTGGTCTGGGGAAGTGTCACTCGTCACAATGGTGGCTGGAGTGGTGCGAGCTAGATGTTCTGCCTCTGAGCCCCGTCTGGTCTGGGGAAGAGTCACTCGTCACAATGGTGGCTGGAGCGGCGCGAGCTAGATGTTCTCCCTCTGAGCCGCGTCTGGCCTGGGGAAGTTACTCGTCACAATGGTGGCTGGAGTGGCGCGAGCTGGATGTTCTGCCTCTGTGCCCCGTATGGCCTGGGGAAGTCACTCGTCACTACGGTGGCTGGAGTGGTGCGAGCTAGATGTTCTGCCTCTGAGTCCTGTCTGGCCTTGGGAAGTCACTCGTCACAATGGTGGCTGGAGTGGCGCGAGCTGGATGTTCTGCCTGTGAGCCCCGTCTGGCCTGGGGAAGAGTCACTCGTCACAATGGTGGCTGGAGTGGCGCGAGCTAGATGTTCTGCCTCTGAGCCCCGTCTGGCCTGGGGAAGAGTCACTTGTCACAATGGTGGCTGGAGTGGCGGGAGCTAGATGTTCTGCCTCCGAGCCCCGCCTGGCCTGGGGAAGAGTCACTCGTCACAATGGTGGCTGGAGTGGCGCGAGCTAGATGTTCTGCCTCTGAGCCCCGTCTGGCCTGGGGAAGAGTCACTTGTCACAATGGTGGCTGGAGTGGCGGGAGCTAGATGTTCTGCCTCCGAGCCCCGCCTGGCCTGGGGAAGAGTCACTCGTCACAATGGTGGCTGGAGTGGCGCGAGCTAGATGTTCTGCCTCTGAGCCCCGTCTGGCCTGGGGAAGAGTCACTCGTCACAATGGTGGCTGGAGTGGCGCGAGCTGGATGTTCTGCCTCTGAGCACATGCCCCGCCAAAGCATGTCTGACAGGAAGCACCACTCATCACATGTGATTCCCATTAAACAATACTTTTATGTTCACTTGTCACAGGCTCGTTAGGACTCCAATTTGGATGTGCCATGCAAGTGGGTGAGAAATATAAATTTGCGAATCATCTCATGACACAGCCAAGTGCACGTAAGTAACCATCGATGCTGGCGAGCCATTGTGGGACAGTAATGGCCTGTCATTGCTGCTGGCGAGCCATTGTGGGACAGTAATGGCTCGCCATTTCTGCTGGCGAGTCATTGTGGGACAGCTCGCCACCTCTGTGTGGACACCATGCAGTTGGTGCGACAAATGGCCGCCTTACGCCAGCTACGCGACCACCCTATAGACGCAATGGCTGAGTCTCATTGGCCAGCTGGTCGACTACCCTAGACTACCACATTCAGCTGTGCAACTACATTGATGATACTGAGACTTTGCACAGTTGCACTCAGAAGAAAATTTATCCACCGATGTGTGTCCGGATACCTGGCGCCTCAGCAACCATACTGACCCTGATGCTGATTGTCAGACTACAATCTGACCCTGATGCTGATTGTCAGACTACAATCTGACCCTGATGCTGATTGTCAGACTACAATCTGACCCTGATGCTGATTGTCAGATTACAAGCTGACCCAGATACTGACTGTCAGACTACAATCTGACCCTGATGCTGATTGTCAGACTACAAGCTGACCCTGCTACTGACTGTCAGACTACAATCTGACACTGGTGCTGACCGTCAGACTACAATTTGACCCGGATCCCGACTGAGACCACAGTTCTGACCCTGGTGCTGACTGTCAGACCACAGTCTGATCTTGGTGCTGGCTCGTCAGACTACAATTTGACCATTATGCAGAGTGTCAGACCACAGTCTGACCCTGGTGCTGACTGTCAGACCACAGTCTGACCTTGGTGCTGGCTCGTCAGACCACAATTTGACCGTCATGCAGAGTGTCAGACCACAGTCTGACCCCGGTGCGGGCTCGTCAGACCACAATTTGACCATTATGCAGAGTGTCAGACCACATTCTGACCCCGGTGCTGACTGTCAGACCACAGTCTGACCTTGGTGCTGGCTCGTCAGACCACAATTTGACCATTATGCAGAGTGTCAGACCACAGTCTGACCCTGGTGCTGACTGTCAGACCACAGTCTGACCTTGGTGCTGGCTTCGTCAGACCACAGTCTGACCCTGGTGCTGACTGTCAGACCACAGTCTGACCCTGGTGCTGACTGTCAGACCATAGTCTGACCTTGGTGCTGGCTCGTCAGACCACAATTTGACCATTATGCAGAGTGTCAGACCACAGTCTGACCCCGGTGCTGACTGTAGACACAGTCTGACCTTGGTGCTGGCTCGTCAGACCACAATTTGACCATTATGCAGAGTGTCAGACCACAGTCTGACCCTGGTGCTGACTGTCAGATCACAGTCTGACCTTGGTGCTGGCTCGTCAGACCACAATTTGACCATTATGCAGAGTGTCAGACCACAGTCGACCACAGTCTGACCCTGGTGCTGACTGTCAGACCACAGTCTGACCTTGGTGCTGGCTCGTCAGACCACAATTTGACCATTATGCAGAGTGTCAGATCACAGTCTGACCCTCTGTGCTGGCTCGTCAGACCACAATTTGACCATTATGCAGAGTGTCAGACCACAGTCTGACCCCGGTGCTGACTGTCAGACCACAGTCTGACCTTGGTGCTGGCTCGTCAGACCACAATTTGACCATTATGCAGAGTGTCAGATCACAGTCTGACCCTGGTGCTGACTGTCAGACCACAGTCTGACCTTGGTGCTGGCTCGTCAGACCACAATTTGACCATTATGCAGAGTGTCAGACCACAGTCTGACCCTGGTGCTGACTGTCAGATCACAGTCTGACCTTGGTGCTGGCTCGTCAGACCACAATTTGACCATTATGCAGAGTGTCAGACCACAGTCTGACCCCGGTGCCGGATCGTCAGACCACAATTTGACCATTATGCAGAGTGTCAGATCACAGTCTGACCCCGGTGCTGGCTCGTCAGACCACAATTTGACCATTATGCAGAGTGTCAGACCACAGTCTGACCCCGGTGCTGACTGTCAGACCACAGTCTGACCTTGGTGCTGGCTCGTCAGACCACAATTTGACCATTATGCAGAGTGTCAGACCACAGTCTGACCCCGGTGCTGACTGTCAGACCACAGTCTGACCTTGGTGCTGGCTCGTCAGACCACAATTTGACCATTATGCAGAGTGTCAGACCACAGTCTGACCCTGGTGCTGACTGTCAGACCACAGTCTGACCTTGGTGCTGGCTCGTCAGACCACAATTTGACCATTATGCAGAGTGTCAGATCACAGTCTGACCTTGGTGCTGGCTCGTCAGACCACAATTTGACCATTATGCAGAGTGTCAGAACACAGTCTGACCCTGGTGCTGACTGTCAGACCACAGTCTGACCCTGGTGCTGACTGTCAGATCACAGTCTGACCCTGGTGCTGACTGTCAGACCAAAGTCTGACCCTGGTGCTGACTGTCAGACCACAGTCTGACCTTGGTGCTGGCTCGTCAGACCACAATTTGACCATTATGCAGAGTGTCAGAACACAGTCTGACCCTGGTGCTGACTGTCAGACCACAGTCTGACCCTGGTGCTGACTGTCAGACCACAGTCTGACCCTGGTGCTGACTGTCAGAGCACAGTCTGACCTTGGTGCTGGCTCGTCAGACCACAATTTGACCACTATGCAGAGTGTCAGAACACAGTCTGACCCTGGTGCTGACTGTCAGACCACAGTCTGACCTTGGTGCTGGCTCGTCAGACCACAGTCTGACCCTGGTGCTGACTGTCAGACCACAGTCTGACCCTGGTGCTGACTGTCAGACCACAGTCTGACCCTGGTGCTGACTGTCAGACCATAGTCTGACCTTGGTGCTGGCTCGTCAGACCACAATTTGACCATTATGCAGAGTGTCAGACCACAGTCTGACCCTGGTGCTGACTGTCAGACCACAGTCTGACCTTGGTGCTGAGCTCGTCAGACCACAATTTGACCATTATGCAGAGTGTCAGACCACAGTCTGACCCTGGTGCTGACTGTCAGACCACAGTCTGACCTTGGTGCTGGCTCGTCAGACCACAATTTGACCATTATGCAGAGTGTCAGACCACAGTCTGACCTTGGTGCTGACTGTCAGACCACAGTCTGACCTTGGTGCCGGCTCGTCAGACCACAATTTGACCATTATGCAGAGTGTCAGACCACAGTCTGACCCCGGTGCTGACTGTCAGACCACAGTCTGACCTTGGTGCTGGCTCGTCAGACCACAATTTGACCATTATGCAGAGTGTCAGACCACAGTCTGACCCTGGTGCTGACTGTTAGACCACAGTCTGACCCTGGTGCTGACTGTCAGACCACAGTCTGACCTTGGTGCTGGCTCGTCAGACCACAATTTGACCATTATGCAGAGTGTCAGACCACATTCTGACCCTGGTGCTGACTGTCAGACCACAGTCTGACCCTGGTGCAGACTGTCAGACCACAGTCTGACCTTGGTGCTGGCTCGTCAAACCACAATTTGACCATTATGCAGAGTGTCAGACCACAGTCTGACTCCGGTGCCGGCTGCCAGACAACACAGCACACGAATGCCCCGTCATAAACAGAACTGTTCAGTGTCAGCGTCTCCCCACACGGTAAACCAAATCTATCACCCATGGCATAACAAACCATGCACACGCTAGTGGCATGACATGCATCAAGTTACTTTGCAATGCTAAGGTTCGTTTAGTGATGACAGACGTGTTGTGAATGAGCACTACACGGCCTGCACAAGTACACTGGCATAGTTAATTAATTATATCCGAAGCCATGACACGTAAATGAGCAAGGCATACATTCATCTAAATAACAAATTCTTGCCAAGTGGGTCAACCAGCACCTACATTGTGCTGGTAAGGTCACATGCCAAATGACTAGGGTGCTCCTTGCAAGGATTAATGCACCAGTGCTGAACAAGCTTCTTACTTGAGTGATCAGTTCAGCTTTTAAGATCTGACATGCCGGACGCATGTTAAGTAACCACCGAGTGATCCATTGACAAGCTACAAACCACACTTTCGTTTTCGACTCGTTTCGAAAATAGCGCGATGAACTTCTCAGCCCGCCATCTTTGATTCAGTTTCAGATTGAGGTGGAAGGGACTGCAAGTGCGAACCACAATGGTAAGCAGGGGTGTTGTTTTATATGTTTTTGGGGTTGCAATTGCCCCTCGATGTTGGCTTTGTCCCTCCCCAGATAATTTCACTTTTAACATGGGACCCTAAGGAGTGTGCCCCCCCCTAATCCATTTGTATTTCCTGCCCATTGCCTTCATGTATTTTGCCTCTCCAATAATTTTCCGAATCGACACCCGTGATATTATTGCATTTTGAACTGCAAGTGATGAATGTTGGTGGAGCACTACATGAGATATATTCAGCATCATGAAGTAAGTGATACAGAATTAGCACGATTCCCAGAAAATTTGAAAATTTGGATGGAAGATGACACCAAGAGGAAATTAATGTCTGCCCATCATACTTGAAGCTCAATTATGCACTCTCATCTTTTAATATGCACGATCAATTTGTGTTCCTTTCGTAGGGATAAAATAAAATGCATGTGCTTGGCAAATGAGCATCCTATTAAATTTTACCCAGTCTGGAGTCCCAACATCCTTCTATTCAATGTCATGGCTCTATGGATTTTTTGGTCGGTTTTATGCCACACTCCAGGGTAAGTATAAGTTTGGAACACTGAAGCAAAGCCTCACCTGCCATGTTCCTCCACAGGAAGACATTTGGTATTGGCGTCTGTGTATTTATGCTTTAATGTATTCACGAGACAAGTTTTACATATTTGTATTTCAGAATGCAAAGAAAAGGACTAGGCTTGGTTAGTGTAGGTAAGGTTAGTAAGTTTTGTATCCAAAATCCCAAAAGACATGAGGGGTTATCCGGGGTATGTGGGGTATGTGAAGAGGGGGTATCCGAATGCCTAAGACATCACTCAATGAACGGCTCTGTCGCTTCCCCGGAATGGCCGAACCAGTAATTGTACGGTGTTTACAGAGTGTACAAATTTTCAAGTTATCCATATTTAAACAGCTTCTTTTAATGGAAATCCTGTAACCGCTCACCAAGACCAAATTTAAACAGACAATTATTTCGTAGTGGTGTTGTGTATTCCGAACACGAAAATGTGGGCGTTCTGGATTACAAAAACTAAGTGTGCTGTTCCCCGAACACTTTAATGAATGTTGTATATCTCCCACATAAATGTTGTATTTGATGACGAAAGGTCATTTTTATGTTTGTGGCAACTTTTCTGATCACAAGCCTTGGTACATATATTATTGAACGGCTGTGTATGAGCTGCAGGTGTTCACAGCTCTATAAGTAGATCACATCGGACTTGAGGTATGTTCGGTGTTTTACTGCATCCAAGACATGAGGGGGTATCCGGGGTTCTGTGAAGAGGGGGTATCCGGACACAAAAGACTTCATTCGATGGATGGTTGTACCGCTTCCCCAGAATGGCGGAACTGGTGATTGTAGGGTGCCTACAGAATGCAAAATTAACAAGCTATCCATATCCTACAGTTTCTTGGAATGGAAATCCTGTAACCGCTCCCAAAGAGCAACTTTAAAACACAGTTATTTCGTAGTGGTGTGTTGCATTCCTAAAACGAAAATGTTGGTGTGCTGGATTACGAACACTAAGTGTGCTATTTCCCGAACACTTTAATGAATGTTGTATATCCCCCACGGAATGTTTTGTTTCATGACGAAGGCTCATTTTTAGGTATGTGGCAACTTTTCTGATCACAAGCCTTGGCACATTTATTATTGAACGACTGTGTATGAGATGCAGATGTTCACAGATCTATAAGTAGATCACATCTGACTTGAGGTATGTCTGGTGTTTAAATACATCCAAGACATGAGGGAGTATATGGGGTATGTGAAAAACGGTTATTCGAACAGATAAGACATCATTAAATGAATGGCTGTACGACTTCCTCAGAATAGCCGAACCAGTAATTGTACGGTGCTTACGGAATTTAAAAAAAATCAAGCTATCGATATTTAAACAGTTTCCTTAATGGAAATCCCGTAACCGCTCACAAAGAGCAATTTTAAAACAAACAAGTATTTCGTAGTAGTGTTTTGTATTCCGAACACGAATATGTGGGTGTGCTGGACTACGAACACTAAGTGTGCTATTTCCCGAACATTTCAATGAATATAGTATATCTTTCGCATACATGTTTTATTTCACAACAGCTCATTTTGAGCTTTGTGGCAAATATTTTGATCACAAGTTTTGGTACATTTCTTATTGAACGGCAGTATATGACCTTGAGAGAGGCAGATATAGAAAGTACACTGGACGTCCGATTGCTTATATTTTATTTTTAGTTTTTATTGAAGAAGGTGCACCCGATCTGACCGAATAGTCAGGACGGTTGCTTAATGTGTACTTGTCACTCAGGCAATACTCGGAGCAGGCCCCTCAGTAGAAAATGTATAGTGGGGACAGGGGCAGATCCAGAAATTAGATCGTGGGCATTCGTCTGGAGGGAAACTATTTTCAAATCACATCAGAAGACATCATAAAATAAATTGACAGTTAGGTAAGCAACCATTCATTTGGGAAATCCTATTTAATTTAATCACACTTAGGTAATTCAACACCAGTAGGTTTAAGGTGATCCAATCATGGATCATGTACGCCTGGATTGGAAACCAACAGCTGTTATCTATCAGTAGGTTTTAGGCAATCCAACATGAGTAGGTTTGGCAAATTTGTCTTGAAGATATTTTTTTAAATACTGAATTCAACATAAGGGATAGTGATACACAAGCATCTCGCAAAGCAATTCCAGGCATAGGCGTAGGAACGTCTCAAAAAGTGGGTGGGCCAGGTCAACAGCAGAGGCGCACTCAGGAATTTCGTAAAGTATCATAGCTGAACACTTTTAGATAGAGAACCCGGTAATTTTGATAGTGAGCACACAACTTTCACCGCTATGGGGGGGGCATGGCCCCTGGACGCGCCTATGGCTACCAGCAACATGTGGTACTGAAAAACTATCATCACAGCATAAGTACTTTCAAATTCACACTTCTCGCTGAACATGTAACTCTTCAAGACTGGTGAATCAAATAATAGGTTCATCTTCTTGGTGGAAGGAAAACCATTAGTACCTATTTCTGTTGAAATAAAATGTACTCAACTTCCGCTTTGTGCGTATATGTGGGGAGTGCACGCTCATTACATCCTCACTAATCGATACGTGGTGTGCCCTAGTTTCCATGAATAAGTACTTTACGTCACTAAGATGTCCCCCTTGTAAATGTTCACTGATGTTGGTGAGGAGAAGTAATGAGCAAAAACGTAGTTTACATGCTACCCCATGGCAAAAGAAGTCTCATGATTGATGCTGGAGAGGATGAGAAACGGGAAAGGCGGGTGATCGCTGATTGGAAATTCTTTGATCCGGTGTGTGACAGACCAAGATTGGCAGGCTAACAAACAGTCTGGGGAAAATAAAAACGCAATAATTAAAAATGCATGGTATTGTGTTCATCCTCAGAGCTTAACTACAACACATAGGTGATCAGGCAACTCTATCATCCCTGTAGTACACATCATGCGTCTTAGAATATCCGCCACTTGAAACGAAATGCTACAACTACATCATGTGGCACCAGGCTGAAACGGAATATAACCGTTTATTTTGGGGACCAACAATTCAGTGCAGAATAGCTGACAGGTGACAACACACGGCACCTCATGAAGTCATAACGTGTTCGGACTTAAGAGACACAAATTCGATAATTAATTCTCTTCTTCTCACGTTTTCTGGTGTGTAAGAAATCCGGATAACCGCTGAGCTTTGATTCACCTCATCCCTTTGGTTAAATACGCTTCCAAATTGGCTCCCGAACTTAGGCTCTAGTTAGGTGTTCTTTTTTTAACCTCTCCGTTTTTCTTTGTCTACGGATGCGTTTTAGGGCTCCAGCCAATTTTCGTACGGGCCCCAACACATTTTTGCGACCCGGCTTAAAAAAAAGAAGTTTTGTTGTTTTTTGTTGTGCATCGACGATATTGTTTATGTATCGTCGCATTTTCGCAGACCCCGAAGTGTTTATTTAATACCGGTCTTTGTGTTCCTTATCTTTGACCGTGTCTCCAGCAGCAGTCGTCAGCAGGCCCCGTTGTGATTTGCTTTTTTAACTTCCGGTGTGTTTATTTAGAGGTGCAACGCATGTTTTGGGGCCCTGCCGCATCTTGCCGGACTCGGTACACTTTGGAGGGCCCTATACATTATATTTATCCCGTTGTGCTTTTAGGGTGCCACTGTTTTTATTTGGGGTTCCTTGCTCACATTTGTGGGACCGCAGTACGATATTGGGGGCTCCGGTATAATTTCTCGAGGTCTCGTCGCGACCTTTCGGGCCCAGGCGAGTGGTTCCGGGGGATCCGACGCAGTGTTCTGGGCTCGACGCAATTTTTGGTGACTTCTTCTGAATTATGTAAAGTTCGAGGCACGCCCTGATTTTTCGGGCCCCCTGGGGACATTTTTTATTCTGTCCCTCCGCCATTTGTTTAGGCTCCGGTACGTTTCTCGTGGCCGTATGGTATGCGATTTGGTAAAGCATATGGTGATATGTTTGGGCTAAGGAGAGATTTTCCTGGCTCGAACATTTATTTTTCGGAATCTCTTTATTTTGGGAGGCTCCGGCTTAATTCTTGTTGGGTTCCGATGCGATTTTGTGGCTACGCTCTGCTTATTTGGGGCCATGGACAAGATTTGGGAGCCCCGAGGGGATTTTTTTTGTAAGACCCAACCACAATTTATGGGCCCACAGACAAGAATATTTGGTCCCAAACGCGATATTTGAGGGGTTTGACGCTAGTTCGCGAGGCGCGTTGTACTTAACTGGGCCCCGGCTAGATTTTGGCGTTCCCGGCGCAAATTTTCGGGCCCTGTGCAAGTTTTTTGGTGCCCGCTGTATTTATTTATAACCGCTGATTTTGGGTACCCAGACGCGAATTTATGGGGCCCCGGAACAATTGTGGACCCCGGAGCGATTCTTGGGTTTTTCGGAGCCCACCTCTTCAGGATGGAGGGGGGGATTTTCCTCTTTAGTATGCCACTGCAGCTGCTCAACGTATTTTTTTTCTCAGGTCCTCAGTCCCGAAAGAAAGTCCTCAGGAGAACTTCTTTCGGGACCTGTTCTGGATTTCCCGGTGCTCAGGTCTACTCGATAAACACCCTTTATGATTTCTTGAGGTTGACTTCCATTTGTGTAAGCCTCCTGAGCGATATTTGTGGGCCCCGGTACGATTCTTCGGGCTCCCGGTGCATTTTTATTGGTGCTCCAATGTGCTCTCGGTGCTCTCGGTGACCAACGACCATACAAGCAATCCATAGATAAATTTGACATGCACATGCAGCTTGCAAGCTTCTCAGAAGAATCACTTTCCTTTTGCAAAGAGGAAGCACACATTCGTGGGCGGTCATGTCGGCACATTGACGGCACTTTAAGCTCTCAGTGAAAGCCCTGCCGTTGAGCGTGAATTCTCGGATCGGGTGGGTGGCCCAGAGTTCACGCAACAAGCTCGGCTTAGCATATAACTCTAATCCATAATGCGACCCCAGTGAATGTGAAGGAAAAATATCCGTGTTTATCGTTATTGTGGTTTAGGGGGGCATCAACTGCATAAGTTATTCAGCGCCCATCCGTGTTTGTCGTCTAATTCTAGGATCTTTTCCTTTGTGGCATAGAGGAGGCGTGCTGGACCCAGCTCCTGGGTCCAGCACGCCTCCGAGTGCCTCCGTGCTGAGAAGGAGGAGTTCTTCGGGGAAGAGCGACCGGCAACTTGCCCAAAGATACTGGAGGAAGATTGAGGTGCATGTCTGAAGATTGTTCGCACGTTGGTCGCCATGCCCGCCGGGACCTCAGAGTCTTTCACCACATGGTCTGCAATCTTCCCCGTCTTTCTTGCAATCTTAAGTTTCCTCATCGCGGCGGTGCGAGATGCGTCGCAATTCTACTGTACCGACGAGTGTTGGGCATTGTGGTAGGGGCAATAATCCCACAGGCATCAATGCAGTTTTAAAAAAAGTAGAGGCATGAAAAGAAAATGAAGGTAGCATTCCCCCACTCCCTCCCTAGTGCGGAGTTCGGAGTGCCGGAGCATAACGTGGCCGGCCCTCTCGGAGGGTATCCCCACGGGCTAACCCGCGGTTCCACCCGTGAGCAGTCAGCATGTGTTTTTCCTGCGTTGCCGCAGGCCAGTTTTGTTTTGGTTATTTCTTTTGCACATGGAATACTTGATAATAGGAAGACTGCTGCAATTTATATAATTATTTTATATTCTTGTATCGACGCACTGATCAAATAAGATCGTCATGACGGCCAGTTGTTGCGCATAATCAAACATGGTTTGGGAAAGGCGGTTTCAGTACAATCTTGGGATTGCCATCAGTTTTTTTATTCTGGTGCTATTCCATTTTTATTTTATGTTATTATACAGTGTGGTTTTAATCTTTATATTCTACCAATGTTCACATGTTAATTATGTACACATGTGACCAGCCAACCATAACACGACACTTCTGTGGTACAGTTGACGTAAACGCGACCGATGATGCCAGGATGCTTGGGGATGAGGAAAGGGCAACAGATCAAAACATTGAATGGGAGGACAGAGAGATAGAGAGAGGGGATAGAGAGAGGAGAGAGGGAGGAGAGAGGGGGGGGGGAGAGAGAGAGAGAGACATCAACATCATCTCTCTCTCTCTCTCTCTCTCTCTCTCTCTCTCTCTCTCTCTCTCTCTCTCTCTCTCTCTCTCTCTCTCTCTGTTTTGATCTGTTGCCCTTTCCTCATCCCCAAGCATCCTGTCATCATCGGTCGTGTTTACGTCAACTGTACGACATAAGTGTCGTGGTAGGGTTGGTTGGTCACATGTGTGCATAATTAAAATGCTATGAATTATCAGTTGTTTGCTATCCTTATTATTGAAATCATTTTTTAAATCGTACCAGAATAAAAGGAGGTGATGGCGATCCCGAGATGGGGCTGAATCTGGTCTTCCCAAGACCATGTTTGACTAAGCGCTCCAATTAGCGATGATCACGATTATATATCGTAGTCACCAACAGTAACGAGAATACATTAAGCTTATTGAATCAGTGTGTGCAAACAAGAAGAAATGACAACTGTATAATTTGCAACAGTCTCGCTATTCCCAAACAGTTCAATTCCTGTTCTTAATTTCTGATAGTAGATGGCGTTGTTTCCAGCATTAACCATGAGTAAATGATGATAAGATCTATCTTTATGATTATGACATTCTAAAATATTCCAAGCACTTGACTGGAAATATTTTGCGACCAGGAAATTATCAATCAGATTGATAATGCCCTGGTGGCGAAATGTATCTGGTGAAGTGCTCGTAATTTTAAAGAAAATATCATGAGATATAAGGCTGCACCTGATCATTTACTTTTGTACAAGCATCCTGTCATCATCGGTCGTGTTTACGTCAACTGTACGACATAAGTGTCGTGGTAGGGTTGGTTGGTCACATGTGTGCATAATTAAAATGCTATGAATTATCAGTTGTTTGCTATCCTTATTATTGAAATCATTTTTAAATCGTACCAGAATAAAAGGAGGTGATGGCGATCCCGAGATGGGGCTGAATCTGGTCTTCCCAAGACCATGTTTGACTAAGCGCTCCAATTAGCGATGATCACGATTATATATCGTAGTCACCAACAGTAACGAGAATACATTAAGCTTATTGAATCAGTGTGTGCAAACAAGAAGAAATGACAACTGTATAATTTGCAACAGTCTCGCTATTCCCAAACAGTTCAATTCCTGTTCTTAATTTCTGATAGTAGATGGCGTTGTTTCCAGCATTAACCATGAGTAAATGATGATAAGATCTATCTTTATGATTATGACATTCTAAAATATTCCAAGCACTTGACTGGAAATATTTTGCGACCAGGAAATTATCAATCAGATTGATAATGCCCTGGTGGCGAAATGTATCTGGTGAAGTGCTCGTAATTTTAAAGAAAATATCATGAGATATAAGGCTGCACCTGATCATTTACTTTTTGTATCGGAAGCTCGCCTCCGTGCGATGTACCCTTCCATCAGTTCGTTTGTATTTTCAAAGCATTGCGCCGCCGCCGCTGTCATCATCGCGTGTGCGCTTCTGCATTGTACATGTTCAATACAGGTATGAATTAGCAAGATATGTAAGACTGCTTGACTGCCAGGATGAGGAACTTCGGGGGTGAGAGGCCGATATCATAGCCGTTATTAAGGAGGAAGATGACAATCTCATTCTCAAGATGGGCGACGCATTGCCGGATTTACCTACAGGGACCACGTGCAGTTCGATCCTTTGTGGTGCTCTGGCATGCAGACATTATGAGACTATCTAGTCCTAGTTAGTACAGTGAATGCGTGGAGACAGATGAACCGGACGATTTTGCTTGTGATGGATTGGAATTTCATGGATGTATGCAATGCGTAGTTTCATCAATGTATGTACCATGCAATCTGGATAAAGTCTGAAAGTCTGGATCTGAATGCAGACCTGAAATGCGAGCTATACTTACTAACAGTGGCGCAGCCAGGATTTTCTTAAGGGGATCACCCGCCCCCCCCCAAAAAAAGGGATAAAAAGTTAGGAAACAGAATGCCAAAATTTTGGTTTTAGGTGGTGTAAATATAAAAATGTATTGCTTCGTCTCGTGCATTTTTAGCTGATGGGGAGGGGGCTGCCTTCCCCTCCTTGGCTGCGCTTCTGCTTACTTAGTATGAGCTAATTTACTAATGTATACCTAGCTGCACTACAAACACCGACTTCAGCAACAAACAGAATGCTAGCATAAGTACCTCATTTAGCTTAGTGAATCAACTACCAAATTAGTTTTGGGCTACTTCCTCATTTGTTTATTAACTAGGACCTTGTTAAGCTGACAAGATAATCCTGCTTTTCCTACACACTGGCTAGTTATATCCTAGTTACCTAACAAGGAAAAGGCTCGTTAAATAGCGAGTGGCAGCAGGAAGAACCTAGTAGATACTCTAGGCTACTCTGTGTTGCAGAACGAAGCACAGCCTATGCAAATATGCGTTGACTAGGTACAAAGCAGGGATTGGTCGATTTGGTTTACAGTGCAGGAACAGGCAGTAGATCCATAGCCGTCCCTTGAGCACTCACAATTTCAACAGAGGTACAGCAACGTGTAATAGTTTCCGATCAAGGATCCAACACGTGATCCCAACCACCAAGTAAATGGTTCCAGGTAGCGCAGAACGGAATGCAACCCCTTCGCTCAAATTAAGCTCCACTATCTAAATTCCACTTGAATTTGCAGGTTCGCAATTAGGCATGGTAATTATATATATATATATATATATATATATATATATATATATATATATATAAATATATATATATGTATATATATATATATATATACATATATATATATATATATATATATATATATATATATATATACATGTGTGTGTGTGTGTGTGTGTGTGTGTATGTGTGTGTGTATGCGTGTGTGTGTGTGTGTGTGTGTGTGTGTGTGTGTGTGTGTGTGTGTGTGTGTGTGTGTGTGTGTGCAGTGTTAAAATAATTGTTTTTCGTTAGGTGTGAGATGTCGAAACGATAATGGTAGGATATGGAAAGTTTTCGTGGAAGCGATGTCGCTGGACACGTTCTTCCAACGCAATTTTGACCCGAAATATTTATAGTGTACTCATACGTGTATCTTCTTCACTTTTTACCATATCTAGTTTAGGGTTAACTATTTTATTTTTAACGAGACAAAATACGTATGCTTACCAATTGATATTGTATGACATGCTACACCATATGTAGTTATCGTACCTGGAATTATGCTAGGAGTTGTTCTCAATCGTGTTAGAGATGTAAGTGTATCATGATCCGCAATGCTGAATATAAGCATGCTACTTATCAACGAGATAATGTTAGAAATTAAATATGAGGAGATCATAAAGACTCATCGAGACGCACGATGTCGATAATGAATTGGAGGGATGTCGATTCAGTGTTCAGAATGTGGTATATTCCACCCGATTTCACGAATAATTTAGCACTGTGTGTGTGCGCGTACTTGTGTGTGTGTTTGTGCGTATCTAACATATATCATAAATGTGCTCAAGTTGAGACGCATCAGGCGACTCCAGATCGCACAAACCTCGTGAATGCTACCGGGCAGCCCAGGCGGCCAGCTTACATGGAAAGGTCGGTAGGCTCGGCTCTCACGAATATTGGCAACTGAGAGAAAGCGATACACACATGCACTGTCGTGCCGCTCACGCCAGCCCACAGCCACGCAGGCGGATACATGACAGGAGCCGCCACGTACCAGGCAGCTGCATACTCCCTCACACGGCAGAGACCGTGTGAACACCTGCAGCCCTGTACATCGGCATCCAGAACACCGAGTCGTCCAGGTCCAGAGGAGAAGAAGAAGAACCTTAGGTTCTTTTACGACGCATTCAACCGCAAGCACAGCGTACCACCCGACTACCACGCCGTCACTATGTCGCCAGTGTCGGCGTCGGCAGCGGTCGCTGAGGTTTCCGGCGTCACGTGGCAACTACTGGGGTCGCTGCCCAGTGGAGGTCGGAGGAGGGTCACGGCGCATACAGTGCGGCCTGCACGTCGGCCTGCGTCATCTCCAGTCGCGCCGCGTCGTCGGCCCTCTGGCGCACCACCTCGGCGCCAGCCGGTCCTCCAGGCCGTGCCGGGTCACCAGGTGTCGCTTCAGGTTGCCCATCTTGCCGAAGGTGGAGCTGCAGAGGTGGCAGACGGTGTCCCAGAGTGGACGCGCTCGTGCGCGCGGCGACTGCCCGACATGCGGTACAGACGTCCGCAGAAGCTGCACGGGAACTCGCCTGCAACGTAGGAGGGTCAGGCGGGTCAACACGAGCGCATGACAATATCTGGACAGCGTCGGCACCCGTCACGTCACTTGACGTGCGCTGACGGCCACGTGAGTGCCTGGCCTCCCGGCAGTCATTGGCACCGACGGTCACGTGAGCCTCTAAGTCTCCCGGCAGTCAATGGCACCGACGGTCACTTGAGTCTCTGATCTCCCGTCAGTCATTGGCACCTACGGTCACGTTAGTCCCTGATCTCCCGTCAGTCATTGGCACCGACGGTCACGTTAGTCCCTGATCTCCCGTCAGTCATTGGCACCGACGGTCACGTTAGTCCCTGATCTCTCGTTAGTCATTGGCACCGACGGTCACGTGAATCTCTAGTCTCCCGTCAGTCATTGGCACCGACGGTGACGTTGGTCCCTGGCCTCACGTCTGTCATTGGCACCGACGATCACCTTCTTAGCCGGCAGTCGCCTGCTCCTCAGGAGCTGGGCTTGAGATGCGCGCGGTCTATTACCTGTGCTTCGACTTGAGGTTACGTAATCGAGGTAACATAATCACTAATCAGTCAGCAGTCATCAGGGTTATCAGCGTCATCAGGGTGCGGGTGTCTGAGGTAGGCCATCTGCCGGCATCAGCCTGCAGGTGGTGGACCACCTGCCAGGGTGTATACGTCTGAGGTAGGCCACCTGAGGTAGGCCACCTGAGGTAGGCCACCTGACGTCTGAGGTGGACCACCTTTCAGGAGGTGGACCACCTGCCAGGAGGTGGACCACCTGACAGGTGGTGGACCACCTGCCAGGAGGTGGACGTCTGCTGAAGTTAGCCATGCGCCCGAACTTTGCTGCTTTCCAGAAACTCGACAGGCGCGGGATGTGAGCGCGCACGTCTTCGTCGTCCCTTGTGTTCCCTTGGTGTTCCCGTGTTCATGTCTATGTCGTCTCTTGCGTTCACCTGGTGTTCCCGTGTTCATGTCTATGTCGTCTCTTGTGTTCCCTTGGTGTTCCCGTGTTCATGTCTATGTCGTCTCTTGCGTTCACCTTGTGGTCCCGTGTTCATGTCTACATAGTCTCTTGCGCTCCCGTGGTGTTCCCGTGTTCATGTCTACATAGTCTCTTGCGTTCCCGTGGTGCTCCCGTGTTTGCTTTCCAGGCACCCTTCAAGCATACCATGACTGTGTTACATAAAGACATAAAGACATAAAGACATAAAAGATCAGTGCAACTATGAGCCACAAGGGCCCTTCTTGGTTGCGTTTTGGACACTGAACCAGTTGCCCACCAAATCTGTCGATCAATCCTCCCTGGAATACAGAAAAACAAGCCCCCTATTCTTATAATGATTGTCTATGCCGTTGTTAAAGATGTTCAGTGTGTTGCTACTGACAATGGTTCCTGGCAGCTGGTTCCAGTGTTCTACTACCCTGTTGGTGAAGAAAGACTGTCGTAACCTTGTCCTGCTGTGATTAACTTTAAATTTGAATTGATGACCTCTAATTGCATCATTTCTGTTAAATTCAAACATTTCCCTGAGATATCCCTGTTCCTGACCATAAACAAATTTAAAAACCTCGATGAGATCTCCTCTCAGCCTTCTATATCTAAGTGAAAACATATTCAATTTCTTCAACATCTTCAATTTCTTCTAAACCCATGTTGAGTATCTTGAATCAATCTGTTTCCTTCCAGAAACCTCACTATTCTACCCTTGATAATTGATTCGAGTACCTTGCAGACTAGGGATGTGAGGCTTACTGGCCTATCGTTTTCAATTTTCCCTCTTTCTCCTTTCTTGAAAATAGGAGCTACATTTGCCCTTTTCCAATCTGTTGGAATTTCATTTTCTGAAACTGATCTACAAAATATTATACTAAGTGGAATTGCCAGTTCCTTTTTAGCTTCCCGCAATACCCTAGCATAAATTCCATCAGGTCCTGCTGCCTTGTTTGGCTTTATTTTCTGATATAATTGAAAACAACATCACTATCAATGAAATCAACGTCGTGTATCTGATCACCTGTCACTGAACTGTGGTTCACGGTTGGCAGGTTAGTCACATCCTCCACTGTATACACTGATTTAAACTGCTTGCTCAGCTCCTCAACCATCTCACCATCCTCATTCAATTTAGTCCCATTTACTTCCAGTGGACCAATTGTGCTTGAAGCTTTACTTAGCTTGTAGAAACTAAATAACTTTTTACTGTCCCCATTACAGTTCCTAGCCAAATCCAATTCTTTTGCTCGGTTTGTAGCTCTGGTTTTCTGCTTCACAGCATCTCTAGGTTTTTGATACGACCTTAGATTTACGATATTTGAAGCTGGGGGGAGAGTGATTTTTTAGGCGTGCCGGACCATGAAGGTCATTTGCGCCGCCTTTAAAGCGAGTACGTTACATGTCTGTCTATAAAGCGAGCGTGTGTGATCTAGGTGCAGGCAAGTGGACATTTACGTTATGGAATTTTACGTTAGTTTGCGTGATATTTTAGGTGCTGAAGGCGAGGGTCTGGGTTGGGGACAGTTCCCTGATGTCTAAATGGTTTAGTTTTACTTTAATCCTCCACAAAATAATTTGTAGTTTTGGGTGGGGTTGGGGGTGTTGTGAGAGTGACGAGAAGTTTATTTTGCCAGGGTGCCGGCTTTAGCCTATTCTTATCGAAGAGCGCCGAGGGATCTTTACCGTGCGAACAAGGAGGTAGTTGTTCACACCACCTATCACGCCTGCTGACGCGTTTTAGTTGTTAGTAGCGGGGTTAGTCTAAGCATATCATGCAGGGTTGTCAGTTGGGTTAGTACGGTGTTTTGCAATTCGGCTCGTCTATGTCCGCTGTACCTCTGGGTCGCCGTTTACGTTATGAGTTGCTAGGCAAATCGCTCATCTACGTCCGAGGCTCCTCTGGGTAGTCGTTTTACCTTACGCTAATTTTATTTGCATTTTTTGTTTATGTTTTCCTAAAGCAAGTCGGTTTATCTACTTCCGACGGCACCGCTAGGTAGCCATTTATTTCTAATTGAGAAGCAAATCGGCTCATGTACGTCCGACGCCATGCGGGGATGGCTGTTTACGTGTTTCCTTCGAGTGTTTCGCGGTCATGCATTGCGAGTTGATGGGAGTGTTGGTGGTGTGGTGCCTACAATGCTCCTGCTTGTTGTGTGGCATACAGATATTCAAATAGCAATTGAAGGAGTTCTGGGTGCTTGTCACCGAGAAGCGATGGAAGCGATAGGGTGATGCCTTCTTTTTGGCAGAATGACTTAACACGCGCACTGGAGGGGGTGGGGGGCGAAATCCGCCCACCCTTCCGTTTTTTCACAAATAACTGCAGATTTTACCGGTTGATATACGCGATTCTCGGTGTACCTGCTTCGAAATGAACGGCGCATCGTTTAAAGTACGAAAAATGGAAATCGGCTGAACATTTTTCAAGTTAGGGGCCGCTAAAGTAAAAAACTGTTATAGCGCCAGACCACAAAAATCGGCGATGATGCGCTTCCAGTATACTGACAAAAGGGAAGTGTTCTAGGCAACACTAGCGACTTGTTTGATGCATATTGACATGCTGTATAGTTTCAAGGTCATGTTAGGTCACCAAGATCAAGTCAGGTCAAGTTCATGACAGGTTAATGGAACGAAACTTGATCAACTGGAATGTTGCCATAAATGCACTACTAGTTGTCATTTATGCTGTTTGTCATTGCGCTTCCATACTTTATTCATGTACTTCACTCCCTTCTTCACGAAGCCGATTGCTCCGAGCTGCCTGACGGAGCAGTCGGGCGGGCGGCCGGTTCCGGTAACTGGAACAGGTAACTGACCTGATAAAGTGGTGCTATATAGGTGACCTGAGGTCAAATGTTCGGTCTAGCATCTGCATTGCATCATTAGTAATGTCCAAAACATCATTGATGCCCATTTTTAAGCATTTAAACACAATCACAGCGATCCATAACGATGACAAGCCAAGCCACGCAAAACCGCAAAATTTTGCCAATCTGACCTCATTTGACCTTGAAGATATTGACCTAAGGTCACGCAAATTACACACAATAGAGTTCACTACCGTGCCAATCCACCCTGCGAATTTCGTTCCTCCAGCTTTAATAGGAGCCGAGATCTTAGGGGGGGGCGGAATCCGCCCCCCCCCCTCCAGTGCGCGTAATTTTCAGAGGCCCTCCAGGGCGCGTGTTAAGTGGTTGTCTTTGGGAGCTAAAGCTGCTACAGTCTACCAGGATGTGGCTTATGCTTAACGTGGTGTTGCAGGTGCCGCAGTGCGGTGTTGTATATTGGTCATCCTCTAATTGAGGCTGTGTTAGCTTTGTGCAACCGGTTCTAAGTCTAGTGAGGATGACCTCTTTGTGTCGGTGAGATTGATTTGATGAGTTCCATGTACTTATTGTTGGTTTGATGGAGTGAGTGTGGTTGGATTTGTGTTGTGTTGAGTTGTGTTGTGTCCATTTGCTCTATTGATGTTGGCGAATGTGGCGTTGTAGGAGTGCTTTGCAATCGTCTACCGAATATTCCATGCTTGAGTAAGTGTTCAATGCTAAGGCTTGCCTTGCGAGCCGGTCTGCTTCTTCGTTACCTGTGATGTTGGCGTGGCCCGGAATCCAGAGGAAGGAATGGTTCATATTTACGTTATGGGTCACGAGTTGTTGGATTCTATCAATCAAGTGATGTGGACAGTCGTGGGTGTTAGTAATTGACTGGAGGACAGATTTGGAGTCTGAGCAAATTACTACGTTTCTAGCTTTACGTCTCATGAGAATGGTGATAGCGGCCAAAATGGTCACTGCTTCAGCGGAATAGATGGAGAAGTTATCCGGTTGGCGCTTTGAAAGTCTGAGACCTGGTCCAGTGGTGCCGATGCCTACCTTTGCCTCGTGTTTCGACCCATCCGTGAATACCAGCGAGTTTTGTTTATTGTCATCGGCGAACATGTGGAAGAGGCCAATAATTTCCGCCGATGTGATAGTGGATTTCTTTTCCGAGATCAAGTACTCGACCTTTGGTTGACTGAAAGTCCAAAATGGCCTAGTGGGCGGTCGAGTTGCAGTGGATGGCATTGCGAAGTTTAGATCTGAGAGAGCCGTGGAAATTTGAATGCTATATGGTGGAAGCTTATGCGCAAATCGGCTCTTGTCGTATCTATCAGGCGTAACGTAGCGCTGTGCTGGATGATTTTTGATGGACTTGACTTTGATATGGTAGCGGCACAGCTGTTGTATCCTCCGGTCGTGGAGTGGGGGCGTGTTTCAGTCCACCAGTAGACTGGCTTTCGGTGTGGTGTGTAGGGCACCTGTGGCTACTCTGATGCAGCTGTTTTGGATGATTTCTAATTTTCGGCTCTGGCTTTCTGAAGTGGTGGCAAAAATAATGCGGTTGTATTATAGGATGGGTCGTATGATTGATGTGTACAGCCGCAGTAGTGTTTTCCTGTCTCCGCCCCAGTCTGTGCCTGCAAGAGCTCGGAGTATGTTGACGCGCTTCGCACATCGCTTTGAGATGGTGGTGATGTGGGTGTTGAAACTGAGTTTTTCGTCTAAATGTACTCCTAAGAACTTGAAGCATTTCACCTGTTCGATGGCTTTGCCATCGATTTTAAGTAGAGTTTTGGGTGTTGGGCGGAGACGACTATATGTGACGGTGGCCGATTTTTCTGCAGACAGGGTTAGGCCCCAAGTTTTGCACCACTTTGCAATGTGGTCTAGTTCTGCTTGAATGTTTTTTTCGGCTTTAAGGAAGCATTGTGATGTTGTCCAAATGGCCATGTCGTCCGCGAAAAGTAAGTACTGAAGGGAAGTGTCAGTGTGGTCAGCAAGTATGTCGTTGATCATGATGATGAAGAGGTTCGGTGAGAGCACGCTCCCCTGAGCAAGGCCCTGCTCCTGTGTTGTGGTGTTTGATGTGACACTGCCGCATCGGACCTTAACACGCGCCCTGGAGGGCCTCTGAGAATTACGCGCACTGGAGGGGGGGGGGGGGCGGATTCCGCCCCCCCCTAAGATCTCGGCTCCTAGTGAAGCTAGAGGAACGACATTCGCAGGGTGGATGGGTACGGTAGTGAACTCTATCGTGTGCAAATTTCATGACCTTAGGTCAATATCTTCAAGGTCAAATGAGGACAAATTTGCAAAATAGTCTGGTATTGCGTGGCTTAGCTTTTCATCGTTATGGATCGCTGTGATTGTATTTAAATGCTACAAAATGGGCATCAATGATGTTTTGGACATTACTAATGATGCAATGCAGATGCTGGACCCAACAGTTGACCTCAGGTCACCTATATAGCACCACTTTATCAGGTCAGTTACCTGTTCCAGTTACCGAAACCGGGCCGCCCGCCCAACTGCTCCGTCGGGCAGCTCGGAGCAATCGGCTTCGTGAAGAAAGGAGTGAAGTACATGAATGAAGTATGGAAACGCAATGACAAACAGTACAAATGACAAACAGTAGTGCATTTATGACAACATTCCAGTTGATCAAGTTTGGTTCCATTAACCTGTCATGAACTTGACCTGACTTGACCTTGGTGACCTAACATGATCTTGAAACTATATAGCATATCAATATACATCAAACAAGTCGTTAGTGTTGCCAAGAACACTTCCCTTTTGCGAATATACGGGAAGCGCATCAGCGCCGATTTTTGTGGTCTGGCGCTGTGCATTTGTTTTTACTTTAGCGGCCCCTAACTTGAAAAATGTTCGGTCGATTTCCATTGTTCGTACTTTAAACGACGTGCCGGTCATTTCTAAGCAGGTACGCAGACAATTTCGTATATCTACCGGTAAAATCTGCAGTTATTTACGAAAAACCGGAGGGGTGGGCGGATTTCGCCCCCCCCCCCCTCCAGTGCGCGTGTTAAGGGTCCTGTCTTTAAGGAAGTTGAGAATAAAGTGTGCCATGTGTCCGCGTAGGCCTATCTTGTGGAGTTTGTGTGCCAGTGCGGATTTGTGTACTCGGTCAAATGCGGCAGTGATGTCCAAGTAGGCAGCTACTGTTGTGCGTTTGATGCGTAGACCACTTTTTATGTCATGCACTAAACTAATGAGATTGTCTGTGGTTGATTTTTGACGCTGGAAGCCGCACTGAAATTCGTCGAGCAGGTCGTTGTGTTTCAGAAATTGCCTCAATCGTGTGTTGACCATGCGTTCGACTAACTTGCTGGCACAGCTAGTGAGTGAGATGGGTTTATAACCTTTTGGGGTGGAGTGATCTTTGTGCGGCTTTGGAAATGGAATGACTACGCTCTCTTGCCAGGATGCGGGAAACGTGTCGCTTTCATACAGTTCATTTATGGCCGTTAGTAGGTACGTTAGAGAGATTTTGCTAAGTCGTTTAAGAAACTGGTAATGGATGTCGTCCTGCCCAACCGACTTGTTGGGCACACTTGCTGAGGGTAAGGTGTAATTCGTGCATAGTAAACGACTGATTGTAGATCTCTCTATTGCTATAGCTGAAATTTGCTTTGGAGGCAAGGGCGTCTAGAGCGCTTACTATAGTGGTGTCGTAGTTGCTGTTGCCAGATACGCTGGCGTAGTGTGGTTTAAAGTGGTCTACGACTTGTTGTGGGTCAGTGATGTGCTGTCCATTCACCGTCAGCTGGGGGAATGGGCCTGGTGGTGGGCGTTTCAGGTTGAAACGCTTCATCAGGTCCCAGATTCTGCCGGTAGGGCTGAACCTATTGAATTGAGAAGCAAAATACTGCCAACTGTTTTGTCGCGCTGTTCGAATTGTGCACCGGCAGTGTTTTAGAGATTGTCTGTATGCTGAGAGGTGTGCTTCGCACACGCATCTTTTGAATTGTTTGTGGGCACGACGCCGTGCTGCGATTGCCCTTTGACAGTCCGGAGTCCACCATGGCGTAGATGCCTTCTTCCTAGGTTTGTTACTTTTTGGGACTGAGTCTCGTGCTGCTGAGCTAATGGCCCTTAGGATTGTCTCGATCTCAATGGTCTCTGGAGTTGTTAGGTTGAGGTCCACCTGTTCCTCGAATTTAGCCCAGTCCGCTCTTTTCAAGTTCCAAGATTGTCTACATAGCTTTGTGTGGTGGATAGCGTCCGTGCTGAGTCTAATTGAGATTGAGTAGTGGTCGCTCAGCCCGGGGACGTCTGAAATTGACCAGTCAAAAAGTGAGCTAAGTCGTTGGGAGCAGCACGTTAAGTCAATGCAATTGTCCGATCCTCCTAAGGTCGGGTTGTAGCGGGTGGCGGCCCCGGTGTTGAGAAGTACTAGGTTGTGGTTCGAAATAAACTGTTGAATTTTGCGCCCTCTAGCGTCAGTCTGGTCGCTTCCCCAGGAGGGATGTTTAGCATTACAGTCTCCCATAATGAGAACTGGTGGAGGGGCATGAAGCAGAAAGCCGCTCAGCTCCTGTGGTGTGGGGATTCAGCTGACGGCGAGATGTATAGTGAAATAACTGTGGTTTGGCAATGGGCAATTTTGAGGCTGACTGCTACGCAATTCAGGGGAGTATTTAACGTTACTCGACGGTGAGGTATGCTGTTTGAAATGAGTATGGCTGCGCCCCATTTCCTATTTGGGCCGTTTACGTTGTCGACGTGCCAAGTGTAATCTGGGATTTTGTTCCAAGTGGAGTCAGAATCTCGAAAGTGAGTTTCTTGGAGCGCAGCTAGTAATTGTTTTTGTTGCAAAAATTCAGATTGAATTCTATGAACTTGCCTGGAATGCCTCCGGTGTTCCACTGCAGAAAAAGTCCCATTGTCAAACGCGCTTAGTGACTGTTGGTGTTCCTATGCTGGGGTGGTGTCGATGTCGAGTTGGGGAGAAAGGTTGAACCGGTGAACGGAGAGAGGGTTGGGAGGTGATCCAGGCAGGGGTGGTAGCCTGGACCTGGTCGCACGGGTTCTGGGAGGTGATTGGGTAGAGTAGTGGCGTGATTTGCGCTTGGGAGGCGCGGTGGGTTCGGGTGGGATTCGTTGGTCTGGAGTGGTGGGTTCGACGGGCTTTGAAGGAGTGGTAGGTTCAGTCTGAGTGCTGGCCTCAGACGAGGATTTGGAGTGGGTTTGGGTGGGTGTGCAGGAGGTGGTGGGAGGTTCGGTTTGGCAGGAGGTTGTGGCCGTGGACTTGAGGGTTGTCTGGGTGGGTGTTGTGGTGGCCTTGGTTCTAGGCCTTGGTTTGGGCCGGCCGGATGGGTGTGGTAGGGGCCGAGGCCCTGGTGGAGGCAGTGGAGGGAAGGCTTCAGGGTGGCGAGGTGGGCCCTGGCCGGTTCGAGGAGGTGACGCGAAGGGGTATGGCCAGGTCCTGTGGGGGATGGGTGGGTACCCGTGGGGGATGGGGTGGGACCCATGTCTGGGTCTGAAGTGTGTTGGCGGAGGGATGAGGCGAGTTGAATAGTGGGATGGTGGTGGGCATGGGCCGGGTCTGAGATGGGGTGGCAGAGGAACAAGGCTCATTCCTCGGTGGGGTGGATGTGGGATGCCGGGGCGCCCGTGGAAATGGTGTGGGAGGAGGCCGGGTCGAGTGTGAAGGGGCTGTGGGTAAGGTCCAGGTCTGAAGTGGAGTGGGTGTGGGAGGAGGCCAGGTCCTGGGTGGGGTGGGGTGGGAAGGAGTGGTGATCGGTGAGGTCGAGGGGCGGTGGGCCGGGGAGGTCGGGGATCGGTCGGGCGGTTGAGGAGGGGGTCGGAGGGGCGTTGAGAAGGGAGGTGTGCCGGGCTCCGGGAGCCGGCTGCTGGTGGGATGGTTGGGCGGCTGGGAGCTGGTGTTGGTGGGGGTGGGGGTTTAGGTGTGGAGAGCGTCGCTGCGTAGCTTCGCCCGTCAGTAGGTGCGGTGTCGAGAGGTGCAGTTGTGGCTGTGCGAGTGTCAGTGGTGATGTGGCGTAGGTGCTGTCGTGCTGTTGCGTGTGGCACCCGATGTGTTGCCGCATACCGGCACACCTCCCTTTCGTATGCCCACTTGGGGCAGCCGGGGTCGGTGGCGGGGTGCGGCCCATCACAGCATGCACACTTCCTTTCGGAAGAGTTGCAGTCGGATGCCGCGTGGTGACCGGCGCACTGGCTGCATCTGGGAGTTGGTGACGCGCATGCGCGTTCGCCATGTCCATAACGCAGACAGAACCGGCACCGTAGTGGTAGAGGCACGTAGAGGCGGACCTCGTAGGTTTTGTTGTGTATGTGTACGTGTGATGGTATGTGTGGTGAGTTGAAGTTCAGTAGTATAATTTTGTGAGTCGAGCGTGCCTCCCATTTAAGTTGGCTGATTGTGGATGTGGCGTTCAGGAGGGCTGAGTGCGTCGAATAGTGCGGCGATGCTGTCAAGTGGCAAGTTATCCAGCTCTGGGGCGCGAATGTAGCCCCGGCTGGTGTTCAAGGCGTGGTGTAACGTGAAGGAGCAGCGCTGGTTGTTAAAGTTGGTTGTGGTCAGTAGGGTTTGTGTGTCCGCGCTGCTCTGTGTTTCGACTAGGATGTGTGTGGTATGCTTGTGGACCTTGAAGTGTGTTGAATTAAGAAGGTGTCTGAGTGTCCTCTCGATAGTGAAAGGAGACTCCTGCGTGATGTTGTGTCCTGTTTCTGTGTACACAACTACTAGGTAGGTGCCTTGTGTGGTGCTGGCGGCAGACGCCATGGTGTGTAAGGGTTTGGTCCCACCCCCCGCAAGTGTCCTTCCTGACTGAAAAATTACCCGGATTCGTTACACCCTGTACCGAGCCTTCGCTCGATCCCTGCCCCGCTCGCAATGGCCCAAGGTAGTGGGCTCGTCACCGTTAGGTTTCCTCCGGGGGGTAATGGTAAGTTGGGAGACAGAGAGTAGTTGGGGATATGGTGAGGGAGATTTTCCTTCTACATTGGCAGGAGTGCTCCTCTACGGTCCCTGGATCTCTTCGTGTCTTGGCTGCTTCTGCTGCTACAAGTTTGTCTTCGCTCAAACCTTGGACCTTCCTGGATCTCTTCTTGCTTCTTGCTTCTTGCTTCTCGACGCTTGTCTGTTGACGATGATATTTGAAGCTTCCTTAAATACTCTAAATGCATCTTTCTTAGCCCAGAACATCCACCATGTTTTCGCAATGCAATTTACAAGTTTCACGTCATGGGTTTTTGGTTGAAAAGTAATCGGTAATAATACTTCGTAGACAACACTGAAATGGTTCGTCAACACCAAGGTTTGACAAGACCTGGTTTCCACAACCAGAGATTAAGTCAAAGAAGCTGTCCGACGTTTCAAGTCCCAACCCGCCCTCTCCAGCTGTCTCGTAGGTGTCCTTTCCAGGACATCTACGTGAAGCTCCGCCACTAGTCGGTTGTCAGCCGGATTAGCCGGCCGACGCCACTAGTCGGTTTCTCGTCGGACTAGCCGTCGCAGCTCCCCTCCCACTCCCACTCGGCCTAGCGGTGCTCCCGGGCACCGTCGGGAAACCGAGTTGTACCGGCGGTCAGCCTCGACTGTTTGTTTCCCATCCCTCCCCATAGGTTAGAATCGGTCATAGGTAACTTTCTGTTTCAATGGATCGGGCTAGCGTTCTCTGAGCGTTACTGCCCCCGCCTCTGACCGATTTTCCCATCCCTCCAAAACTCTGTGTCTTTCTTCCCCTCTCACACGCCAGCTGTTCACATTTTTCCTTGCAGCATCCCTTCAGGGTGCCTTTCTTGCCTGCACCTCTTCAGGGCGCCCTTATCCACACGTACACTCCACCCACTCCCCTCTGGTGTAAGCACACCCGCCCTGCCCCGGTATGCCCGGGGACCACCCGCCACCCTCGGAGGACGGAGGACGCCGCCCCCAGCCTGGAGCCCGCCTGCCCCCTCCCCGCGACCCCCCGGAGGGGGAGTCATTCGTTTTGGTGACGAGGAAGGAGGGATCGCGGGCCCGAACCTCCCCGTTTGCGGTAGCACGGCAGCTGGACGGGTGGACAGGCGGAGTTTCCTCGGCGAAGGTCCTCCGCTCTGGTGCCCTGCTGGTGCGAGTTAGGGAGGCCGCACAGGCACGTGCCCTCATCAGCCTGAACCGGTTCCTGGGAAAAGAAATCACGGTTGAGCTTGCAGACAGGCTCAACCTGGTCTATACCACAGCGTACGCCCCGGAGCTGGTGGATCTGTCCGAGGAGGAGCTCCTGGACGAGCTGAAGTCGCAGGGAGTGTGCGACGTGACCCGTCTTGGCCGTCGCCCCCGTGCGGGCCAAGTCCTGAAACTGGGCTTCCGCACGCAAATCCCGCCCACCCACGTCATGGCGGGCTACTTGCGTATCCCTCTCCGCCCCTGGACCCCACCGCCGGCCCGCTGTGCCTACTGCCAGAGGTACGGGCACCTGGCAAAGGCGTGTCGCTCCAGGGAGCCTGTATGTGGGCGATGTGCCGAGGGGCACACGACAGATATGTGCGCGTCCGAGATCCCACGTTGCGCGGCCTGCCTGGGCCCCCACCCGGCCGCATCCCCACGCTGCCCTGCATGGCTCGACGCCAAAGAGCGTCAGCAGCGGCGACTCACCTCCCAGGGCTCCTCGCCGCCCGCACCACCGATGGTGTGGGCCCGGCCCCACATGGCACCGATGTGGCCGACTCCGGCTGAGGTGGGCTCCCGCCCCAGGTATGGAGGGTCGGGACGAACAGACTGCGACCCGCTTCCCTCCTCTCCTTCCCCGGCCTCTCGCCCTGCCCCCTTAGCGGGCCCCCTCGTCCCCCGGTCCCCGCACCGCCCACGGACGTCTCCCAGCCGGCCATGCGCACTGCCCCTGCCGCGGGCCCCGCCAAGGCCGACACCGCCCACCACTATCGGGCCGCGCAGCAGACAGCGGCGACTCCAGTCACAGGTCGCTCTAGCGCTCAGCCCCTCCACCGCCAACAGGCTGCTCCGACTAAAGCTCGGGCCTCTTCTACACCGCCCCCTCAGGGCCGTTGTCTCCCCACTCCGTCCCCGGAATCTAGCAATCGCTTCCGTTCCCTGAGCCCGGACCCCCCTGGGGATTCAGAGCCCCTTTCCACATCACCAGGGTCGTCCGCCTCCTACGAGACGGACGATCCCATCACGCCCTCACCGCCACACACACGCCTGCGAGGGCGTGATCACCACACAACACAACACTAATGCAGACACCCACCACTGAATTCTTGCTCCAATGGAATACGAGGTCCCTCATATCCCATTGGGCAGAATTCAAGGAATATATCATCAGAAATAAACCATTGATTGCCGCCGTTCAGGAGACTAGATGGCGCGACAATGATCCGTATAATTTTAACATCTTCGGTTATACCTTCTATTCCCAAAACAGAAACAGTACATCCGGCGGCGGCGGGGTAGCCTTATTCGTCTCGAACACCCTTCTCCATCGCCCTATCTCCATTCCCAATGACCTGAATTTTATTGCAGTATCCGTCCAAATCACACAACTAGAGCTTACTGTACTCATATACTATCCTCATACACATACACTATTTCTATCTTCTGTATCCAATCTCTTCGGTCTTCTCCCACACCCCTGTTTGGTGCTGGGTGATCTCAACGCCCACCACCAGGCATGGGGTTGTCACAACACATCCCAGCGCGGACGCCATATTGAAACACTCCTCAACACCCACAACATGGTGTTTTTAAACGACCAAACACCCACACACAACACAGACATCGCCCCGTTCCGCCCGGCAGCCATTCACCTCTCCCTAGCCTCAGCTTCCATCTCACCCCTCTTTTCCGGGCACGTTCAACCCGACCCCCTTTTTAGTGATCACTTTCCCATCCACGTCACCCTGGAACGCTCAGCCCAGCCTAGAGACCGTTTATTTATGTCCAACTGGAACGTTCGCAAAGCGAAATGGCCATCTTTCTCCCAGGAAATTGATAATCGTATCCCACTCCAGTCTCACCCCCCCAATTTCGGCATTGCTCAATACCATACTACTCGCGGCAGAAAAGCACGTACCCAAAACTCGTCGCCCACCCGACCGTAAATCCGTGCCGTGGTGGAACGACGAGTGCAAACGAGCCGTCGCCTCACGGCGGCGGGCTGAGCGCAAATTTCGGAAAACCTCACCTTCCAAAACATGGTAGAAGCCCGTGAGACAAAACTACGTTGCCAGCAAACTATCCTTTCGGCTGACTATTCTAAGAAACACAGCTGGCAACTCTACTCGAACAATTTCAACCGTTACACCCCCATCTCCCAAATCTGGACCCAACTTCGCTCCTTTTCGAATGGCAGAGCCCCACACCGCGCATTCCCACAACTGACGATTAACCAGCAGCGAATAGCCGAGCCCACAGCCGTCGCGGAACACTTCGCCACGTATGACTCTGACATATCTTCGAACACTCAATACTCACAGTACAGCACCGTATTCCTTCACGACACCCTTGCTACTTGCCACTTCGACTCAGACAACACCGAACCCACAACGCGCCCTTTACCCCCTATGAATTAAAATTATCCCTCTCCAAGGTATCCAGTAGGGCACCTGGACCTGATCACCTGACATATCTCTTCTTTTAAAATCTCTCTGACTCGGGTAAAGATAACGTCCTCTCGGCGCTAAATCAATTATGGACTGACGGCACTTTTCCACCTTCTTGGTCTACTAGTATCATCATTCCTATACCTAAGCCTTCTAAACCTCGACATCTCCCCTCTAGCTATCGTCCTATCTCTCTCACTAGTTGTGCTTGCAAAATTTTTGAGCGCATGGTCAATGGACGAATCAGAGTCTATCTCGAAAACAGCAAAATTATATCCCCTTTCAAAGCGGCTTCCGACCAAGGCGAAGCACCACCGACAACCTGATGGAAATTGTGGACTCAATCCAGAGTGGTTTCGGGAAAAAATCCGAAACCATCGCCCTTTTTTTAGACCTAACTTCCGCATTTAACAAAGTACATAGTTCTACCCTTCGAATTAAATTACACCGAATTGGTATCACGGGCAGAATGGCCATCTTTATCACCAACTTTCTAGAAAATCGCTCCTTCGTCGTCCGCTGAGGCAACACATTCATTCCCGGTCCCACACTCTTGACCAAGGCGTCCCGCAAGGCAGCGTCCTATATCCAACCCTCTTCCTTATTATGATCAACGACGTCTTAGAACAAGTTCCCGAAATTTCTCCCATTCTAAAATATTCTCTCTATGCCCAGGGGTGTCGATTTTTGAAAAACATTGGGGTGGGGGGGGCGAAGTGCCAACGCACTAGACCCCCCCCAACCAAAAACTCATCGGATTTCGCCCACTATATTTTCAGATCTCAGAAATTCTGATTTTTTATTCGACGATGTGCATGCTTATGTTCATTCAGCATCCTCACCATCGGGGAAAATTGTCCAATAACTGGTGAAGTCACATAATTAAAAGAGCAGTGCACAGTACATCTCAACATAACAACTCTGAGTAATAGCATGCGACTGCAGTGTCACATAGTGGGCGCGGATCTATCGTCACCGTCACCGTAGCCGTTACCCTCCTCCTCACTCCACACACCAACAAACACACACCGGCTTAAATAAATACTTCAGCGATCAGATACAGGCCTTGATGAGAACCTTGATAAAGCACACCGGCCTTGATGGAGCATCAGAGCACAGCAGACCTTTACTGTGATGACGATGGGTGAAAGTATTTCCCTGGTGCCTAACATTAGGGAGGGTCATTTTTCCCTTTAGTACGCCACTGCGGCTGCTGAACGTGTTTTTTTCCGCAGATTGCACGATCGAGAGTAGAAAGGCCCTTCGTATAATTTTATTTCGGGACCCATTCTGAATTTTCCGGTGCTCTGGTCGATTCGATGTAGTCTCCTTGTGGTTTTTGTGGTGAAGTCTATTTTTTTGTAAGCCCCCTGCAGGTTATTTTTGGACCCCGGTACGATTCTTCGGGCTCTCGGTCCGTTGTGTTTTTTCGGTGTCCCAACAGGTTTCTTTTCCGGCGTCCGACGACTTCTTGTTTTGTGGATCCTTGACGCAATTTTTGTGTCTGCAGCGTGACATTCCGGGTATATATTTGTTCTTGCGAAGCCAGCTGCAACTTGTGGGGCTCCGGCGCGACATTTTGGCCCCAGTGAGATTTTCAAGAGAAGCGGCGGGAATTTTGTTTTGGTCTAAGTGCGATTTTTGGGGGGCCCGTGGTTACTTGTTGGGATCCCTTGCGCGAGTTTTGGTGGCTATGACACGTTTGTTGTGGCCCAACAAGTTTTGTGGGCTTTTGGAGCCATTGTTGAGATCCCAGATTGATTTTCCGTGTCCGGACTTTTTTTTATTTCCCCAGCTTCATTTGTTGGGTGATCTCAACGAAACTTTTAGAGCCCTGATGGGACCTGTCATGCCTCTAGCGTGGTTTGCAGGCGCCCGGGTGAGAATTCTTAGTACCCCCAGTCTCAGCGTGATTTTCAGGAGGTCCCGCCCGACCGTTTGTGGCCCCCGTCATGATATTCTTGAACCCTGGCACGACTTTTTTGCGGCCCAGCGTGATTTTCAGGGGAACAAAACAACAACAAGTTGTGTCCATCTGCAGAGGAAATGAGCGGTTACATCATGTTCAGCACATTACTAAATACTGCATTAAAAAGAAATTCAAAGAAGTTAGAGAGTACCATGAACTAAAAAGATACCCAAAAATCCAGGTATTATCGCAGTTTAAGGTAACCACAAGACAAGTTTTACACACATTTTACCTCCATGAAGCATACAAAGGGGTTAGGTTTGTTAGGTTAGGTTACGCTTTTGTTGTAAGTTATAAAAAAATGATTTGTTGGGAAATATTTTCTTTAATTATTTTTCACAAAAAACAGTTCAGGCCAGCTTAGGTTAGGTTTTTTAAGTGGAAAATATTTGAGAAAAATGTATCGAAAATTTCAATTAAAAACAATTCATTTTTTGCATGGGAAGCTGTACTATGTTAGGTAAGGTTATCTTACATCTTGAACATTATTTTTATGCTATATTTCCTAACTCCACACACTTTTTTTGGTGTTATTTTTACTGCCAATTGAAAAGCATGCATTTGCAGAGGAAAGGACACTAAATTTGTGCTTTTATGTGTTTTATTAATATTTTTTATTTAAATTTCCAATCAAATGTTTATGAATGTCACTAAGGTGATGGCCCACTCATTTTCTGTGCAAATGCTTACTTTCCAGGTTGTGAGCAAAGTAACATTAAAAAAACTGGCTTTGAGCTAGGTAACATAGCAATTAAAAGAAATACATTAAAAATGCAACATAACCTAACCTACCTAGCTTAACCTGACTTTGGAGAACACAATTATAAAAACAAAATTGGAAAAATATCAAGCAATTAATTTTCTTGAAATTTACAACTGAAAAAAACCTAACCCAACCTAACCTAACCATAATTATTGTGCTTTAAGGTGGTAACAAGACAAGTTCTTACACATTTGCCTCCATAAAGCAAACAAATGGGCTAGGTTTGGTTATGTTAGATTTGTTTAGATGTGTTAAGTTGGACAGTTTATGCAAACATTGTTACAAAATGTAAATTAAATGGAGTTTTTTTTCTTCAAAAGCAGCTTATGTTAGATTAGATTAGGTTGGGTTACGTTTTTTATTAAAAAAATATAATATTGCTTGAAATTTTTAAAACTTGATGTGTTGGTTTTGTTTTTCTCCAAAGGTAGGTTAGACTAGGTTAGGTTAGGATATGTTGTATTTCTTTTTTATTTTGTTTTTTTTATCCTATGTCACCTAATTCAAAGCCTTTTTTGATGTTATTTTGCTCACAACCTGAAATGTAGGCATTTGCATAGAAAATAAGTGGTCCATCATCTGAGTCACATTCATAAACATTGCATTTCAATGATACATTCTACAAATACATTAAACACCTTAAAACACAAATTTACCAAAATGAGCGGTCACATCATGTTCATCACTTTCCTAAACATTGCATTAACAAAAATTGAATAAATCCGAAATTAGCTTAAGCTGTAAATTTACCAAAACGTGTGCCAACCCCTGGACGGAAATGCAACACTAGGTGCCCCAATCCTGGGTAGAAAAAGCACTCAGAGCAGTGGAATGAAAATATTAATAAAAGTAAACTCAAACCAGCTCTTCTTGAAGACAAACATGGTTGTTATGTGGTATTAACATAGAAACCCTGAGCATAAATAAGAAAAAGGCATGGACTGGACTTGTTCAAGCTTACCTGCAACTTCTTCAACTACTGTTCCTTTGGGAATGAAATATCAGCAAGCTATTTATTCACTATTTAAAATCACACCAATCTGCAGATACATCAGAATGTGCGAAGTACAAGAATCAGTACGACGTCACATGAGATTGGCCTCCGGATTAAACACTGCGCGCAATTGCACCACAAATGTCCTACCTCCGTCACATTTGTCCACTGTAACCTCAAATTTAAACTTTAGGCGCTGCAATTTCTGTAACTGAAATTTGTTCTTTGGATGTTGCGATTTTGGATGTTCTGAGGAACACCCATCACGATTTGTGGTGCTTCATGCGCGCTAGTGTCTATCAAGTCTCTCCAGACGCATTTGGTGATGGGCTTTGACCTTGTATAACTTACAAGCAGGTGGTTGTCACTTCTGCAGCCGCCATAGACCCATATTTCTGAGCTGCGACGTCACGAGTGCGATTTCCAGGCTGCGCCGAATTTCTCCACCGAATTTGGAATATGCTCGATTTCTGCTCGGGTGCGTCAGTAAATAAGCCTCGGTAAAGCGACGATAAACTATGTACCGCGTTGCCAAATATTAAGGTTGCAGTTAGCGTGTTCAATGTGTGTGATGGCACTCAGTAATGTTCCTACCTAATGTAAAAACGCAAAATAGTGTGGTTGAAAAGGCAAGATTCTTGGAGAGATTCGAATCCGCCAACTCTGGATCTCGAGTTTGAGTTCATACCTCTTCGCCATACGGCTGGGCGTAACTGCCCCAGAAGTTTGGGATGCGGGTTGGGCAGTGTGCAAGAAAACTTTGACGCTATATACCGCGATAGTTTCGATTGCTAGAGCAAAAGTGGTAGATAGTTTGGTGAAAGAAAGTGAAGCGATCCCTCTTTCGGTTCGAGAATCATGCGAAATGTCGGAATATAATCCGATATATGGTTTTTCGGAAATCGCAGCAGCTCCCTGTATAGCATAGGAATCGGGCTACATCGAACTGGTGACGTCACGATCAATCAGTGCGAAGCGTTCAAATCATCTAGTGACTGTACCTGATTATATGGCCTTGCTTACAAGGTTCGTTTAGAAAGTCTTGTAAGCTACGGCTTAGTACCTACCTATCGCTTTCTTCAAGAATAGCAATTATAATACAGTGTGCATGCAGCTTGTTCCTGACTTTTTTCTTTCATGGTATCATAAGCTGGCAGATATTTGGCTCACATGTGGCTCCTGGTGCAGGTCGAGACTGGGGTGCTGCCTATCAATATCAATATCAATATGGGAAAGTTCCTGATGATCTGAAGCCACTGCGATTGTTTCATGGTGGTTTCTCGCTGCCGTAACGGATACATAATGTGGTATAACCGTCTCTGACTTGCTGCCGTCATGTACTTTTCGTGATCCCCATGTGGAAATACCTTCAGAATATGATCACTGGATATATTGGAAGAAGTCCTGACGATCTGGACCCACTGCGATGATTTCATGGTGGTTTCTCGCTGCGGTAACGTATACATATTGTGATATAACCGTCTCTGTGACTGTTTGTGACGTCTTCAAAACATTGCATCCTTATCCAGTTGTATATTTGAACAGTGCGACATTTCTTCCTATGTGCGGCACATTCGGTTACGTATCTAGTGTAAACAACGCTACGGCACAAAGCAAAAGAATACCCAATATTTAATATATGCACGTTGTCATTGGGATATAGGTGGGTACCTAGGTAAATATCAAGCTTATAGTACGATGGGTTGACTGCTGAAGATAAATATAGTTTGTATATCCACAATCTCAATGAAAACTGATTGTTGTTCCAGTCATTGCAAGTTTGACAATGACTGGAAATTGAGTGGAATGCATCCAGATCAAGCTCCATATACATGTGCTTTTGCCATTGGTCATGTGTGCAAGCATCATTATGACAATGCAATTGTTGTGTAGTGGCTTTGCATATTTTTCAAACAATCTGGTTTAAAATGCATCATAAAGACATAAAGACATAAAAGATCAGTGTAACTATGAGCCACAGGGTCCCTTCCTGGTTGCACTTTGGACACTGAACCAATTGCCCACCAAATCTGTCGATCAACCCTGCCTGAAATACAGAAAAACAAGCCCCCTATTCTTATAATGATTGTCTATGCTGTTTTTAAAGATGTTCAGTGTGTAGCTACTGACAGTGGTTCCTTGCAGCTGGTTCTAGTGTTCTACTACCCTGTTGGTGAAGAAAGACTGTCTTAACCTTGTCCTGCTGTGAGTTACTTTAATTTTGAATTGATGACCTCTAATTGCATCATTTATGTTAAAGCATCAACATCAGCTAATCATTTTATGATTTAAGTCGTGCTTGCAAAGTGGAAGGAAATCCAACTCGTTTGTTTTTTCCACAAAATGTTCCATTTTGCAGCAAAAGGTGGAGAGTCAATCCACTATCCAATCCAAATCTGTTTTATTTCAGTACAAAATGTGCTGGTTGGCATCAACTAAGTTTTGTAAATAGCAGTGTTTTCATTTTTTTCCTTTAACTTTCTTCTCAGTATAACAATAGCATAGGTTATTGGGGGGCCCAAATCAACATTGAGAGGGCCAAGATCAACATTGGTGGGGCCATGGCCCCCACAAAACGATACATCGACGCCCCTGTCTATGCCGATGATTTGGCTATTTGGTGTACACACCCATCGGCAGATTGGGCTAATCACTTCGTACAACTCGCCATGAATCACGTTGATTCATGGTGCTCCCTCTGGGGCCTACAGATCTCCCCCACCAGATCAGTCACTATGCTCTTTTCCCGGCTTCCCAGACACATCCCGCCTAGCAAACCGCTCCGCTTTCGCGATCAAATTATCCCCCTGCAAACCTCTTTCAAATATCTTGGAATTATACTCGACAAAGGACTTTATTTTAGCCCCCACATCACCTATATTAAACAGCGCTGCGCTGTTCGACTCAATCTCCTGCGCTGCATCTGCGGTCGCGACTGGGGTGCCGACAGGACGACTCTTACCAAAATGTACATTCCACTGATTCGTTCAATACTGGAATACAATGCGTTTATCTTCGATAATATATCCCCAACACTCACCAAGTCACTGGAATGCACACAAAACCACGCACTACGCCTCATCAACGGAGCACACTGCACCACACCTATCACTAGCCTCCGTGGTGAGACTAACCTCCCTAGCCTACAACAACGCAGAACACTACAACTCGTCAGATACCACTTCAGGACAACAACACAGCTAAATTACCCCTCCAATGTGGCATGGACTAAACCCTCGGTTCGGCGTTCCAAAAACAAAACTAAATACAGCATTGCCGTTCACTTGAAGCAGGTTCTCACATCCACACTGAAATTTCCGGAGGTTACCCCTGACCGGGTTCCTCCCCCTCCTCTTCTCCCATTTTGGCACATGAAACACCCCAAACTCGAGTATCTCCTTCGGCAAAATAAAATCCTGCTCACCCCCATCGAAGTCCAAATTAAGTTTTTTTTAATATCAAGATGCCCACCCACAACACACCTTCTTCTACACGGACGGCTCAAGTACCAGCAATGGTACGGGAGCCGCCTGGTGCGGTGGGCCCGACATTGGTCAAACCAAATTAACACTTCACCATTCGGTATACACAGCAGAACTAGTCGCCATACTCACTTGCCTACAACACATCGCTGCGCAACACATCACCACCCCTACTACAATATGCACTGACTCACGATCCTCCGTGGACGCCCTTGACGCAATACACAACAACACACACCCCACGCTCCACGCCATACGACACCTCTACAATGCCAACCACGCACACCTTCCACTCACCCTGCTCTGGATCCCTGGACATAGGGGTATCCCGGGAAATGAACGGGTTGACGGTCTCGCCCGCGCGGCGATCGACCTCCCCGATAACAATGGAGCCCCGGTGCCCCCCTGAGATATCTCATCCCTCACAAATAATCGATGTAAAAAGTGTATCCATGCCTGCTGGTCACACAACACCACACACCTACACACCATCAAGCCCACAATATCCAGCTGGCCTTCCTCCAACCAGCACACGCGTCTGAACGAGGTGGTACTCGCCAGACTTCGCCTGGGACACACCAAATTGACACACGATTATATTTTTCATAGACCTCACCGCCTTCCACTTTGTAACACATGTCACGTACGCCTTACGGTCACCCATATTTTACTTGACTGTCCAGCATATGCTCCTCACCGTCGCTATATCATGCAGTATGTCGCCAAGATCCACTCACAACTTTCGCTTCGAGCCCTCCTCGGGAATGACCACCCGGCACTCCTCGAGCTTACTCTTCCGCTTCCTACAGGACACCAAGCTCTCCGAACTGATATAAAGCCTCCGTCGCATTTTCCTGTTCCAAGCTATCCTGATAAAAGTTATAAGACACACGCCACACTCCGTACTGGCTGTATGACTCCGCTCCACATCTCTTCCTCTCCGTCTTCGCAAAACACATGCATATAGGTTATCTCACACTAGGCAGACAGGATCCGATCCAATTTGGCTAATACGGACGGATTTCCCTTTAAATTGCGCTTGGTTTTTTACCTACGGGTTTTCCATGCGGCTTGGTTTTCCCCTTTTTAGGGGTTTCCAAGCTTTAACTTGAAACATACACCTACACATACAAGGTCGGGCCTGAATCCCACGACTCGCTCTGGGTGACAGGCCTCTGCTTCGCCATCCAGGTTGCAGGTGTGCAGTGGAGCCTCTCCGTAGGCTGTGAAGCTGTCCATCCTCCAAATGTCCTTCCATTGTCATGAGTGTCTGTATGTATGTCTGAAACATGTACGTGTATGCCATGCGTGTATCGTCTCTCTACGCCATGTGTCTTGTTTGACGGCGTCTCTCCTTTCTTGACTAATAGATATACCCGGATGCCACATAAGCCGGATTAACGTAATTCTTTCTTTAGCGTAGCAATCTCTAGCAGATGGCACTTTGCCTCCGCTAAAGATTTAGGGGAAAAAAAACAAAAAGAACAAACTGAAATATTTGTCCCACAGGAAAAGCATTTATAACATAATTTATTAAGTGCACTTATTCGTTGCCATCGATTTAAAAACCTTCTCGTAGCAATGACGTCACATATGTGGGGGTCTCGAAGTGGCCAAGCCTGAAACGCACAGGGAACCATACGTTGGACTGTTTCATGCGATATTTTTGAACCGACTCGTGTCATGGATACTAAGGCGATTGCTTGTTATGCTGAAATGTTACCAATGTTTACGAAAATATGAATCTGGTGGTATTATGGTGGTAATACAGCAACTAATATGTTTGTTTAAAATCCGGCGCAATGCGTTGCATACAAACAGCAAAAGCTTGTACTATGTTTATTGGCAAAATGAGTAAAATAATGAAAAGACAAGGATATATATTATGTGTGGCTTAGCTCAACAAACACCGTGGCTTCCCTTCAGCAAAACAGTAGCTGATTATACCTAGTTCCATAATTGACGTTCCATAGTGGGGTAAACTACAAGCTGCATTCCAATGTAAGTACTTGATAAACGGTCAATGAATAGCATGCCACATTTAGTTTAATTTGTGAATATTGTACATTTCATATCACATGATAAAGCGGCTCCCGTGGTAGAGCTCCTGTGGGTTAGTGCTGTGGCTCCTGTGGGTCAGGGATGGGACGCTGGTAGATCAGGGATATGACTTCGGTGGTTCAGTGGTGTGGCTTCTATGAGTCAGGGACATTGCTTCTGTGAGTCAGGAGTGGGACTCCGTTGGTTCTAGAGGATGGGTTCGGTGTGGTATGGGTCTGGTGGGTCAAGTGTGGGTCTGGTGGGACAGGAGTGTGGCTCCCACGGGGCAGAGGTATTGCTCCACCGTTCAGGTATCAGGAGTGTGTGTCCGGTAGGTCAGAGGTGTGGGTCCTACGGGACAGTGGTGTGTGTCCGGTGGATGAGGGGTGTGTGGGGGGTGAAAGGGGGGGGGCCTAGGGGAGGGTGGTGTGTGTCCGGTGGATCAGGGGTGTGTGTACGGTGGATCAGATGTGTGGGTCCTACGGGACAGTTATGTGTGTCCGGTGGATCAGGGGTGTGTGTACGGTGGATCAGAGGTGTGGGTCCTACGGGACAGTGGTGTGTGTCCGGTGGATCAGGGGTGTGTGTACGGTGGATCAGATGTGTGGGTCCTACGGGACAGTTATGTGTGTCCGGTGGATCAGGGGTTTTGTTTGGTGGGGATGATGTGTGTGTTCAGGGGAGTGTTGTGTGTCCGGTGGATCAGGGGTGTGTGTACGGTGGATCAGAGGTGTGGGTCCTGCGGGTCAGGGGCGTGGAGCATGGGTTGTTGACCGCGACTGCCAATGGGAGGTTCGAAGCTGTGAGCAAAGAGAAAGTTCCCGACGGTCACACACGCACGCACACACTCTCGACATCCGCGCTGAAGATGAAATGCCGATTGCGTGTGGACGATTTCGATGGTCGCATGCAGCCGAGACAAGTCAGTCGCCACCACTGGCCTTGGCACGCGGGCATCTCGCTGGTTGATTGCGTCATTCTACGTCTGTTTACACCATGCGAGCCTTCGCAGCGTCTGCAACCGGCCATTTCCCAACTCATGCAATGTAAGCAATATTCGCTTCGGCGAAGTATGCAACCTGACCGGTAAACTGGGCGGACACGTGCTTCATGTGATGAAGACGAGACACTCCACTTATGATGCAGTGTCGCACGTCATAGACCGGTCAGTGCGCGTGATCTGCTCTGCCGCCGTGTGGCCGAGCTATCTGCGGCGGAGACAAGTGTTCAGCTGTGACGTCATGGGTCGGTCGGTGGGCGTACGTGGCCTGATGAGCGGCGCGCCATTTCGTTGATGACGTCACGTGTGTGGTGCGGTCAGGTCGGCCGGCAGATTGCGCGGCCGGCGGTGATCGGCAACTGCGCCACGATTGTCACTCCACGGTGGGCGCCATCTCGTCCCCTCTCTTCTCATCTGGTCGCTCTCTCTCTCTCCCCCCCTCTCTCTCTCTCTCTCGTTCTCTCTTTCTCGTTCTCTCGTTCTCTCGTTCTCTCGTTCTCTCGTTCTCCCTCTATTTCTCTCTTTCTCTTGTTCTCTCGTTCTCTCTTTCTCTCTTTCTTTCGTGCTCTTTTTCTATCTTTCTCTCCTTTTCTCCTTCTCTCCTTCTCTCTTTCTCTTTCTCTCTTTCCCTTGTTCTCCCTTTCTTTATTTCTCTCTCTCTCTCTCTCTCTCTCTCTCTCTCTCTCTCTCTCTCTCTCTCTCTCTCTCTCTCTCTCTCTCTCTCTCTCTCTCTCTCTCTCTCTCTCTCTCTCTCTCTCTCTCTCTCTCTCTCTCTCTCTCTCTCTCTACGTGTTTTATCTCGTTGGTGGTGGTTTATTGTTGTGCTACGGCAGATCAGGCGTCTTCGACAGCCTTCAATTATTCAATCAATCTAAAAATGTGATTGGCAAACATTAAATTGGGGGTTTTCCTTAGTTAGTTAGTTATTTGGGCTTTAGGGCGCATCGACTGCATTGGTCATTTAGCGCCCATCAGCGCCCATGGTGTTATTCTAACTACCCCACACTGCCCGAGCGAACTTCGCAACATCCCTCTTGACACGTTAAATACAGAGCAGAATGATAATAATGCAGAGTATAATAATAATAGTTAACTTGTCGGTGAACTATTAGCATCCGACTTGACGCTTCATTCAAAGAAAGGTATTCGTAAAAGTTAGTACATTTTCGGCGCGGTGCCACGATAAGCACGTGCGCAAATCTGACGCTTCTCGAGGTCATCAGAGTTGAGTTTAAGGGCGCTCAGGCCAAAAATGTTGCTGTCATCTAAACTCGTTGTTGAGAGCCTGAATTAAGATAGCATTTGCTAGTCAATAAGACGTGACTTGGTCAAATTAACAATGCCACTTTCAAGAAGCCCGGACTGGCTCTAGAAGACAACACGTCTTGTTTCACGACCACAACGGGGATCTCGCTTTGTTGAGCGTCTCACAGCGTGGCCTGAGAGTGTATTCCAGTCAAATAATGCCCACAATAACCCACAAATGTACACTGACAAAACTGCGCAGCACGCGGCGCTACCACTCGCTTCACACCGGCACATGCGGAGTCAGCAGTAGCGGTTCCTCCTGATCTCTCCAACAAGTCACAACCTCAAATTCGCTGCAGTGCACCAGTGTCGGCGACCACCGTGTGTCTCTCAGCATACACGGCAGGCACCTCATTCCTTTCCAACGGTACACCGAACCAAGGCTTCTTCGGCCAAGGCGGAACAGCCTGTCCAATTCGCCACGTGTTACACCACGTGCACACCACGTGGCGCCTACACGTGCAGGTAACGGCGTACGCATGATCTTCCCACGTGCTCCATGTGCTTCCCTTCCCTTGCCCAATGTGCTGGTGATACGGCGCTCGATTGTCCATGCCTTCGTGTTTTGGGCTTTCGACTGACGGCCAGCTGGAGAGGCCAGGGTCAGCCGTCCGTCCAGGTCAGGGTCAGCTGCCCCTTCAGGTCAGGGTCAGCCGCCCCTTCAGGTCAGGGTCAGCCGCCCCTTCCCCCTTCAGGTCAGGGTCAGGGTCAGCCGCCCCTTCAGGTCAGGGTCAGCCGCCCCTTCAGGTCAGGGTCAGCCGCCCCTTCAGGTCAGGGTCAGCCGCCCCTTCAGGTCAGGGTCAGCCGCCCCTTCAGGTCAGGGTCAGCCGCCCCTTCAGGTCAGGGTCAGCCGCCCCTTCAGGACAGGGTCAGCCGCCCCTTCAGGTCAGGGTCAGCCGCCCCTTCAGGTCAGGGTCAGCCGCCCCTTCAGGTCAGGGTCAGCCGCCCCTTCAGGACAGGGTCAGCCGCCCCTTCAGGTCAGGGTCAGCCGCCCCTTCAGGTCAGGGTCGGCCGCCCCTTCAGCCCCCTTCAGGTCAGGGTCGGCCGCCCCTTCGGGCGGTAGCGGGCCCTCTTCAGGTCAGGGTCGGCCGCACGTTCGAGTCAGGGCGATAGCGGACCGACCGTGTCGGAGCACCTATGACACAGCGATCTTCCCCTGGTGACGAACGTCACGGGAATCTTAGCACACGTGTGCGGTGCAAGCCGCACGATAACTAACGACGTGCTCCTTGTAGCGTCAGTCGTCAGTCTTGCCGTCCATTCCCACACCGCCGTACTGTGGCAGAGCAGGGGTACACGCTGCCGTCGCAACAGGCACGAAACAACAAGAGCATCGGCAGCATCGCAGAAGACCACGTCAACGTCGCTCTGCCGTACCGAGGAAGAAAAGCCCATGTCCCGTTTGGGTCAGTGCGATTTTCATCTGTGCTTCTGATCGGTTCCAATGCACATAGGCGATAATCACAGCATGTCTTATTTGAATTGCATATTTATGCGCCACAACCGCCTGTAGGTAAAGAGGCGTAGGTTGCACAAGGGCCTTGCGCTATTCTTCCTTGGGACGGCAGCACCGCCTGCCTCATGCACGTGTACAGTACGTGTCCTTCAGGCAGTACATCACCGAAACACTACTCCCCAGCTACCCGATGTCGGCCATCTTCAACCTCGCGCCGTTTTACAGATTGTCACTGCAGCTGGCACACGCAGAAGTGAGCCTGACGAAAATGAAGACGCCAACGCCCACTGCAGTGACTCACACGCGCGCGAGTCAGCGGCACACCCTCACACGCAGTGGTGCTGACCGGGCGGCTCCGGCCCCAGGTCCGACCTCCACCGTGCCGCCGGCGGGTGGCGCCGCCGGCGCGTCGCCGCCGTGCAGCAGCTCGTGGCGCCGCTTGGTGTTGATGTTTATGAAGACGCGGCCGCACACGGCGCACGCCGTCTGGCCGCGGTGGACGGCGCGGTGGTGGCGCAGCGAGCCGGGCGTGTACCGCCGGCCGCACACGTCGCACGCCACCAGCCGAGGCCGGCCACACTCGGCTGTGACGGCCAACCGGTCATCTGCAGCAGACGAGACCGTCACACGCCGCACATCTGGCGTCACACACGTGACGTCCGGCGCGCCACTCAGCGCAAGTCCCGCCAGTCCAATGCATTCCCCGCCATATCCCATGTGCTCGCCAGTGACGGAGAGAGAGAGAGAGAGAGAGAGAGAGAGAGAGAGAGAGAGAGAGAGAGAGAGAGAGAGAGAGAGAGAGAGAGAGAGAGAGAGAGAGAGAGAGAGAGAGAGAGAGAGAGAGAGAGAGAGAGAGAGAGAGAGAGAGAGAGAGAGAGAGAGAGAAAGAGAGAGAGAAGAGAAAAGGAAAGAAGAGAGAGAGAGAGAGAGAGAGAGAGAGAGAGAGAGAGAGAGAGAGAGAGAGAGAGAGAGAGAGAGAGAGAGAGAGAGAGAGAGAGAGAGAGAGAGAGAGCTGCTGCGCAGGTTGAATATCTGGCGCTTCGCACCAGATATTCAACGGGAAGGGAAGCATTTCCAACGTGACAACAATGCAGGATGAAACGAGGATCAAGTTGGTCGTCTCTGCCTGCACCCGGACTGAAAACATCGACAAAACCATGCGTTTTATTGGGCTCCAGGTCAGGGAGCGTCATTTCCGCATGTACATCACCGTTCCGTCGTTGGGGCATCAATAGCTGTGGTTCAGCTGAGCGTCTGGCATGCCAAAGGTACATGGTTCGATGCCCCGCGGTGCCCGCCCTTCCTGCCAGGGTGAGAGGCATGCGGCACCATATAGCCTTAGCTGCCTCGTGCGTCAAGCCACAAACAACCAGGTCCCTGCCCCTTCAGGTCAGGGTCGGCCGCCCGTTCAGGTCAGGGTCGGCCGCCCGTTCAAGTCAGGGTCGGCCGCCCGTTCAGGACAGGGTCGGCCGCCCCTTCAGGTCAGGGTCGGCCGCCCCTTCAGGTCAGGGTCGGCCGCCCGTTCAGGTCAGGGTCGGTCGCCCCTTCAGGTCAGGGTCGGTCGCCCGTTCAGGACAGGGTCGGCCGCCCGTTCAAGTCAGGGTCGGCCGCCCGTTCAGGACAGGGTCGGCCGCCCCTTCAGGTCGCCCCTTCAGGTTAGGGTCGGCCGCCTAGGGTCCCCGCCAGGGTCGGTAAGTCGTGAAAACGACATTTCCATTCGCATTTC